>JAXRJS010000088.1:4622500-5015000 GCA_037127375.1 Dione juno | reverse complement strand
TTAACACTAAGTACCCTACTATAGATAGGAAATAGGATAAGACCGGATGTTTAAGACCAAGTTTGAGTTTGCCAGCCACATCCGAGCACACGCCAGGAGATAGGGTTGCCATCGTTGGACATCATCAGCATGTATAGGATATAGAAATACGACGCCAAGTAGATATCTGGTACAAATAACTACAAATAATTAAAAATGACATTAAAGATTGATGCCATTTATATTGGCATTCCTCAAATAACAATAATAAATACAATTTTAAATATAAATACAAATTTAAGCGCACGCGCATTATATATGCAATTTCAACGTAGTTATGGATAATTACGATCATCCAAAGAATTCCGTTTACGATATACCATGGTCTTCTTTTTTTAAACTTTCCATTTTTAAATTATTGTTTCCACATATCATATAGCTTCCAAGCTATTACTTTAAACAAGATTCAAAGTTTCACTCACGAAAGAGCCGGGCTAAGTTCAAATCGAAATTGGTGAATTTGTATATGATACTGTCTAAATTATTCTAGTTTTTAACATTATCTAAATCTATAAGTCAAAATGTGTTATACGTTCCTACTCCATATAAGGTCACTCATAACTATCGCTATAGTTTTTTTTTGTTGTGAGCCCTATTGGCCTTGACAGCGACACCGGTTGGGGAGGGAAGAGGGTACTCTGTCCATGAGAAGTAGCAAGCACTATCGTGTCGGCTTGAGAGGAAACGTCGGCGGCAAGGGCGTCCCCTGTGGGACTCGAGCCTCGGCTTGCGATGAGCGGGCTGGGGGATGTTCCCTATTCTTAACAATCCAGCCGCGACCTGAAGACGCAGCTGAAGAAACTTAGACTAATCTGCAGGGACCTAGCAGTCCCTAACCGTTGGCGTGCTATCGTGAGATTTATCCCTATTCGGAGAAATTAATTATTTAGATGTTAGGTAGCTTCAGCCACTTACGTAGTGACTCAAGTTGGGGAGGAAAGCGGAAACAGAGTGTTTTGCCACTAATTTGTCTCTGGCTAATCAACTATATATTGTATAGAATATTTACTCTAGATTATCCTACACAATGCTGAAGAAAGAAATAATGGTGTTTTACTCGAATCGTTTAGATATCGATATCTATTTAAATAGGAACTCGATAACAATCTATACAAAAGCTTGTATAAAAGCCGATATTGGAAATTTGCGGACAATGGTATCGTAAAATTAATCCGTCATTGACTTTGAAATACATAGAATGTGTTTTAGTTGGAAAGTATGCTTCACGTATTCTTGTTTGGGTTAAACAAATAGAAATATTTTTAGTACTTTGGTTATATAACTATATACATATATGTCGCAGGTTCGAACTTTGCTGTAGGTACTAAAATAATAGAGTGCCCTGTCACTTGGATCTCTGCCTTAGTCTATATATACATGAAGGCCCCTGTAGTGCAGTTGTCGCGATGATGGTGGGTTGAATTCCCACTCAGCGAAATTACCTTATTTCCATTTCCTTTCTCTAGTAATAAGGGAAAAAAAGGAGTTAACAGAGTATTAACATTTCTATAAAGCTAAATAAGATTAGTAACCTGTAAATCAATATATATATATATATATATATATATATATATATATATATATATATATATATATATATATATATATATATATGTTACTTAATTTATATTGCTAAGATCAATCTAACATTATTTTCTTGTACAATAGGTAGGACAAGTTGTCATATGTCAGTGGACACGCCATGCGTGTGTAGTTATAACAATTGCAAGTCACAAAGTGAAACAAGACTTTCTTATTAGATACCTATGGACAGTTAAGATGTGCAGACTCGCTTATTTTGGTCAATATTAACATTGTAATTATATAAGTGACGTGTTATGGTAGGCGATGGTAGTCGGTTCGATTTTGACAAGGATTTCATATCCTGTCTATGAAAAGGACAGGAGGACAGGATATGAAAAGGAATCTTGTTAGATTGAGTTACGCGGCATTGAGTTTCGCAATCCAATATATAATATGTCTAATGAATATGTGAATTAATGGACTGAAGAATTAATGGAGAATAGAGTATCTTATAAATAAAGTCCATTCGCCTATCCCGCTATTTGCGGGACACAGCGTGAAGCTGAAAAAAAATTAACCCTGATTATGGGTGAATAGATTATCTTATTTTTTAATTTCAAATGGTTTCTTAACCATAATACTGGTGTATAATATGCAAATGTAGTGTACAAAATGAATTAAATGGCTAAAAGTATAGTAGATTTTATCTATGAGCAATAATTAATAATAATTTGCATAAACACAACAAGTATTAGAATTGAGAATAAAGAATACTCAAAGGATTAGTTAGAAAAAGATATGTTAAATGTATGTTATATCATTTCCTTTGTATGCTTAAACTAAAAGTAATCCGGCCAGATGGGCCGATGATATAAAAAAGGCGGCTGGCGATGACTGTATGGCGAAAACCGTGAGAGATCGTGCCTTGTGTACCCTGGGTGACCTACGTCCAGTGGACTGCTATAGGCTGATGCGATCGAAACAAAAATTTAACAAGGCTGTCGACTATTTTCTTGATTGTGGTTTAATTAAGAAAAGTGTAAGTAAGTGTAAGTAATTAGTTTACGCTTTTTTCACTGCATAACAGGGTGGACAGTGAGTATAACGGAAATCAAGTCCGAGTGGTACTCACGCACTGAGGGTCCCACGCGGAAAGTGTAAGAACATGTCGCCAATTTCATAACTCTTGACATGGGTATGGCTATCTATCATAGAGGTATCTACTTAAATAGAATTATAAATTCTTTCTACTTAATCTTTGTTATCATCCTGTAAAAAAAAAATTAAGTACCTACCCTATAGGTTTTTATCAGGTGATAAATTGCTCCATTAATTTCAACTAACTTAAAAAAGTTAATTTACATTTAGCAATGGTTGCATTTTCAAAAACGTACCGTCTCTCTATCATGTATGCTACCACTTTCACTAACATATTGATATTATGACTTCATATACCAGTCATGTCGTATCAAGCACAGATTACTTTATCATAAAAAGTAAATAAACGTATAGCGTGGCATAAAAGATAAATATTTGTATGCTTATCATAAATTTACACAGAAAAAACAACAGAGACAACCTGTGGTGTTATTTTCCGCCAAAATTCCAGCTAATAGAGATCAGTTCAGTAAAATTTTTTTAGCTTCACAAATTTGTTATTTTGAAGTTTTTTTTAGTGATATGTCACTCCGTTATATAGTTACATCACGTCATTATTTCAAAGACTAGTGATAAAAATCACTCAGAGGGACAACGATATAACTTTTATTGTAAATACTATAGTGCTATATAAAATAACATACACGATTTTTTATTGGGTATATATTTTATAAACCCAAGCCATTGTGGCACAGTGTCTGACAGTAAACATTATGATTACGGGTACGATACCCGCTTGCGACAATGATTATATTTAAATTATTTTCAGTTCTACGCTGACATAGACAAAATGCGGCGTTAAGCTCCACCACTCAAAATGCTAATGTTTAATAAAAATAGAAAGTAAATGAGGAACGGAGTGTTTTAACTCTCGGTTCCTTCTACCTGCCTGGCAAAGCGGAAAAAGTCGTGAAGCTCTAAAAAAACCCACACCCATCATATTCATCCAGTTGGTTGCATACACCTAGTGGTTGCATACACCATAATACACACCATAACACTCGGCCTACTAGTGGGAAACGCCGAACAATACCACGGTATTATGTAATATGTAACATTTATATTATTAAAGTAGCATCAAAGCTAAAATGTGTGTTATGCGGCTTGCAATCTTACTCTGTGACAGGCCAATTTACAGCTTAGAGATTGATGCTGTGCCAAGTCTTATATTGATCTCTATCTAGATACTAGATAGAGCATAGGATCTATTGGAAGTTTGGAAATTATTTAGTCATAAATAATGAAATTATTCTGTTATTTATCATATTTTTAATATATTTTGTTCAGTGCAGCGTTAAGCTCCGCCACTTAATATGCATTGTTACGTTTTCGGACGGGAAACGGAGAGCGCAGTGTCTTAACACTAGGTTCTCTTTCCCAATCAGGCTAAATGCGGGCGAAAATGTGAAGCTAAGTTTTCATTTATGTACCAGTAAATATCTTCTGTAATCTTATTATATTAATATTTTCGCATACAAATAAAAAAATACAAATATTGTTTTATATTTATTAAAAAACAAAGCCCACTTGTTCTGTCATAGTTAATTTAATTTTATTTAAAATTAAGTTTAATGTCTCATCTAGTCACTCTTATAATAAGACATTATTGTACTCTTTTACGAAACTTTTTACAATGCACTAAATATGTATGTTGTCGATACTTATCTAATATATATATAGAAATATTTCATAAAACACAAGCTTTTAATGTGCTTTTAAAAGTTTTATTCTATTAGATATTCTTGGAGCTTTTATCTTTTATACATTTGTGCCAGAACTTACAAAAGACCGTGAAGAAGGTTATCAAATTTCAGAAATACAGTTCTTATTCACATCAAGAAAAGAGAGGCGGGTTCAAATACCGCTACGATAATGATATGAAATTTAATAAGTAATCTGTAATTTCATTATCACGTCTAATTCCTGAAGAAACTAACAATTTATACAACATATATAATATATAAAATTTATATATGATATATAACAGACATATACTATATATATAATTGTTACTCTATATTGTGAGCTGAAATTTGTCATGTTTTCATGGAGAGTGAAAGCAAGCACTACGGATAGTAGCACAATTTCTAATAACTAACAAAGAAAAATAAAAAAAATGATTTTGACAGCTTAACAGACAGACTTAAATTAAGACTATAAGAATTTTATTTTATGTTAATAAGTTATTATACAAGTTAAATACATTTAATGGCGTTCATAATATATCCCTTTTATGATATATTATTATACTATACGTTAGAAACCAATAGAATTACTACAAGTGTTTAATAATGACTGTAACCGTGTCAACGATAGGCTATAATGATTGCAAGATGCCCGAACGATTTCCTAAAGCTAATAAAATACAAACGTATTAGTAAATAACCAAATTTGTGTTGTAGAGGCCGCCCTTAGCCATATCGTTAACTATCGCAAGTCGTAAACGTGTGTACTTGTAGATAACGTAACAGACAATAGTTTACACTATAGTAAAACTCAAAGATATAGCGAGATAAGGATAGTTTTATTTAGCATTATTGTTCGTAATTGTTATAGTAATTTTTTGTTGGTTGAAAAATATATTTAAAATCATCAAGAATAAAATATAAAGTAATTTAGTTTTTCCAATCTATGTAATAAAAAAAAACTTCCGTCTACAGAAAAAAGTGTAATTCAGATGAACTTAAGAAGAGAATCTATAATAACATAAAATAATAATTATGTTACATAACTTTTTTTATGTTCTCAAAAATGGAAGACGACTGTTATCACTCCATGAACTAATCTAAAGACGTGGACGGCGTGGCATCGATGAAGCTCTTTCATTATCAAGACTTAGAGAATATTTTTAGATACTTTTATTTATTTGTAATTTCTAACTTGTATAGGCGCAGGGAGGGGAAAATGAGCCATGGCCACGGCCATGACCAGAGTGTAAAAAAGCGCGGAATTTATTCAAAACGTTAAATCAAAATCAAAATATTATTAATTCAAATAGGCTATTACAAGCACTTCGAATCGTCACATAACATAGTGTCAGTATTGCAGTCCTACTAGAAGCTACCACCAGCTCGGAGGGCAGTTCTGCTGAGAACAGATGGCAGAAACTCACAGTTGCTGTTTTAATGTAAATTTACAATATATTACAACTGTGGTTAGCCTCCCGATGAGCATCAACAGTACTTAACCCACTGATGATTAGATATATATATATATATATATATATATTATATATATTATATATATATATATATATATATATATATATATATATAATATATATATATATATATATATATATATATATAATGTTCTACCTTTTTTACTTTGCTAAAATTCCCGAGCAAGATTAGTTAAGGCCCTAAGGATGAGGATGCTTTGAAGATCCACTTTCCCCACGTCTAGCTAAGACGCTGATAACAAAAAAATACTTACACAACACTTAAATGCAATGCGATATACAATTAAAATACCGTCAGCACTCATCTTAATTCTACGTTACGTACACTAATTACAACCGTATATAAATTAAGTCCGAATTAAAACAGATGGAGTCATCTTAGACATGTAAATAGCCATTTCTGGTGATTTCATTATTCATCAAGCGATTAATATTTACATATTTATGATTTTTAGAGTACCGTAGGCTAGGGGGGAAAACGATTAAATAGAAGTACCTAAGACTACATGTGATTGAAGAAGATTGGTGGTGTCATCTAGGTGTATTTTGAACGTGCCAGGCGGAACCAGTAATTGTGGGTTCCTCATAGTGATGTTACGGAGCTCCGTTACCGTAATCGAACTGCCGTATACTAGATTTAGATAATGTGGATCTTTTTATATCCATATACAGATCCGAAATACTATATACGTAATATCTTAATACGTTTAGATTTATGATACATTTACCGATATTATTAAATAAAATACAGCTTTTTAATTATAGGTAAAATTTTGAAGAAGCAGACTCACATATATTCTCTCTAAGGAGATTTCAACCCGCGACCAGTCCACTCGATTAGAGAGTAACTATAACGATATTGTGTCAATATTTAAATTAATTACATTTTTTATTCGATTCTGCATCCACTGACCTACAAAAGGATGTCGATTGTTATTCGAAATAAATTGTTATGTAAAATAGATTTTAACAGGCATCCATTTGCATTTAATAACGAGCTTGCGGTTCTTTTTAGCTTTAGCTTGCACTGTATCCCGCATAGAGCTGGATAAGCATGAAGCATTTAGTGTCTGAACACTCTCTTCCCCGCTTTCCGCATGAGTTTGATACATAACGTGTTTAGTGACGGAACTCAACACCGTAAGTTCGAGTGGCGAAGAGATTTTTTTTTAAAAGGTAAGCTGGCGTAGAAAATGTCATAAGAAAAAAATTCAATCCGGATAATATAAAAATTGACCGTTATTAACGAGATTATTATTAGTTCATAATTAATTGTTATGTACTATAAATTTATTCATTTATTGAGATTTACAAAAGGTAACTCGATGAAATCGTGTTATATGGACACTTCGCCACTGGTACCTTATTTTACCAAAGCGGGGAAATTAAATAAATCTAACCCCCGTATGGGGATGGAACCCACCACCATTGTGATAACAGACAGACACTGTCTCACTGCGATATGGTTATTAGATGTCTTTACAATGTAACAATATCTATGTGGTAGCAATTTCTTTTTCATACATTCAGTATGACAAATGACTAATATTTTACATTTTATGCAAAAATCTACTTCTACTATAAGCGCTTGATCGAAGTTCTCTGGTTTACTCTAGTCCTCCTTCTCCGATCATTTTGTTTAAAAAAATAATGTAAAATATATGTATATAATATGTAAATAACTATATTCAATTGAACAAATCCAGTTATTTTAAAATTACATACAGACACCTCAATTTTATTAATTATATAGATAATGGTAATTTGGAAATATCTAATTTACTTTTTTTGGAGCATTTTTCAAAACCATCACCCTTTTTTTCCAATGAAAAATAATATACGGAACTCTAACAAAATATATTTAAAAATGGCTCTCGACCGGAATTTCCTGTGGCTTACTTTTTCAGCGTGTAGGTATGTAGATGAGTAGATAATTTGTCTGCGAATTAAAATAGCAAATTATATAATAAAGTATACTACTTCGTTATGGTAATAATAAAATTGTTTTAATATGTACAAAATTTGAATATTCTAGTATTTTATTACTATATCTTTTATGAATATGTGTTTTAGTAATTTATATTACATACCTTCACTTCGTTTAATAGTTTATTTACGACTTTTCCTTTACGTTCGAAATACAGCGTTGAATCTTGAAATAAGTATGGAAAATAAAGAAGCTCTACTGCGATTTCCCGAAATTCTAAGGAACAGGATAAAAACCAGATTTTATGTTATATATTGTACGAGTTTGGAAAAAAACATTGATAGTAAATATCCAAATATTTCATGATTGTAGGTCAATAAAAAGTACCTACAACTAATAAAAATTTACTATAGATCTGTATATTCGTTTCAGCTCGATACCTCGTCGCTGATGATGAATGACATGACAAACGAACAAACAGGACGGACAACAAAGTGATATTATAAGAGATTCATTATTATACTTCGATATACGGAACTCTAAAACACGTATGTTTTCTCTAGGTATGCTAAATATACTTATAGGCAAAGACGGACCAAGTACCTACACTAAACAACGACTAGGAAGTACTTATATAACAGAATAAACTAAAACTCTGAAGAAAATGTCAATGTTTCATCAAAATATGCAAACAACAGGTTATCTAGTCACGACTTCCGGTGCAACTGCTTTAATTCAATTTTAACCGTATTGTGTAAATACTTTCCCTTTCAAAGCTTTCAAGCTTGTTAAGGACGATTCCTATAGGATTACATTTCGTAAATAAATTAATAAATAATAATTAATAATTAATTAGCATAAATTACACTATAAATCAATTTTATTTCATACAATACAAGCTATAAAATATTGCCGAGTAAATCAACTACGTAAAATAAGCTAATTTTTTTTCTAATTCTAATTTAATATTTCATATCATCGTATACTTTATATTATATTTATGACTGACTGACTAAATGTACCTATATGACAAATACGGCATTCATAATTAGCCGGCAGCCAGAATTAAACTTATCTACTAGATATTAAAGTCGAGAATGGCATAACCTAGCGCTAGATTTCTATATTTAGCCCGTAGAGACGAACTACTACCTATTGCTTTTATATTTTGGAAGGCGTTACACTAGTAAACTGTAAAATAAATGTTGGAAACAATTGTTTAGAGTTTATATTCTAATACTATTAATCAGAATAGTTTGCTTGTACCCGCTAATCTCGGGAACTACATATTTATAAAATTTAAAAAAAAGTCTTTTTGCGTTAGATAGTCCCTTTAACGAAGGCTTATATACTATAATTATATAGCATCAGTCATTCTGATGTAACACTCTTCCTGCTGAATAAGTCATTTATTTATTTAAAAATAAACTTGTGAAAATGAAACCGCAGAGCAAAGTTAATTATATATATATATATATATATATATATATATCTATATATATATATAATATATATATATATATATATATATATATATATATATATATATATATATATATATATTATATATATATATATATATATATATAATTATATATATATATATATATATATATATATATATATATATATATATATATATATATATATATATATCTATATATATATATATATATATATATATATATATATATATATATATATATATATATATATATATATATATATAAAATTGGAGTGTCTGTTTGTAATTTCAAAACAACTGAGCTCAATAGTTCATATGAATTGTTAAGTATATCTCAAATCAAAACCAGTTGATTTTGTTGCAAACTCATTTTAATCACTAAATAAAGTTCTAAATCTGTTATCAATTAAAAAAAACTTGAATTAAATTTTATGTAAGACCTATAAAATATTTAAATAGCAAAACGATATGTTTCCGCCCGGGATCGAACCGGGGACCTTCTGCGTGTTAGGCAGATGTGATAACCGCTACACCACGGAAACGATACTTTAGTTAGCGAAATAGAAATACATATAAAAACCATTTTTCTTATTAAATTACTAGAAAATATATATTTTTTTTCAAAAATTACAATATTTATAAAAATTGCTTTCTTCTAAAATTTTTATCAAAACAATAAAATTAATAATATGACAATATTATTATATGTGTGGTCATGGTGGTGTTGGTGCTGGCACACTTTCACCAGAGCGAAGTCAACAGCTTTATTTATCATTTTCTTCACATTTTATCCCACTGATAGCAGGTTATGCGGGAAGAGTTCATTGTTAACACTATACTCTTGTGCCACCTAGAAGTATATGTATACATTACATTACATTTTGGGTGGTAAAGCTCTGCATATTGTATGCATATATTAAAAAAAAATAGATGTTCTATTATGTTTTAATAGCCAAAAAGGATTTAAAGACAAAACATTATAAAATAAGATTTTATTTAAAAAAAATTATACAAAAGTAAATTGCCAGCATTCTTAAGTCATTCTTTTATCTTAAATTTAATTAATATAACTTAAGTAATAGTCTCATATTAAACATATAGACTTAGCTTAATTACTTAATGATTTTTATAATATATAAAAATTTTAAGTGCACTATAATTTTTTTGTGTAGTAACAATTATACGGAATGATAATGTGCCTTTTACATTTATTACAAAATATGTTGTTAAATATAAAAACGGAATTTAAGCTTGTTTTGAATATAATTTAACTACACAATAAATTTACACATCTTAATTAATTTAAATATTGAATATTAATATAAAAATCATTTCCTGAAGCCATGATATATGTTATATATTTAAGCATGTTCGACCCTTGATAGTGCAACAAAACTATGCTTAGTATTCATATCATAATAACCTATAGGCCCTGCGTCACAGTCTGCACAACTCAAATATTTATAATTGTCCACTGTGTGAGTAAAACCTATATTTTCAAATGTGTACATATTTTCCACATGATAGAATTCGTTTATTTTCTCGTTTTGGACTTCCACTTCTTTTCTAGTATCTTGAAGCATTAGAGGAAGGTCCTTCTGTAAAAACATACAAGCAAATTTTGAATAACTTAATAAATATATGTATAAATAATACGATTATATATTCACTGAATATTATTATGATTATACCTCTTGATTAATATATACTCCAAATTTCTTGTCTAAAATCCTAGAACCACAAAATTTACATTTTACTACTAATTTATTAGTTCCATTTTCAACATACTCGTTGGAAAGCTTTTCACTATTTTTGTCAATATTATCTGATTCAGACATTATGTAATTATATAAAAATTATTTGTATAAAATTCAATGCAAGCAAAATTTCTAACGCCGGGTGATTAAAATTTGCAAATTGCAGTTTTCTAAACAGCAAGATTGCCATAGTAAAAAAACAAGCTGTCAACAGTCAAATATGCTATGTTGCTATTGAAATGGAGAACTATACCATTATTAGAACTGCTTCACCCAAGTAATACAAATTTTTCGAATTTGATAAAACAATAATGAATTGTTATGAAAAATAGAATCTTTAAGATAAAGTAATTACTATTTAATTTAAGTAATATTTAATATTATTTAACTCTCGGGTAAGTTTGATTAAAGCGCTTAGAGCATTTTACTCACGCAATAATTTATTATGATTAATTTTGAGTCTATCGACCATCATCTAATACCTTTTTAGTACGTTTCTAAATATTTATAGTCCTTATTGTGACACACATCGCAAGACAATCAATGCTTTAATCACCATCACCGTTAAGTACATTAACAATTTTCTCGTTATAAATTTTTTTATAGATGTGTATTATATAATTTTTTTAAAAAACTCAATTGTCTTTATAAATATGTCTAAATATATTTTATTCATTATTTACAATTTGATAAATACAAAAAAATATACATATTCTTACCGGTTGAATAATTTATATTTGGCGTCGATAATAATTTAGCAATAGCATTTCCTATTTTACACTTTATTATTTTTCATATGGCAATAATTCAAATTTTGTCAAAAGTGTGGTTTCTTCTTGTCAGACGCATATTTTATCACGTTTATTTCTTATCGAACAGGGAAATACTTTGAAAATCAATAAAATGAGTTCAGGGTTTATAACAGAATCTGAGATTTTGGAAGCAAGGCGCGTTCGCCAAGAGGAATGGGAAAAAGTGCGATCACAAGATCAGCCAAAGGGTAATCTTAGATACACTTCGATACACTTAGATTAAATAATATGACTAAGTTTATAATTTCATTTACATGGTTTTTATAATTATTAAAATAAATGATTATATACTATATTAACAAATAAAATTTCGAATTATTACAATTGAAATTTTTTGTTTCGTCTATTGTTGATTTTTATACTCCGGCTTTTTTATTCCAATTACTTTCAATCGAATAGATTAATTTTTTAAATTAAGTTTTTGTGCTTGTGATTCTTTAATTATCTATATATGTCCCATATTGTCCTATAGAAAAGACATAGATGTTTTATCTTGGTGTTGTATTACTCTTAATTTTTATATTATTCTTATTTTGAATATATCAATTTTATTATTTTGGTCATGTTGAGTGATTGACTTATGCAAGAAAGATAATAAATATATATGAAGCAAGAATCAGTGGTAAGAGAGGAAAGGGGAGACCTTAGTTGACCTTTGAATATATGGTGTTAATAATATTGGAGAAAGGTTAAATAAAAAGGGGTTAATGGCATTGTATGAGATGAAAAATGTATATAAAGACTGTAGCACTTGGTGCTCTATTTTACTCTGGCTACACTGCTATAAGTGTGAAACTATATGTATATATAAACAAATTTTATATTTTTATATATAGAGGCACCTGAAGAGCCATATGACACTAGGCCATTGTATCAGCGCTTAGAAGAACAGAGGATGAAAAAAGAGACTGAATATGAAGAAGCACACAAACTAAGTATGTTTTACTGATCATAGAACAAATACTCTTTCATACATATTCAATCTAATATGTAGTTATTATCTAATGCACTTATAATGTGTCCATGTACCATACTTAGAACCCTTTTGACCATGTATATGATTTGCTGGTAACATCTAATATAGCATAATACCTATATATACTTAATATACTATGATAAATACAATTATTTAATACTACTTCACAGAAAATATGATCAGAGGCCTGGATGATGATGAAGTGGGTTTCTTGGATTTAGTTGAACGCACCAAAGCTGAAGTGGCACAACAAATACATATCGAGGAGAAAAAGGAGATGCAGGAGTTCAGGTTTGTAAATAAAAAACATTTGTCTATTATCATATTTTACATATGCACTCACACACAGATTATTAAAATGAAAAATTGTATGTAAGCTGTATGCAAGATAGGATTGATCACAATTTGGTGCAATTATTATTATTTCCCTGCTCTGTTAGACAAAATGTGGTATTGAATTCCGCTACTTAATATTTACTGTATACATAGTCCTATCTAACCTGACATGTGGAAGAAGTGTGAAGGTACATTTATTTTTTAATTTAATGTTGTTTCTTAGAATCTTCTTACTTAACTACTTTGAGATTCTTGTGCACTTGTAACAATTTGTTGTTTTGGTATTCCATAATTAAAACTGCACAGTTTTAAATTCTGCTATAATTTTTTTTTATTTGGTAACATTAGAAATACTGCCAATTTTTTTTATATAAAGAAAGTATTGAAACTCCATAAACATTATAATTTAATATATTTGATTTTAAATATGTATATAATAATTCAATATATTAAGTTAATTTTCAACTGCACTCTTGGCTTAATAATGTTACCAGCTACTTAGCTTTTTTTTAAAATTATTTTTTAAAAGTCATGTAATAAAAATGGTATCTTCTGTAACTCAAGTTGTCCCTGGTTTGTCCATAAAAGCCACAATAAAAATACAGTAAAATATTCAGTGGATAAGTCCATTTAAAGATTAATTTATCCATTGAATAATTTTATATTTTTCATTTATTCGCATCATTTTGATTGAAAAACTTAGCGCCATATTGGTATGATGTGACATCAGATGGTCTAGGTAAACAATTGATGTGAAACACGTGAAAAAAGTACAAAACCATATAACGTAAACTTAAAACAAAAAAGTAGCTATAATAATTTTAATACATTATTCAAAAAGTGTATTTTATAGGGAAAGAGTGTCAAGCCTAGCTGAAAGTGAGGAGTTAACTCGCCTCAGGGCTCAGCTGGCTCCGGCTCGCACCACACACACCTCTGGCCAGTCGCAGAAGAACAAATTGCAAGGGGTTAGTTATATTTTTCTATTATTATTGCATTCTAGTAGTATTTAAAGTTTTCAGAAGCATTATTTATTAATTAATCAAGTTAATAGACAACAGTTACATATATATTTACTAACCTATTATTAAAATTAGAAAGTTTCTTTGGTAGAATGTGCTAATCTCAGGAACTACTGGCTTAATATCAAATATTCATTTTTAGTTGAGCAAGTCTTCATCATTTGAGACCCGCAGTAAGTTATAGCTCATCCTCCCAACTCATTTGTTGTCTTCCTCCATTCATTAAAGAAGTTATGTTAGATCACGTTATTCTTTTTGATACAACACACACGGTTTATAGATTTTAATTTGACATATATGTATATGTATATGTATATGTATATGTATATGTATATGTATATGTATATGTATATGTATATGTATATGTATATGTATAAGTATATGTATATGTATATGTATATGTATATGTATATGTATATGTATATGTATATGTATATGTATATGTATATGTATATGTATATGTATATGTATATGTATATGTATATGTATATGTATATGTATATGTATATGTATATGTATATGTATATGTATATGTATATGTATAGTATAATGTATATGTATATGTATATGTATATGTATATGTATATGTATATGTATATGTATATGTATATGTATATGTATATGTATATGTATATGTATATGTATATGTATATGTATAGTATATGTATATGTATCTGTATATGTATCTGTATATGTATATGTATATGTATATGTATCTATATATATATATATATATATATATATATATATATATATATATATATATATATATATATATATATATATATATATAATATATATATATATATATATATATATATATATATATGTGTGTTCACTTCCATCAATATGCAGTGTACTTGTTTACATATCCTACAGTTCACTTCATTTCACTTCTATCTCCACTTTTCACTCTTTAAGTAAGATTAATTCATATTAATTAAGATAATTATAATGCTTATAGGAATATAGCTCAAAGTCAATATATAATAAAGGATGACACCATATAATAAAATTTACAATAAAGTACTTTTCTTTTATTGAGGCTCTCCCTTCCTTCACTTTTTCAACACATAAAAAAACTTACAACTAATTAAATATTTTAGTCGAATTCTTGGTACAGATGTCTTGATTTATAATATAATAATATATTATATTATGAATCAAGAATGGTGAACTTGGTGCAGAACTCTTGATTCATAATATAATAAAATATTATTTATGAATTATTTAAAATCGCTATGTTTATGTCAGTTTTTAGACTGATTTTTAGGTGTATAAATATTAGGTTGACTTTCCACTAACGTAAAATAAAAAAAATCCGCCTTAGAAAAAGTTTTTTTTTTTTAAATTTTTGATTTTAATTACAAATTTATTTAGTATGTGCTTTAATTGGAGAAAATTCTCGATTTAACAAAACCAGGTCCAAAGTGCCAAAGTTTAAGATTTAATTTGACTTGAAAGTAAAAAATGTTATGTGTCGCAACTAGTATATAATATAGTTTTAATAGTATATAGTAAAAATATACGTTTATTATACAGGTAGTAGTAAGAAAGAGAAAAGCGAGTGAAATGGAAGGTGAGAAGCAAAACCAAGAAAAAGAACCATCACCACCCAAAAATGGGGAAGTAATTAATCAAAAGCAAGTATTACTTTATAATTTAATAATTAATTGTACTGCATTCTATTAGATACACGCTGTATCTCGCTTGAGAATTGTAATTTATGTCCCCCGTGTGGGAATGGATCCCACAGCCGCCGCGGTTGATTCCATTATCCAACAAAATGAAATGTTTTTAATTTAAATCTGTAGTTTCCGAGATAAGTGAGCTTAACCAAACAAACTTCTGATTTATAATGTATTTTTGGTGTTAACAATCCATATAAATGAAACTTAAGTGGACAGTCATAGCCCAGCGGCATAGTTCTGACTGTAACGCAACGGTTTCACGTTCGATTCCCATGAGGGGTGAATGGATTATTTTTATTTTCCTCGCTCTGGTAACACTAGGTTCCCTCTGTATTATCCTGTTACACGCGGGAAGCTAACTACATAGTTAGCTTCCCGCGTGTAACAAATTAATAAATAGAATTATTATAACTTAATACTAGAAATAAAGTTATTATTTCTGTACTCCAGTGGCTCCGTCCAAGCAGCATCCGGTCAGAGTGCTCTCCGCCTGCTGGGCGTCTTGCCGGGACTCGGCCATTACAGGGAGTCCGACACCGACAGCTCCTCCGATACGGACTCCAGCGACGTTGAATGTGTGCGTATGGGTTTGTGTGCTCCTAATGCTCTAATTGCCGTGGGGATATCTTCTGTCTCTTTCTAGTTGTGTGCGTTTGTTGAGTGTTAGAAAGAGACAGATCTATTTGAGATGGGGATATCTTCTGTCTCTTTCTAGTTGCATGCTTTTGTTAAACGTTAGAATGAGATGGATATAGTATCACGTGATTTGGATCTCTTACAATTCTTGTATTAATTTCACTGTTTTATTAAATATCTTTATTATTTTTATAGTGCGTAATATTTATATGTTCTTTTTTTATTTCAGTCAAACAATAGTTGTGTGAAGCGTGATCTTCTAGGCAGGAGACCGGATCAGACGGCAGACGGGAAGAAGAAGGACGAGGAGAAAAGCTAGGCCTTCTCTACTCTTCTTTTTATTGTTTAAGTTCTATTTTAACATCCTGTATAGTGATTATTTTTAGTTTTACATGATATATAATATGTATGGAGCTAAGTTATGTATTTTATTTAAGTATATTATGACATTTTTTTGTGTAGTCATTTTTTTTCTTTCTTTATATGTTTTTATTCGAATTTTGATGACGCGTGGTAAATTTTTATTCTATTATTTTTACCATGTTAAAGGAAATGTATATTGTATTTACAGAAGTATCTATGTATTTCAAAATTATAGCTGGACTGTAATAATATATATTACAGTAAAACCCCGATTATCCGGACTCACTATCCGCTATATGTAGATGTATAGGATTGAGTGAATATCGAGTTAAACAAAAAAAACATCGATTCAAAAAAATCGATTGAAAAGTTCAAGAAGCATCAATGTTTATTTACATTCTGTATGAACACACTGACATGAACAAAACTTTTCCCTTATTTGTCCATTGAGCTGTAACTTATTCCAACTTGTCCCGCTTTACACCAAGACTCATTGCAAGTATTTAAAAAATAATTAATACAATTATTATTATTATTATTATAGTAATTTCATTCGTTTAAATTCTTGTATTTCTTGCATATAGCAGAGTATTAGTACGATTATTGTACACTACTTCTAGTGCATTGGAAGTAGTGTGGTGTAAGCTTCCCACGAGGCTGTGCTTCTGAAACATTCGCATATATATATATATATATATATATATATATATATATATATATATATATATATATATATATATATATATACATATACATATATATATATATATATATATATATATATATATATATATATATATATATATATATATATATATATATATATATATATATATATATATATATATATATTCATATACATACTTAAAATAGTACACTTTCAGGCAAGAATAGGTTGTGTAAGTAATATATTAAAAAGTTACATATTATATATACATATATCTTTACTTCTATAATGAAAGTGATCTAATTCAAATTTGTATAATATCAGTTTCTGCAATTGTTAAATTATGCCACTTTTGTTCTGAAGGCGCGGTATATACATACTTTTAATATGATATTTAAACTTAAAATATGTAATCTGGTTAAAAATATCGAGTTGAAATGTAATAATCGGTTATAATCGATTTCTATAATTTTTTTAAACGTTTTAAACATTAATATGTGTAGTGATAAGGTATTTTAAAAAATAATTCTTTTACTTAGTATCCTATTTCTATAAAATGTGATTTAAATAAGTAAATATATTGACGCATATATTTATTTATATGAGTGTTTCATTTTTCTCGCTATAATGTCCAACTAGAACTACGATTATAAAAAAAAATCATATATTTGGCAATAACTAATAATAAACATAAAAAATAACGTGGATTTGATATGCTTTACGTTTTATTCCGCAAATAGTCTAGTGCCGAGACACTCTGCTCTCCGCTTTACAGCAGAGACTGTCTTTTAGAGCGAGTGGGGTCTGGTGTCCAGTTCAGTGGGGGTCGAAGCCAAAAGGCCTCAAATTACTTATTATGTAGTTTTATTGAATAATATTACTGAAGTAATTATGTTAAATTAAAACCACCTTATTTTTTTTTTTTGGAAAGAAAAAACAAATATTTTTGAGAATTTCCTATAATCAAGAATGTCACATCAATAGATAAATGACAGAACAATACTGTAAGTACGTGGAGTTTAACAATAAATAAAAAAAAATACAATTGTAATTATTAATACTAAATAGCCTAATTTTAAGAGATACCATTCTTCTCCCAGATCCTATATCCACGTTAATATTGACTGGCGTAACTGAACGCCGCCCCTCACATTATTACGAGCTTGTAAATGAAATTAATTTAATATAAACACTACCCCGAAAAGAATCGAACCCGCAACCATGTTGTACTTAAAGGTATCATTTAGATACTAGCGGCCGCCCGCGACTTCGCTCGCTTGAACCGAATAATAAGTAAATAACATTGGTATAGCATAAATGATAGCCCATATGTTATTGTAATGTATAAGTTCTATACTACTGCAAAGTTTCATCTAAATCCGTTCAGTAGTTTTTGCGTAAAGTCGGAACAAACATACATCCTCACAACTTTCACTTATACAATATTCTATTAATATTTTTGGTAACTGATAGTTAAGTAATCGATCGTATCATTCTCCGTCGAGACAAGTGCGGGTTCGACTCCCGCCGCCTTAAGATCCTTTTGGGGTTCCTCGCAGCTGTCCTCGGATATACTTTTCTTTTTATCTGCGCCTTTCTTTTTTCTTCTGTTTCTAAAAATAAATATAATATTGATAATTTAAAAGGTTTGAAGCTTTTATTATTTTTAGCCTTACAAATAAATAATTATAAAATTAAAGAAAATCCATATAAATACATATATTATGTACATATTTTTTTCTTGTGGGAAATCTTAGTGTCACAAAACTATTCTCCGCTCTCCGCTCATTTAAAGTAGTGTTGCAGTACTGCCTGATATATACAGATTTTAATTTCTAATAGTTAGATATATCCTAAATAACTATAAATAAATATATAATAATGAACCCACACCAACCTCTTTGGATAAGGTTGCTTCAGATGAACGGTCCTATAGTGGAGCTTCATACTGTTGCTCTGCGTGAAGCGTTTCTCGCAAAGCGAGCACGCGAATGGTTTCTCCCCAGTGTGTGTCTAGTTAATATATAAGTAAGTGAAAATAATATTATTATTAACATTTTTAAACTATTTATATCACACTAAGTATTGAAAAAAAATCTTTTCGAAAACGTTTGGCACGGTGAGCCACTTGGATGGCATCCAAGAGGTGCGGGTTCGAGTCCTGCTATGATCATTTTTCATTTCACGCTGTATCCCGCATATGGCATCGCAGGCAGTGGAACGTATACGTTTTCAATTATTTAAATTTTATATACATCAACAATTTTATATACAATTTTATATACATATATATATACAATTATGTATATATATACAATTTTATATACATCTCGACGGACAAATTGAAACAGATGATTATAGAGGCCTTTGTCAACAAATTTTACATCATATTTCCAGGTATTTACTTGAAATACCATTAATATGTGAATATCATAGACTAATAATATACATACACATATTATATTCTGCACTGCTACTGATATATGAATACTAATCATAATGGTTGCCTGGAAGAGATCGCTTTCACCGATAAGGCCGCCATTGCACATAATATACACATAATTCTGTTTGTGAAATGTTATATATATATATTTTTTTTTTTGTGCAATAAAGTATTATTATTGTTATATAAATATATTCTATACCAGCCATACTTACCAACATGTGACGCTTCAAGCCTATACTAGAATGGAACTGTCTAGAACAGACCGAGCAACAGTGCACTCTAGCTCTAGTGTGCATGTTCTGATGCACCGCTACACTTCCAGGCTGGAACAATATTACTATTTTTACATATACCATATAGTAGAGATGGAGAGAATATACTGTTAAGACACTACGTTTTTCCACTTCTCTTAACTTTAGATAGAGAACTTAGATGAAGAACTTTGTGACGCTCTGTCTATGGGAAGATAAAATATAGCGTCATATAAAATATAATGCGACTGTTGTGGGTTCGACTCCCACTCGGGAAGACTGAATTATTGCATTTCCTCATGCTGGATCTCTAAGAAAACAAAGCGCGGCGTTGAGTTCCGATCCTCACACACAATGTTTCGGAAATGAAGAGGAAAGACGGGAATGGAGTGTCGTAACACTAGATTCCCTCTGTAGGCCCCGCTATATGCGGGTTACAGCGTGAAGCTATTTAATTTGTAATTTTCTTATTCGAATAAACTAGCTGAGGTATGTATAAAATTCTCACAGCCAGGCTCACTCCACAAATCTCGCATATGTGCCTCTCGGCGGGCGGGCAGAAGGAGGTGCGGGGGTGCTCCGCGTAGTGGTGCTTCATGCAGGCCGCTTGTGTTGCAAAGTGCTTGCCGCACTGCCGAAAAAACACACATATATATATATATATATATATATATATATATATATATATATATATATATATATATATATATATATATATATATATATATATATATATATATATATTTTTTTTTTTTTAAAGTACATTAGCAATATAAAATTAAGAAAAGCAATTAAAATAATTAAATTGCATTCTGTCTTGCTCTAATAATAGCATTAGAAAGTATGATTTGACACGACGAGAGCTTTGACGGCAACAAGAGACGCTGGTTCGAGTCCCGCTGAGGTCAAATTTATATACGTCTTTTTATAATATTATTCTTAAAATATTTTCCAATTATAACAATATTGTATTATCTTCTACCACCAAAATGTGTCACAACACAGATGTTTTTTAATTTTTATTAGGTAAAAAAAAATATTACGAAAATTTTCCGCCCTGGGCTTAAACGGTTATTTCTTAATAAAATATAATATAATGAAACTAATGAGCGCGTTTGACTGTACGCGCTAAAGTCAGAAACAAAAATTCTCTAGACAAATAATATTTTTCTATTAGATAGTCCATTTATCGAGGCAGACTATAGACTATAGGCTACATTCCAGCCCACTGTATCTGCAATCTGCACACAGACACCTATATATACCTATACCCATACCTTGAGCACCTAAGATCTGTCATACCAGGTCACTACGCATAGTTATTTATGCTTAAAGAAAACATATAAAATATAATAATAAGTTGTATAAAGCATATAAGAAAGCACGGCGCGAGCGATCAGAGCGCTTGGACGGGAAACATGGGGCGAGGGTTCGAATCCCGCTGCGTTCAAATATTTTATATGTTTTCTTTAAGTATTTTTTCTATCCTCAGATATCCTGGATTAACATAATAAAAATCATTAAAATATAAAACGCTTAGTTTTTCCCATAATAATAATAATAATAATAATAATAATAATAATAATAATAAATCATTTATTTCAACAAGTTTCTTACAATCCACTAGTGAATCCCATTTAACATACGATAAGAGATAAGGTGTATTAAATTCTTATCAATGGCAACACAATCGTATCTAACCTGATGACACGTTGTCGGTTTACTTTTTTGTCTTCTACGTTTCGTGTTCCCGCTCTGTGCTTTTATCGGGAACTCGTCGAAGTTTCTGGAAAAGTGGCAAATGCATATTTAAAGTAGGCTGAGGCAGAGAGGACCCAGTGTCAAGACACTCTTTGGCCCTTTCTTCTTTCTATTCTCTCGCATGAATAAGCCCACAACTAAATGACAACTTACCGAGATTTCAACAAATGCGTGATCTGAAACAATAGAAAAAAAATATATATGTATATATATATATATATATATATATATATATATATATATATATATATATATATATATATATATATATATATATATATATATATATATATATATATATATATATATATATATATATATATATATATATATATATATATTGATCTTTTTAAATGAAAAATATCAAGTGATAGAGTAATTGACAAAGTATACAAAATATACGCGACAAGTTTAAATTTGTTAAAACTTGTTTGTACATACCGAACCCCGCATGGAGGCATTCTTTAATATTCTTCCTCTTCAACTTGACAAAATTGTTTTTTTTTTTAACTAAATATATTTTATTACGTTTGTTGTTTACTCAAATATATATAAATATACCTTATTTTGCATTTTCTTTGCCAATATCTTTCTTGGAATGGGCTCGGCCTTTTCAATTTTGATCCCGTCTCTGTAAATAATGTTGAGAAGTTTGATAAAAATTGTATAAAATAAATAATATGAGGCTGACGTCGTTGTGGGTTCAATTCCCACTCTATCCTGATCCTGATATACGAGATACAGCATGAAGCTACTTATTTATTTTAATTTTTTTCTATTTTTTTTTGTTCAATTCAAAGGCAATAGATTGACCAAATACGCCGAAGAAAAGTTAATAAAATTAATAAAAAAAAAAAAAAAAAAAAAAAATCAGATTTGCACCGACTTCAAAACGAACAGATTTTAAATAGTGAATAAGTTAAGTAAAGTAATATATTTAATTTGTCATCAATTTTCTCTAATTTATATTAGCCACAGCACTCACTCGACAACTTCAGCGTGTAGGGCGGAATGGAACAGGTGCTCCTCGTAGGCCTTCCTCGTTTCGAAGCGGATGTTGCATCTAGAACAGAATGTATTCAAGTCCTCATCATCGTCTGGTGATTCCTGAAACATATGTATACATAAGTACATAAGAGAGCCACTAAATAACAAATCTCAGTTTTTTTTTTAATGGCTTTGGCACAAACATTGGCTGTCCGTGCTTTTTTGCTATTTTCTTTGTTCTTTTCGGTAGAATAATCAGTCTTATCGGTTTTTAACATTAACACCAACATAACATAGGGAAAGAAAATTATACAAGCTTTATTTTTTTATATATATATACGCACGTGTGTGTGTGTGTGTGCGTGCGTGTGTGTAGTAGTACGGACATATACTCACAACATCATCAGTGCAGTGTTTCAAACGCTTGTGCATATTGAGCCCCGCCTCGCTCACGAAGGAGGACCCGCACAGCGCGCACACGTGCTGACTCCGGTGCGTGCGCAGGTGCGTGTAGTATGTGGACGTGTGTCTGGAACATATCCATGCATGAGCGAGGAAAAATGTATTAGTATGAAAATTTTAACGTGACGGGATTTGAACCCACGCCTCTTGGGAACCATCCAAGCGCTATGACGACTCGCGCCATATGTTCTCATCTTTGTAGCATCTAGTTAGCGTCTCTGTAGAGAGATTTTAACAAATTTCCAAGAGAGATAATGCTATTTATTAATTTAAAAAATATACACTTTTCTATAAATATTTTTCCATACTTAGTGTAGAATACACTTAAAAATAATAATAACACTATAACACATTATTTTAGTTTATTATAATCCAAATACACATTATAATCCATACCATACTTGTTTAAACAAGTACATGGAAAGACGATGAAATGGTATTATGGTAGTGGTGACCATTGTAGCTGTGGTAGAAACAGCGTTAAGTTCCACCATTAAGCAAGCATTCTCTTAATATCAGATTCTCTTCGTTTACTCTGCTATATGTAGGACAAAGTATGAAGCTAAATTAAAAAAATTATATATATATATATATATATATATATATATATATATATATATATATATATATATATATATATATATATATATATATATATATATATATATATAAAATATCACAAAAAAACTATGTAAATATACCAATGTATACCTGAATTCCTCGCTACAATATTTGCATTTAATTGAAGCACCACTGTGATACTGCTCGTGGAGGATGGCCGTGTTCCTGTTGGAAAGAATATTGTTCTAAGAATGAAAATTATTTACATAATTTTGTCTACTGCGGCCTAGGACTCACGAGTACCTATGAGAACAAATGATATACATATGTAAATATATTATATATAAATTATTTTCATATTATATACATATGCTAACAACAATAGCTTGTGTCAAGTGTATAAGAATATCGACAATATGTGTGTAATAAATAGCGAAGAAGAGGCGCGGGTTCGAATCCTGAAACGTTCCAACTTGTATACATTTGCTAAACAAATTCAAAATTCAAATTCAAAGTAAGAATACATGATTAATTTTTTGAACGTCAAAAACATTACCACCGGCTCACTAAAGTGAATGCCTCAGACCTGAGAAGAACCGGCGCAAGAAACTAAGCGGGACATTTTTTTTATATAGTCATTTATAATAATACAATTATTCGTTGTTGACAATGATACGCTTGAGATAGACTGGAGACTGGAGACTGGAGCGAGCATTTCATTCCCAAGGTGTGTGTTGTCATTACAAAATCATTAATTACGTAATAACATTTAACACAAACGTCGTTTCACAATTTTTTAAAATTGTGATATAGAACATTCTCGGACGTTTTCTGGGATCCTATTGTAAAGAAGAATTTAAGTTTTTCACGTTATATATTCAAAGTATATAAAACAAAACTATATATATGCTAAAACTTACTTTATAGGGAATACAAGTTGACATCGTAAACACTGATATTTGGTATAGTGTTTCTTTATATGCTTCCTGACGTGACACTTCCATTTGAAACGCATGTGACAGAAGCGACACTCGAAAATATTCGACTGAAATTATTTTTTACATATAATTAATACTGAATTTATAATTAAAATTAAATAATAATTATATTTCATAGAGTGAGCGCATACGCAACACATTCATTCGAGGTAGTATTGGGATCCGTGACGTAGCGGAGAAGCTCCTAGATCCTCCGGCTACGTTTTGCGCCGGACTAGAAACTATGTCGAAAGAAAATGCCTTGGGGTATGTCTGTCCCTGGAGTGAGACACCCGGACGCCCAAAGAAAGGATGGCTGGACGTCGTGATGCAAGACATGAGAGCCAATGGACTAACCACTGAGGATGCTCAAGAACGTGCATGGTGGAGTCTATTAAGTCCGAAAGAAGATCCTGGTCAGGAATAGGCCAGGGTAATGCTAGTTAGAAAAAGAGTGTAGACAATAGTTGCGGATTCATTCCTATATTATCTGAGCCATTTTATGCTCTTTCTTCACCTAGGTTTCTCCACGACCTATCGACGGCCTCTTATATATAACCTACTGCCACTTAAGCTAAGCAATTCTTTTAGCTATATCGGCTACTTGTATTCTTTTATGAATGTCCTATTGGTCTAACATAGAGAAATACCAAGCAACTTGACCAATGGCAATGGAACAGGTACCTGTTAACTTTATTCAGAGTATTATATATCTGTTTATATAAGATATAAATTTTTATGTAAAAACTTTCCAGTTTATTAAAGCAATTTAAAAGCCACATTTCCTTACTATATAGTAAACATATATTATATGATATCCAGTAAAATAGTCATACCTCATTGTGAGTCAATGCTCTATGTCGTTTCAACATATTTTCTTTGGAAAATCCCTTTAGGCATAAAGTACATTTGTACGCAGCTGCTATGTATTTTTTATCATTAGCTCTTTCTGTAAATTCCTGGTAATAAAAATTTTAAGATTATTATATTTATATTTAGCTTCAGGCTGTGTCCCACACATAGAAGGGTAGGCAGAGGGAACCAAAGGTTGAAGGAACCTTGTGTTAAGACACTCCATTCCCCACTTTCCTCTATTCGAAGAATTACGTGTTGAGTACGTGCGGTACTAAACACCGCGATCTGTCTTGTTGTCAGAGCAAAGAAAATGGATATAAAATAAATACATTTCAAAAAATAAATTCATTTAAGATTATTACAATGGAAAATAATATTGTTTTACATATACTAAATTAAGTATCTGTACGCAGAAAATGTAAAGTGAACTTAAGAAGTGCGAAAAACATGAAAAACTATGGCTTTTAACTATAATTCATAAAATTCAATGCTGACATTTAAATTAAATAACTTATAGTAACTAACACACAAGTAATTGGTTCATTGTTGATATTGAGAGGGAAATGCTAGACACACATTTATTATAAATAAAAAAAAAATTAACAGCTTCACACTTTTTCCTGTAGCTGGGCAGACAGAGGGAACCTGTTGACTGCCAGAACTTACCACAGTGCCTAGTCTTATCATAAAAAGTAAATAAAAATTGAACCCACATCTCTCTCTTTACCACATCTGAGGTTCACTTTCAAGTGATGAGTGATGAAAATGATTAAAAATTTAACCTTAACAGCTTCCTCTTCACACAACTCCATCCTATTCCACTTATCATCATCTAATAAACTCCTCTTTTCCATTTCATACTTTTGCTCTCTCACATTTTGTCTTTTTCGCTTGCTTTCTTTACATTCCTTTTTTTCTTCTTTATTATCTATATCTATTTCTAAGTCATCTATCAATGTTTCATTAACTTCTATTGATTCTATAGTTAAAAGTCTTTGGTCACTGGTTTCTTCTTTTATAGTAACTTTTTCTATTGAAGGTTCTCTATTTGGATTTAAATATATTATTTCTAATGGAGATTTGTTGTTCAAAAGAGGTATTTCTAATTTGTAGATAGATTCTAAAGTAATCTGTAAATAAATTATGATAAAAATAATAGTTACTAGTATTTATTATTTATAAGTAATTTGGTTACTTGTTATTTAAATTGCAAGCACAAAAGTTTTTTATTCATTTAGCAAAATTAAATCATATCGCAGTCAATATAAATGTTTGTCTAAAATTCTTAAATTTATACTTACTGGGCCTTTTCCTAAAATCTCCTTTAATATTTTCTGTCCAAAATGACATTTTTCCTTAAATTTATGAAATTTGTGTAACAGCATTGCACATTCAAAGCAAAAATAATGAGGTAAATCATCAAAGTCATTCACCTGCAATAGTTTGTAAATTATAAGTACATCAGTACAGTCTTTATAGGTAATAAAGAAATATTTATTAATAAATTGTTATGTATTAATAATTCCAAATAAATAATGATGGCTGTCAAAGCAATAAAAGAAAAATGTTTACGAAAATTTTAATGAAAAATACCATGTATAACGGTATAAAATTTAAATTATAATATAACAAGCAATGCTTATATTATAAAATAAGAAACTGAGTATTTTTCAAAGACATAAACGCACACAAAATAGTGATTTTACTTACTTGCAAAGCCAAAACTTCTTCATAATATGATTTAAGGTGATACTGAATATAATTGTAAACTTTTGCGTCAGTTCTTAAGCAAATTCTGCAGATTTTTAGCTCGGCCATGTTTTAATTTATAGTATAAAGTAGAATAAAAATTATAAGCATTTAATAAATATTTCTTACGAACAGATAATCTTTAAAATTATTTACATTTAATAAAAAAATATCTAAACACTACCCAATGGCCAACGGCAAATAGTAAATAGATAACTTGTCAACTGTCAAGTGTCAAATTTGACAATAATACATATCAATGTTATTATGACAAAAATCTTGAATAATTAATTACGAAAAATCTTGAATAATTAATTATTACTAATATTTCATTATTTTTAAATTGTTTTACTCTCCTAATTCAAAAGAAATAATTGGTGTGTATCATTACGTTTTATTCTCTGTCAAAAAGGTCACATTTTATATTTATTTTAATTATAGCTTCACGCTGTATCGTGCATTTAGCCGGATAGGCAAATGGCACCTAGTGTTAAGACATTTCATTTCTCGCTTTCCTCTTTTTGAGACATGACCTATTGAGGGATTAAACACCAGAGCGAAGAAGATGAAAATTACTTCATTTTCGAACTTAACCGTATAATTATAATTAAACTGTACATACTTTCTTCATATTGTAGATATAATCGTATTTACAACAAGAGGTCCCAACCAAGAAACCACGTCTCCTAGGATAGAGAGATGTCAGAGTTGTATAATTTGTTTATTAGAAATAAAATAAGTTGCCACGTATACCACAAAAAGGAACCCCTTTGCCATATCCCCAGTGCTTCAAAGCACTTCCCTTGAAACCAAGCTGACTATTGGGATTCTGGATGTCAAAGTTTCGAGGGACGCTCGATTTCACGGCCATTTGGAAGACAAAGCCAAGTTGGCTTCCAAAAAGCTGCGTGTCCTTGGTATCTGGCCTTTGGCACCTCGATATGAACTTCACACACCTCGATATGAACATCAGGTGACCCACTTGCTCATTTGCCACCCTCTAATATAACAAAAAGTAATTGAATAATGTTATTATTTTTTGTATGTATGTGCACGAATTAATGCGTTTGTTTAGCTTGAATTAATACGTTTGTATAAGGAACCATTGCTTTGAATTGAGCATTATTTATGTGTTGAATTGTTTTAACATTACGTTAATCGTATCAATGTCGCAAAAATATTTTTATTATATTGGTATATTTATATGGCTGAACTGACAAAAGCTGATTTTAAATATTTACCTTCAAGAAAACTGGTTTAACCGAATATAGAAAGTCACCAACTAACAGTAGGTTGCAATACCAACTGCAACAGTAAAATATCATATAAACTCACTTAAAACTATGGTGAGTAAGATTCCACTCTTTATACTATACTTAAAAATATAATAATATAATACTATGTTAACAGATTATATATCGTGAATTATGTTATTCTTATGTTTATTTATAATATTGGCTGAATATTAAACTATCTTTGCTTTCATTTAAATGTGTAAACTAAAAACTTGGTACACAACTTCGCATTCATATTCTGTATATCGTTACGTTCGCACGTTTTTATAATAAAAACTTTTTTTGATGTGCTTTTTCAACAATTGTTAACAATAATAATGTAAAATTATAGAATTTAATTAAAGTGTAGGTTTAAGTTTATATACTTGATATTATGTTATTTTTGTGTGTCAAAGTGTTTACATCACTTATATGGTATGTATATATTTTCTTTATATATTTCTATACAATCATGAGAGTTTAATAAATGTTTTATTACGTCAGTATAATTATAACATTTGTCCGAACGAAACTACTATCTAATTAAAAAGATTAGATAGAGACCTAGTTTTAATTTAAAATATAAAAATACCACATAAAATAAATTAACTTTTTTGTATGCTATATGAATAGTATACTATATATGTATATAATTTAGTAGATACATGTACCTATAAGGAAATATGTAATAATATTCCCTTGACATTTTACTCAAAACATTTATAAAATGCGCTGACTTAATAAATTACTTTTAAAATTGAATTGGACAATACAATATACGTGGGTGATAAATGTGTTTAACGAAATGGACATTTCCAAGTATGGAAATAAAACTTAAATGTCAAGCCCACGTTATTAATGCCGTGTTTCGTAATTTTATTATTTTTATATTTTTTTTTCTTTAACCCGCATAAAGCAGGATAGACGAAGAGAACCTAGTGTTAAGTTGCTCAGTTCACCGGTTTAAGGTTCAAGGTAAAACAATTTTTAAGACCATCTTAACGCCAAGACAGTAAGGCCATCCTAACCAATTCTATTATTAACATTGTTTTTTTTTAAATATTTCATATT
Source organism: Dione juno (assembly GCA_037127375.1). Taxonomy (NCBI): domain Eukaryota; kingdom Metazoa; phylum Arthropoda; class Insecta; order Lepidoptera; family Nymphalidae; genus Dione; species Dione juno. The sequence goes on along the minus strand of JAXRJS010000088.1, from coordinate 4,985,052 downwards.
TAAGATTTATTTAAATATTTATTTAGTGTCCTAACTTGGATCTTTGCATAAGATGCGTTACGAAATTTTGTATTACTAGAAATGCCCCATGCCTATTCCCGCATATAACAGAAGGAACCGAGTGTGAAGACACTCTGTGTCCTCCGGTGAGTGGCGGAACTCAACGCCACGCTTTTACTACTTACCAGAGACAATTCTTATTAATTACTTACACAGCTCAATAAGATTAATATTTCTCCATACAAACGTTATGGCCTAATATAAAGAACGTTGCAGAAAACCGAGTTCTCCTAAGTGAGTTTGACAAAATTTAAACTTAAAAGTTAAAACACAAATTTAATTCAATATCATTGTGAATGTAAGTCATTTTGGAGTAACTTTTTTCATGATAACGATACACTTTATTGTAATAAGTACTAAACAAGGATTTAGTAGTAAATCTATAGTGATTAATTCCGTAACCGGAATTATCGGATATCCTTTATGATACATTCGTAACCGAAACCGATATAAAGAAATCCGGAACCGAAATTATCTGAAATCTGAACTTATTTTATGTATGCAACCGATACAGATACTTTAAATGGCTTTTATAAGGCGCCATTTCCGTATTCAAGTCCATTCATGAGATGTTCTTCAATTTTCATATTTCAACGAAAAATGCAGATCATGCTCAGACATTTTATGGTTTCCGATAGTTACGATGTTCTATTGTGGTTCTACATCAAGTGTTCCAGATCCTTAATTTTTATATATCATTAGATAGTGCTTATCACTATATCACTATATATGTGTTTAATCATTTTTGTTATGGCAGCATATCATTGTTTCTTGTAATTCGGCTGGTCTACTATAGTTCTGTATCAGGTATGATAGTCCTAGTTCTAGATCCTAGTTCCCTGATCTAACAGACCTGACATACAACAAGAAAGTTTCATTCAAATTCGTCTAGCAGATCCGAAAATGTGCGTGTACAAACAGACAAACATACAGATAGATAATTAATGTACACACACACTGTTTTACTGTTTTTCTATAGTATACATGACTTTTACTTTTGTTGTTAGGTTAGCAATAAATAATCGAACCTGTAACCATGTAGATACACTTTCACTTGATACATACATATATCATCACATACATGCATGATAGTGTCAATATTTCTAGGGGTTCATTAATTGATTACATACGTTCAAGGTTAAAAGGTTATGTATAATGTCTGATAAGAAAGCTTTTTTGTCATTTTTGTTCACAATTCTCTATAAAGAAACATTACATATAAAAACAAAAAGAATACTTCGAATGTGCAATCATCTATATCTATATATAATAAAAAGATAAAAAAGTCAATTCTGTACATTAAAGTTTAAAAAAAAATTGATTCGGTCGGTTAATATATCGATAATAGAAGCTAAGAATCCACTTAGCAGAATTTTTGTCTGTCTGTCTGTTTATTTGTCCTCCAATAAGACAAAAACTACTGGACAGAAATGAATGAATTTTTGTATAGTAATAGCTTATAGTCCCGACCCATATAAATTTTATCCCGGTATTGCTGTTCCCGGAAAATAAATGAAAATGTAATAAATCTAAATGATTTAAATAACTGAAGAGAAGTGAGTTAGATTTGGCATGCTAATAGTTCATAGCCTTCACAACATATATTGGACAGTTTTTATCCTGATATGCAATGCAAACGTCGAACGAAAAATAAATACAGAGATGGTAAAAATTACGTCGACTACTTACAAGTAAAGGTAGTTATATTCTATTCTCACTCAGTAACAGTGGCAAATGGCAAAAGTTTTTTTTTTTATTTAAACATAAAAGCAATTGATAATTATTTCCACAGTCTAGCTAGATGTCACAGTAATAGTTACAAATCATTTGATTTATAGTTACTATAGTGACATTTAGCGATCAGAAGGTAATTTAGTAGTATTTGATAGAATGCCATCTATTTGTGGGTAACTTAAAATCATTTTCCAAAACCAATATTTTGCTTAAAAAATTTATAGAAAAATTTTATAATATCTGTAAACAGATGTCGTTATTCATTGAAATAAAGTTATTAGCGGGATTTTTTTATTTGTATTATTGAAATTGAAGTAGTATGAAAGTATAGAAAAGTCAATGTTCATTAAAGATTCTAAGAATGTATTAATGGATCGATTTATATAGCTTTAAGCTATCGTTATAGTTATTGAAATATAAGCTTAAAAACTAAGCAGTGGATTTTTTGTCCGTAAGTTTGCAAGTTTGCAAATAATGCGAATCACGTAAATGAACAGAACCTGGCATTTTCAAGGTTTCCGTGGAAAAAAATAGACATTTTAATTACGTTGAATACTAGCAAGTGAATGTAAATTATATATAATAGATTTTGTCGAATAAATTACTTAATTTCTTTGTAATATGAGCATTATTTAAGTTCAAATAACGTTTTTTTAGTATAATACTTTATTTTATACATTGGCGATGTTTGAAATAGAAGACATGTAATACATTTGTGAGGACTAGAATAAAGAATGCGATGAACGCGTTAAATAAAAAAAAATTACCTCTTTTAAATAAAACAATAAATCATGTTGGTATGTTTTGGATTATAAATTTCAAATGTGGGAAGTGAATATTGTATTTTTACGCTATGGTAGAAAAGATCTGCTTAGACTAAATGTTAATTACATATACGTTTACGTTTTTAATATATACATGCAAGAAACATATAGGTGCATTGATCGGGATTTGTAATAATACACAAGAGTGATTCAAAAAAGACGACGAGAGAATCGAAGAATTGCATTGTTATATAGGTATAAAATTTTGAAACGTACACGATCTAGCTAACTTAAGCGGGTGAAGCCGCGAGCGGGTTGCTAGTATATAATAACATCCCACTGTGCCACGACGACGTACAGTTTCTTCGACAGGTCCTCATTTTTTTAAATTTATTTATAAGACGCTCCGTTACCTGCTTTCCGTCTCGAGACATTGTGTATTAAGCCATGAAATTTTACGTCGCGTCTTGTCTTTATACCAGAGCGAGTGAATGAGATTAATTTACTACCTCGAGTGAGAATCGAACTCTCAACCGTCGCGTTTACAGTCAGACCCTGAGCCCACAACATCTTAGCAAATTTAAGAGGAAAAAAAATAAACGTTAAATTTAGGATTTTGAGATATGCTTAGTTTATTTTTCAATGTCGTTGTCCTTTATCATTTGTCTTAAGGGTCACTTGACGCTTTATACCTTTATGTTATACTAGCGACACGCTTGCGGCTTCGCCCGCTTTAATAAACTGAGTCGCGTTAATTTTAAAAAAAAATTATACCAATGATATCATATTGTCGATTATTTAAATTTTGTCAAACTTGTCTATTATTAAATCACATCGTATACACAAATGTATATGTATCTTGCATGTAAAATATACTTATGTATATAAATTAAAACTATTATATTATTTTTGTAATTAATATATGTCAGACCACTACCTGTAAGTAACTTGATTAACTACAATTTTTTATCAATATTCATATCATTTTTAACGTTATTGATTTTCTATGTACACCGCCATTTACGCTGTACTTTCTATTTTTAACATCTCCATTGTTCAAAAAAATTTTAATATGACACATAAGACATTAATTGTATTTTTTAAAGTCATATTAAGTAGAAAGATAAGTAACACTGGCGAATAATCGACATAATTTAAATGCGTCTTTATTTTATTCCTTGGGGCCGAAATATTCTATATGTTAATTTTGGCTCTTAAGCTTCCAGTAGTTTTTGCGTGATTCGCGAATAAATAAACAAACATACAATCATAAATGCCACTGGTTAGATTCTTTTGATTATATTAACAATATATAATATATAACGATATATTAAAGATCTTTCGAAAATGATTTTGAGCAAACCAATACAAAGAGGGCATTCTATCAAAAACGACTAAATTATCTACTTACCGCTAGATATGACTATACCTACTAAATATAAATCAAATGATTTGTAATGTAATTACATTTTTAATATTATAAAATAGACATGTAATGTCTTTTAAAAAACTTCTACCATTTCCATGCTTACTATGTGTAATTTAGACGTCGTTGGTTGCATTTTTCCTACGGAACTTGCATTTTACATCAGAATCAAAACTATCCTATATATTGTTTGAAGCTAACCCACTCGCACTTGACCGATATTTTTTTTGACATCGTTACACAATAAAGTGTGGGAAGATTCCCAGAAGAACGTGTGAAAATAAAATATAATGAAATTTGTTTAGTATAGGTATATAGTTGAGTGACGTGACGTTACAAGGAAAAATATAAATAAATAGAGAATATTATTGTATTAAAGGCAATAATATTGCTTCGTATTTTGACGATGTCATACATTTTGTAGGAATCCAATGTTACGAATAACGATTTCAGTTAGTCATTATATACATTTACATATAAATAAAGGAAGATTATTAATTTTACGTATTTTCTGTGATATTTAATTACCGCAATTTTCCTCTATGGGAAATAATCGCTTGACTACTTTTTTGATTGCGTTGTTTTAGAATTTTTCTGAATGGAAGCTTTATGGAACTGGATATTTAATATTAATTCCAGCTATATATTTTCCACATGATCTCGAAACAAAACGATCCCATAAGAGATACATTTTTTCCTTTTGAAATACGGAACCTTAAAAATTTCTCGAGCTTTTTAATAAATCTATTTTCTATTTGTTCTATAGATGGTGATCACCACGTATCTTTTGGGGATCACTTTGCTTCCACTTATAACCAGCAAAGCCGCTTACATTGAAAGCGACGATGATCCTAGCTTAGAACCTACTTTAGATGGTAAGTTTTTTTATTAAAATTATTTAAAAAATATACTAAACATTGGACTTACTTGGAAGTGTAGTAATAGTTCGTATATGTTTTTTTCAGTTTATATAGACTATAGCCTAATTATACTTAACTTGAAGAACCTGAAATTAAGAACTTGAAGAACCTAAAATTGAAGAACCTAATATATTGCATAAATACCAATTTTCCAAATATATAAACTTCATATAATTAAAGGCATGCCCTAATACGCTATGATAATATGACCAGCTTTTATTAAAAATAATAATAGCTATTCCGCCATCTTGGATGGTCCGCCATATTGAATTTAAAATTCGCATACATACATAAATACACTTGCAAGTAAAATTAAAGCTTCTGTATGTTTTATCTATTTCAGATAGAACATTCGAGTCAATGTCGTGCAAAACGAAAAATGGCCAAGACGGCATATGCGTGCAAGAGTCGTATTGTAATGCAGACCACACTATTATGCCTGGAGGAGTAATTGATGAAAGTGAATTTAGGTAATGATAAAAAAAAAAAAAACAAATAACAATGAATTGGTCAAGTGCGAGTGTCCGTACCTATTTAATGATTGTACGTATTCCGCTGATGACCATCTAATTTTTTTTTGTATTTATTTAGTATTTGTTGTTATAGCAGCTACGAAATATATAATTTGTGAAAATTTCAGCTTTCTAGCTATCACGGCTTATGAGATATAGCCTGGCGACAGACAGACAGACAGCGGAGGCTTAGTAATAGATGGAATCTTAAAAATAATCGAAAATATTTTATTTTAATTTCTTATATAGTTAAAATTGACTAAAATCGCTGCTTTCCGTTTGCATATATGACAATTATGTATTTTATATAATGTATGTACATATATTACAAGCTTATATAACAGGCACGTCGCCATCGTGGAAAGGCAAATAAGGTTTCTGAGATAAGCGCTTACACCAAGTAACTCTTCAGCATAATTATTAATTAATTAATGAAGAATTACGATTAAATATTTATTTTAATAAGTTTCCTATTATAGAATACAGACAGAAATAGAGGGTTTTATAAATTTTTTTACAGAGAAATAACCCAGAAACCATGTCCTGGACTATTCTTTTGGTGTTGTACGCAAGACTTGATTGTGGCTCCGCCTGTTATAAATAATACTCGTAGTGGTGAGATTTGGAATTATTTTACTAGCATAAATAATTATAATACAAGGATATATTACGAAATTTTTTTTAACTTTTTTTTAATATTTAGTGGCACATATATATATATATATATATATATATATATATATATATATATATATATATATATATATATATATATATATATATATATATATATATATATATGTGCCACTATATATATATATATATATATATATATATATATATATATATATATATATATATATATATATATATATATATATCTTATGTATTTTTTTGAACCATTTGTACGCAGCCGATTTTTTTATTATTAAGAAACTAAAACGAAAACAAGTAGAGCTGTTAAAAATGTTTTAAAATTTATATGCCATTTATCGAACAAAATTCAATATTCTCCTACCGCTCATTACCTAAGCTACACAAGCTATGTAAATTTTATATATATTTTTAGATTCTTTAGATCCTCACATATGTATAGTAAAATATTCAATTTAATTTATAATAGATTAAATAATTACAATCATGTCGGTTTTTTTTCATTTTCATTGCGAAGTTAATTAAGAAGTAATTTGTTTGTATTTTAGATAATTGTCTACCCCTCGACTCTGATGTGTGTCCGTGGTGTGTTAAGCTTTATAAGTAAGTCATAAATTTATATACTTCCATATAAATTTGAAACAATTAATATATGACATTGTTAGCGAGCTACAAAGGTAATATGCGACATATTAAATAGAACAGTTTAAACGGATTAATCGTGTATATTATCATTTTTTGGAAACCCGACGTTTCGAACACTTTGCCGTACACTGACGGGTAGACTGAGGTGGCATTCGTCTGTCAGTTGATATAATTATTATATCAAACTACCGCCAACGGTTTCTGAGTTGCCTCGCGTACTGCCCTGGACTTCTGCAGAATGAGCTGACTGTATCCTGCCCTCTGGTGTGGTGGGTTTGGGACTTTAAAGTTTTTATAAGTGGATCCCAGGTGGTAGAAAGCTTCCAACCGTCTTCTCTATGGAAATTGGGATATTTTTGTATTTCAATAGCCTCGCGGATCATTCTGGGGATATATCTGTTTTCACTAGATAAAAAAATTATATACGCGATAAATCCGTTTAAACTGTTTTATTACTTATTATAATATGCGATATTTTTATCTTGGCCAATTAAAAAACTATCCATAAAAATAGTATTTTCTTTTCAGCTGATGATAGACTTGGTTATTTTAGTACGTTTTATGAAATAAACAAAAAAAACCGATTTAACAGTTCCGATGATAATAGCCACTAGCGAAATACTACTAAATTACCTTCTGATCGCTAAGTGTCACTATAGTAACTATAAATCGAATGATTTGTAACTATTACTGTGACATCTAGCTAGACTGTGGAAATAATTATCAATTGCTTTTATGTTTAAATAAAAAAAAAACTTTTGCCATTTGCCACTGTTACTGAGTGAGAATAGAATATAACTACCTTTACTTGTAAGTAGTCGACGTAATTTTTACCATCTCTGTATTTATTTTTCGTTCGACGTTTGCATTGCATATCAGGATAAAAACTATTCTATATATATTGTGTAAGGCTATGAACTATTAGCATGCCAAATCTAACTCACTTCTCTTTAGTAATTTGAATAATTTAAATTTATTTATTTATACTTTATTGCACACACATAAAAAAACACACAAAACGTAAGAATAAAACAGATAGATATAAAATGTATATGCAAAGGCGGTCTTATTTCTTCAAGCAATCTTTTACAGACAACCTTTGGCAAATGCAGGACTAGTTGATACTACAGGAATAGGCGAATAAAGCACGGTGCAAATTAAAATTATTACTTTAATAATAAAATTCGTGTGGGTCGGAACTGTAAGCTATTAGTATATGAAAATTTATTCATTTCTGTCCGGTAGTTCTTGCTTGATTGGAGGACAAATAACCAGACAGAGAGACAGAAAGACAGACAGACAGACGGACAAAAATTCTTTGTCTTGAGTGGATTTTTAGCTTCTATTATCGATATAACCGACCGAATCAATATTTTTTAAAATATTTTATGTAAATGTGTGCATATATATATATATATATATATATATATATATATATATATATATATATATATATATATATATATATATATATATATATATATATATATATATATATATATAACAAATTTATATTTATAACAATAAAATTAAGAATAAATAAACAAAAATATGCTTAAATATAAAAATAAAAAACATGACATTATTTTATAGAGTATCAGACATAAAACTCGTGGACACAAGTGTGTTCTGCGCGGGCGCACTCATCGGGTCTCGGATAGTCCTGACCTCGGCCACTTGTTTGAAGGCGGCCCAACACCACATGCTGTATGTGCGGGTTCCGTTCTCGGCTAATCCAAAACACAAATACATAGCGCAGCATAGGAAAGTTACACCCGCAGTATAATTCTGGTAAGCTATATAGTTTGCAAGACCCAAAGTTACATATTAATATAAAAATAATTTTATGTATAATATAAGGTACAGTATAGTTTCAGACTATACGGGGCGTGGGTTCAATTCTCACTCGGGGAGAATGAATTATTATGGGAAACTTTTCCTAATATTCGCTTCTCCTGCCTGCGTGAAGATAAAAAAATTCTAAACCTAACTGACTCCACCACATCCTCGTATACCCCGCAGGCACGCACTGGTACGACTTCGGCCTCATAATATTGGAGGAGGAAGTCAACTGGGGAGGCAAGCCGGGCAGGGGGGCCTGTCTCGGCTTCAGCAAGCTGTCGGGCAACTGCATGACGGTGGGGTTCGATACTAATGATGATTTCGGTTCGGTAAGTTGCAGTTTAGTATCGATACTCTTCGGTCGGTCGTATTATATTTAGCTTGTTTCCAGTTTTCCGTTTGTTTGTTTCATTTACAGACGATACTGAAAGTATCAGACGGCGCGTGCAAGGGAATGGGCGGAGGAGGCTCCTTCGAAGCGTTCTGCGGGGAGAATACGGAGAAGTTGTGTTTTGCAGCTCCCGGGGCGCCTGTTATATGCGAGTCCAGTGTGAGTATCTGTATGGACTGTAGACGCCTCCTGCAGGCGGAGAGATTGACCACTGAGGTTATATATAAAGTATAGAATAAAAGTATGTAAGATGGACTGATATATTTTGATAACACATATAACATACAAATCACGCGCACGCTTATATTACATTAATCGCAGACCGGCGGGCTCATTATATACGGCGTGGTCCGCTCCGGCTGCATACAGGACAAGATACTCCTGGGCAGCGTGACGTCCTCGTCGAGCTGGTTGCTGCGGGAGCTGGACGCCATGCAGGTGGCCAAGAACATTTATATACAGAAGCCTTGACTGCTTTGTGTGCAAGTGTGTGAAGTTAGTGTCGCGTACGATGGTAGGTGGTTCGATTTCCGCTTGAGGAATGTTTTTCTACGAAATTAGCTTAGATTTCTCTGATATGGTGAAGTAACCAAATCTTTAGACTGTATTGATATTAAAATATACAAGGATAGTTTTGTTTATCCCACAAAATGCGGGGTCTGTAAATGCGTCGCTTGCGGGTGGGTTATTCCCCGCTCGGCTAACACAGAGCGGCGTTGAGCTCCGCCACTGGACATGCGAGGAGATGAGAGGGTTTTGTCACTAATTTCTCTCTGCTTACAAATAGAATACTTTTATTAGTGTTAAATGAATTCAAAGAGATTCAAACTCGGTACTATTGTACAAGAAGAACTTCTACCATTAAATGATGTCAAATAAGTACTGTGATATTCTTAAGAATGAGATTCTTTACTTTATATTATATTTTATAATATTTTTATGTAAATCAATCAGTAGGTTTATAAATTACCTAATTCTTTTTTTTTAATAATTTAGGTGCTTTATGGTATAATATAATTTTAAATTATAAAAAAATTCAAAAATTGTTTATATACTTCTCTACACATATATTTAATATAACTAGAGAACCCGTTGACGCGTTAAATACGCGTTGCCATAGCAACGTGTATGTCACTTTATACAACATTTATATTGTTATACATATGGTAGTGTGTGTAATGTTTTATTTACTGATTAATGTACTTTATAAGCTTATTATTGAATAATATTAGCGTTCTGTACTTCTCCTACACACACACACACACACACATAAACTATAAGTGTACCAAATGTAATACTCCTCCGTCCGCGCAATTTTCGTAAAAATGGATCCAAAGTTTTTGCTTCACGTATTAATATATAGATATGAATATAGTTTAAAAATACAGTGTTTTGTTTTAACTATTTCCGTTTTTAAATAAAACAAAGAAAAGCTTTACAATATTTTATTTGAATTATGTATGGAAATATAAAGGTGTCCAATGAACATTATTACTTGTAAAATAATTACAAGAATATTTAAAAAATCCAACAAAAATTTCCATGATTCAATTTAATATTCGATTTGATTTCAAATATGTACATAAAAATATAAAAAAAAAATATAAATAATATATAACTATCAATTCTAATATATAAAATAATAAATAATGATATCTACTTATATATATATATATATATATATATATAATATATATATATATATATATATATATATATATATATATATATATATATATATATATATATATATATATATATATATATATATATATATATATATATATATATATATAATTGTAACATACAATAAGTATTGCAATTGGTAGTAGCGTCAAAAATATATAAGTTACTTTTTTTACATTACTTATTTATAATATAACAGTTTTTGTTTACGAGAAATCAATGTAAACTTAACATAATGCGAATTTAATTCCAGAGACTTCTTGATGATCTTGAGGTTTTTTTTAAATTACTCCTTTTTTCTTCTATTTCTGTAAAAAAAAAATGACTTATAAGTTATGTTACACAATAGGCGGCACAACTCCATTTCCTTGCTGAGGTAACTATTTTCATAAATTATTCAGTATTTGATAAACCAGTTTCAGATTTTGAAATATAATAATAAAAAATAGTCGATGAAATTCAAGTCAACAAACACATAATACAGTACCGCTTAGGATAAGGTTGCTTCAGATGAAAGGTCCGATAGTGCAGCTTCAAGCTCGCGCTCTGCGTGAACCGCTTGTCACACGAGCTGCAGGCGAACGGCTTCTCGCCAGTGTGGGTCTGGGAGGGAATTGACTTGGCGCTTAAAAACCTATTTGAAGGTTACTTAAAACTAAAAACCATAGAACGTTCTGGATTATATGTTAATAATGTAATGATTTATTTTTTCTGTAATATACATATAAATGGCCACCAGTCGCGTATTTTTCTCTATTTCTACGTATGTTCTAGCTTCTGGCAATTTTTTTACCCTAGGTTTTGAATACACGGTGAATGTAATAAAAAAAAGCAGCATAATCGAAGCCTGTACTATTCTCTTCTCTTCAAGGAACTAGAGAACTTGTTATTGAGTGTACGCTTTTACAATAGGATCCCAGAAAACGTCCGAGAATGTTCTATATCACAATTTTAAAAAATTGTGAAACGACGTTTGTGTGTTAAAGGTTATTACCTAATTAATGATTTTGTAATGACAACACACCTTGGGGATGAAATGCTCGCTCCAGTCTCCAGTCTCCAGTCTCCAGTCTATCTCAAGTGTATCATTGTCAACAATGAGTAATTGTATTATTGTAAATGACTATATAAAAAAACGTCCCGCTGAGTTTCTTGCGCCGGTTCTTCTCAGGTCTGAGGCATTCACTTTATGGAACCGGTGGTAATGTTTTTGACGTTCAAAAAATTAATCATGTATTCTTACTTTGAATAAAATTATTTGAATTTGAAATTAATTTCAACTTATTTATTTATTAATTTATTGGATTGCCAACATAAGATACAATAAGACATGAAAAGCACTCGCATTAAAGCTAAATGTAATAACTTAAGGATAGGTCATTTTTTTGAATTTGTTCCTAAATTTTGAGATACTATCGGAATGCATTTCAAGGTCAAATCCGGGATTTTTTGTGTTGCATTCGTTATATAAACGGGAAATGCACTATCGGGGAGGAGCGGCCGAGATTAGCTCTGCATAGTTTTGTATGAAATAAAGTAGGTTGCGAGTTGTTCGACTGGGGACATTATATTGTAACATGCCTACCAGGGACGGGCAGTCTCTTGCATTATTAACTAATTTATGCAGTAATATTAGATCAAATTCAGCTCTACGAATGGATAACTGTTCAAGTTTAAAGTGACGTAGTCGTTCTGTATATGTGTTTATGTCTCCAGGTGGTCTAAAACGGAATACTAGGCTACGAATTATTTTTTTTTTTGAACTCGATCAATCCTTTTTACGTGAACTTTGTATGTAGGACACCAAATAGTACTACAGTATTCTAATTTACTCCATAGGTAGCTGTCGTAGAACTGAATCACAGTCGCTGGTATTTTAAATTCTTTTGAAAACCTAAGTATAAACCGTAGTGATTTCTTTGCTTTGTATTATTTTGTCTATATGGTTTCCGAAACTAAGTTTGCTGTCCATTGGAACTCCAAGACCTCGTGTAGTAGTTACTTCTTTTATTAGCTCTCCAGCTATATGATATTCCTAAGGTATAGTATTGACTTTTCTAGTGAATTTAATATGAAAACACTTTGAGTTGTTTAGATCCATTTTGTTTTTGTTGCACCATAAATAAATATTCATCAATGTCATCTTGCAGTATTTTTGTATCTATAGGATTCATTACTGGTTTCATAATTTTCAAATCATCGGCGAAAAGGTATACTTTACAGGTTACTGTTTCACTTATGGCCCTAATATCTATCCCTGGGGGATACCAGACGGAGCGTAAAAAGGAAGAGACTCTTTGCCATGCACTACAACTCGAGACATTCGGTTTCTGAGATGTGACGAACATCATTTCCACATGCCACCAGTAACTCCAAATGCGTGTAACTTTTCTAAAAGGACACTGTGGTTTACTTTGTCAAATGCTTTAGAAAAATCAGAAGTCAAGTCAAGTCAAGTTCAAGTCAGAAGTGAAAAGAGCTGGATTTGTGTCGGTCGATCTTTTTTTCAAGAAGCCATGATGCTCAGTTTTGATGTGCTTATGTATGAGATTGTTCATGACTGGATGCACCATTGACTCAAATAATCTCGATATAGTTGACAGGATAGATATTGGTCTATAATTAGATATCAGTTCTTTTTTTCCGGTATTGAATGTTGGTACTACACTTGTCTTTCCATTTGTCTGGAAATTTACCTGTTTGGAGGGATTGCTTGAATAAAACACTCAGAGGAAAAGCCAATACTTCTGGTCTAGTCTCATAACCTTTATTATTATAAGATTTTTGAGTGACTTTTCAACTTCTTTTGTCGTAAATTTAATATATCAATCATATATCAATTGATGTAGTATAAGGTGTTAGATTGTAGTTATCTATTGTGTTATTATCAAACACTGAAGAAAAAATGTTTTGCGAACATGTTTGAAATTTTATCTGGTTCAGAGGATGTATGGCCATTTTCTAGAGTCATCGTATTCGGATATGAAGAACAATTACTACGCAAATTTTTTACACGAGTCCAAAATTGTTTTGGGTTCCTCATTAGTTCATTTTCAATGTCATGTATATATTTATTATAGCTAAAAGTTATTAATTTATTGCAATCTTCTCTCAAATATTCAAACTCAATAATATCTAAGAAACTTTTGTATTTCTTAACTTAGTCGTGATATTTCTTTTTCTTGCGTAGTAAATAAATTAAGTGAGGTGTGAAACAGACGGAATGTGAGCCATTCTTAGGTATTATTGATGGAATGTGGAGCCTAATGGCTTCATTTAATATCTCATAAAATCTATCTACCATTTCATTTATATCTTTACAGGACATGAATTCGCCCATCCATGATACCTCGTTTAAATAATTTTTAACCGCCTCATAGTCACCCTTATAAAAGTTAAGTCTTGAAGGTGGTGCTATTTTAGAAGTTGACATATATTCTATGTTCATTTGAATTTCAAGAGCTGAGTGGAATTTATCTACATTTCTTATCGGATCGCGACATATGTTTATTTCCAAGATATTTTTGTGGCACAATATTAAATCAAGGATTTTATTTTGGAAATTTCTAACACAATTGAATTGTTTTAGATCATTTAAATTCAATTCAATTTAGATCACGGTTATCATATCCCGTCGGTATTGTATTACTTGAATTCACACCCGAGTCAGTATTATCACTAGCTTGCCAAGTAAACCCATGATAAAACCACGGGCTAATAATGTTTAACTTGTAACCTTTACACGACCTTGACACTCTCTCTCTCTCTTTCGACGAAGTAACACACCGAGACAGAGAGACAAAGCGATCCTATTGAGTTTAGCATCACAATAATTTTAAACATTTACTTAAACACCATATAAAAAAAAGAATACTTCGCTTCAAGTTGTATAAAATATATACTTCCAATTCTATCCATAGATAAGCTTTAAGTAACTTACCAACATATGTCGCTTCAGACCAACACTCTCGTAGAACTGTCGTCCGCACGTGGAGCAAGCGAATATTTTTTCCCTGGTGTGCATATTCTTGTGTACCGCGACGCTACCCGGCTGTTTATATATATGAAAGAATAGTTAGTGTTAAGACACTCGTGCTAAATGCCCCGCATCCCACTCCACCCCAATCCTCCATACATACAAGTTTCAATTCCTAGACAATGCCGCGCCTCGTCGAGTTACCAGAGCGAGGCAATCAAAATATATAGGTACTTGATATTTTAGAGTGATGAAGAAACCGTCATAAATTTGTTTGTCATAAAATATACGAACAAACACAGTAAATCAATTAAATAACGCGACCCTGGCAACTGGAAGAGGAACGTGTCTGTCTGTTGTGGGTGTGGATTCAATTCTGAATTGTAGATGTCAGCTTTATATATCTTGTAATGTATTCAATAGATAAAACTTACAAACAATGTCCCAATGCATTCATATAGGTTTACCTATCTGTATATATTATACCATAAACAAATAAGTAATTAGTTAAGTCATTGGCCTTAAAAGTGACATCATCAAAAGTACCAGGCGAACATGTCACGGGAGGAGGTGAATTTATCGTGTACTTGAAGCAACTGTGCCAATTATACGGCGTGACGTCACCACAAGTACCAGGCGAATATGTCATGGCACCGGAAGAGGTGAATTTATCGTATACCTCGAGCAACTATGTCAGTACACGGCGTGACGTCATCATAAGTACCAGGCGAACATGTCACGGGAGGAGGTGAACTTTTGTACAGTGACGACATTGTTGTATAGCATCACATTTTGAGGAGGTAATCTTACCGATACTGTGACTCGGGCATATAGTATGGCGATGTGATGTCACAAATCAATATTACTTACTAGAAGATGGGAAAGGTCATCAAACGTAGGCATCAATTATTATTATTCTTGTCACTAGAGCGAAGCTCTCACGTGTCTTAAATATTGCTATAGCAGGGCCCACAAACACGGGCCCCGAACCTCTTCCAAGTGACCATATAAATAACGCAGGAGATGACACCCTATTTCATACTTGGAGCAATGCTATAAATTTGCGCTGTGACGTCATCACAAGTACCAGGAGTGCATCACTCTCGAGGAGGTCATCTCACACGGAACTGCAGTGATGGCACATAGCATGTGGATAAAGTCACCCATCATAAGGAGAGATTGTAACAAGTACTAGGCAAACATAACAAGCAAGGAAATGGAGAAAAGAGAGAGCTCACCGCCAGCGAAGCTCCGCATATCTCGCATATGTGCCTCAAGTTGGGCGGACAGAAGGAAGTGCCCGGATGCTCTTCCAAATGATGCCGCATACAAGCTGCTTGAGTGCTGAAGTGTCGGCCGCACTGGTGGCAGGAGGTCGGCTTTTTGCATCGCTTGCCCGATTTTAATGATATATCGTCGATCTTTCTAGAAGGAAACGTTTATTATTGATGTCATTTTTTTTAATTATTTATTTAATATTATTATTGTCGTTTTATACGACGAAGATTTTTTTGGCTTACCTACCTCCTTTTAAATAAACTTGTGGCCTAAAAAATACAAATGCCAAATTAATACAAATATAAAAAAAATATATAAATCTATATGTCATACCGAAATACCCGTATATCTTACTTGTTCTTGTACTGTTCTTTCTTCTAGATCATTAGTTTTTGAATTGTTTTCAGTGTCGTTTCTGAAACAAACAAATGTATGTTTATATATATATATATATATATATATATATATATATATATATATATATATATAAATATATATATATATATATATATATATATATATATATATATATATATATATATATATATATATATATATATATATATATATATATATATATATATATATATATAATTATTCATTATAAAGCTGAAGGTTTTTTTCTTCACTCCGTAAATGAGGAAGAACATTCCAGAATGAGCGATGAAATGGTAAAAAACGTATATGAAGCAAGACCCAAACGACGTGCTTTTCCTTGTTTCCAGAGCGATGAAGATAAAAACAATTCATTCTCCCCGAGTGGGATTCGAACTCACAACATAACAAATATATCAAATAAAGATAACACGTACATACTTATATTTGAACACGGGGGTGAAATCGCAAGTCATAGCTAGTTATATAATATAAGACGAAGACGAAGAGTTATTTAATATAGTTCAAATAAATTGAATGATTAAGATGATGATAATGTTAAAATTAGTTTTGTATTACATATTTTATCTGTAGTTCTCATTTAAAAGTGGACATTAGAGTCAGTTTGGGAGTGCTTTTTGGGTAATTTGGGTTAGTATGGCAAAAAATACTTGGATTTAAACTTCGGTCTATTACTAGTAATAGACTAGTGAGTCATGATAAAAAAAAATAAAAAAAAGACAACTTACTCATCAGCATGCAATGTCGAGTGATACAAATGTTCCTCATACGCTTTAGCTGTTTCAAATTTAATGTTACATCTAGAACAGAATTTGTTAGCTTCTTCTTTATCTTCTTCGTCGAAGGTTTTCTGGTGAAAATTGGATATAAATGTTTAGTGCCCATTTATTGATCCTGCATATATAGGGTAGGCCGGCAGAGATAGCTTAGTCATAGATGCTTCACTGCCTTCCTACATTCCGTTTTGAGTGGCAGAACTCAACAGCGCTCTTTTTTACCAGAGCAGGGAGATTAAACCAAGTAAATTACCCAAGTAGAGATTGAATTTTCAACCATTTCTTGTCAGATGTAAATTTATACTTTATACAAATTTGGAAGTAGACTTGTCCTTCACTTGTCTTTGTAACCCATATATCTAAGAGTAAGTAATTCAACTATAAGTGTGCAAATTGCATTTTAAAATGTGTATAATAAATATATTTATAAATCCTTACATTAAAATGTTTTTAAATATAATATTCTATACTTAATGAATTTATTTAGTAGGTGAGAATATCCGGGAGGTATTATTTACATACCGTGCAATTATGGTGACGTCACACAAGTTTAAGGAGCATAATACATTAAGAGAATGATCAACGTCCAACATAGAAGTTTCAACATGATGGTTGAGTATGAAAAGCGCCGTAAATATACTTAATCTAGTCAAAAATAGGGTAAAATATGTTGAGTCGACTGTCAACATTCACTAGGTGTTGTGACGTCATCATAAGTACCAGGAGAACATTGAACATGAAGAGAGCATACAGATATATACACACACACACACACACACATACACACACACGCACGAAGCATGATGTACTAGGAGAACATAAGTGTGACGTCATATAATCTGACGAACACTCACATCTCTGGTGCAATGCTTGACCCGCTTGTGCTGGTGCAGCCCCGCCTCGCTCACGAAGGAGGACCCGCACAGCGCGCACACGTGCTGACTCCGGTGCGTGCGCAGGTGCGTGTAGTATGTGGACGAGTACCTGTTATATAATAAGACATTATCAAGAAGGATATAACCTATCATATCATAACCATATAATAAAAAAAAAAACAGTTTTAAATTATCAAGTATGTACGCACACGTTTACGTATGGTACAGAGTGCATGCGTACGTGCGTACGTACTTGTGTGAGTGCACGCGTGCGTGCGTGTGTGCTACAATGTACAAGTTATACTTGAGTGCTTCTTATTTTCCTTTAAGTTTGTTAGTAGACTCATAACTTACCGGAATTCCTTTCCGCAATATTTACATTTCCTTGTTATACCATTATGAAATTGCTCGTGGCTCAGAGCTGTGCTCCTGAAATAATGTAATAACAAATATTTACGATTTATTTAACTAGAATCTCTCTGCCTTCTTAGCAGGATGAAATATAGTAATATGCGGGATACAGCGTGATGCAAATATTAACATTCATTTACATATATAAAAAAATTAAAATAACTTACTCCAAAACACACACAAAGTTGCATCTCAAGCATTTAAACTTAGTGTAGTGCTCGCGAATGTGTTGACGGAGACGACATTTCCTCTTAAATCTCATTCTACAGAACTGACATTCAATGGAGCCCTGACACTGGAAAATAATAAAATACAGCTTATACACTGAAACATGAAAGAATTTAACTAAAAATATTTAAAATATATATAAAAATTTGAAAGCAGCGGGAATCGAACCAGCATCTCTTGTTGAGTTCTTCCTCTATACTTTCATCTCATCAAGTCGCGTGTATAGTGGAAATTATTATACTGATATAGAGTGCTTGGATTATAGTTAGTGAAATAATTAAGGTTTATGTATGACACATGACATATTCTAAGTGCCCGAGGTTACTCTGGCTGCAGGTACCCACTATAGAGTTGAAGCAATAAGCTGAATATATGGACCGGAGTTCCTGCAATTTGCACATTCAAACAAATAAATTCTTCCACTGTTAGTCCGGTCAATTTAGACCAAAAAATGAGAGTTAAGTTAGATAAAGTCCCAACAAGCTGAATTTCTGTGAAGTTGTTCAAAACATAATTATAAACAATGACGATAACAACTTTTATAAATTTTTGAATCGTTATATCTCAGAAACGGTGGCTCGTAAGAAAAAAAGTATTGATACATTTTTTATAGACAATTTTATGATCTACAATTTTTGTCTGAGGTACTTTTATGATAAAACTTACCGTTTTGCTGAAAATCACGAAAAACTCATATTTTGTCCTTCGACCTTGAATTAAATTTTTTTACTTACAGGGGAATGACGGGGAACTTCTAGACATTGTTTATAATTATGTTTTGAACAACTTCACAGAAATTCAGCTTGTTGGGACTTTATGTAACTTCGAATGTTTAAATTGACCGGACTATGTGTATTATCAGTCTATAGTTTTATATGGAATCTTCTTCTTAAATTATAATTAGCTTTGAGTTAAATATTGATTTAAATATTAATACCTCGCTATGCCTAATTTTTATATGACGCTTCAACATATCTTCTTCAGAGAACCCCTTTAAGCAGTCGGTACATTTATATGCAGCGGCTGTATATTTCTCATCCATTGCCTTTGATCTGAACTCCTGTAGAATAAGCATAAAACTTTTTAAAAAAATTTGATTTTATTTTATTATGAATTAAAATTATTCTTATAAAATAATTAAGTATATACATTTGGCCCTACAAACGCTGGGCAGATGACAGAACTCAAGTGGCAGGCAAAAAGTGAAGGAAAGGAGTGGTAAGATTTGGAGGAGGCCTTCACCTAAAGAGGGATCCAAGAAGAGGACCTGGTACTAAAGATAACTAACACTGTAATAACAGCTAACTAACCATACTAACAAGCACATTATTATTATTATATATAGTTTTGAATTAAGTTAAAAGAGAAAGAAGAACAAATTCAACAGAACTATAAAATTTTAAAAATAGGAAGCATTTCTATTAAACATTTGTTATATAATAAATAAATAAAGACAGAGGCTCTCTCTCTCTCACCTGTACAGCATCTTCCTCGGTGAGATCAAATTTCTTCCACTTAGCGACATCCATTAAAATCAACCTTTTGACAATCTTTTCTTTAGTTTGATCACTTTTACGATCATTTATACTATTTTTATTATTTTCATTATATTTTTTTTTATCTTTACATTTTCTGTCTTTAGATTTTAATCTATTATTCTTTGATTTTGTTTTATTTTTCTTTTTTAATGACAATCTATCATTAACTGTCATATCATCACTTCTATTAACAAAAGATATAGCAAAGTTATCATCACTATCCAAATTTTCAGTTTCTATCTCAAAGCTATCATCAATATATTTACATTTATATTGTGCTACATTTATATCAGTATTTTCATCATTTTTATCCTCTTCTTTTATTAAAACATTGTCTATTGAAGTTACTTCTTGTTCATCTGTTTCATTAATAATTAAAACTTTTTGTTCTCTTGATTTTATTCTATTATTATTTCTTACTGATAAACTTTTATTAATTGTAATATCATTATTTCTTGCAAAATTATCATGACTATCCACATTTTCATTTTCTATATCAATTTTTCCTATAGTTTCATCATTGTTATCCTCTTCTTTTATTATAATATTGTCTATTGAATGTACTTCTTGTTCATCTGTTTCATAAGTAAATAACACATTTTGTGGATTCGATTTGTTAAGGAGTTGTAAATGGGTCCTATCCACAGTACTTATGGTATCATAAGTAATCTGTAAGGTAATTATTAAGAAAATCATATATAACAATATTTTAAAATTATTGGGTGTTGTAGGATTGATATTCATTCAAAGTCATTATTAAAAATAATTTTATTTTTTACTCTGAAATAACTGAGTTGATATTAGATTCTTAGATTCTTCATTTTATTTTCTATTCAAGAAGAAACTATAAGGAAAACTATAAGGAAAAAACGCATAATTTTGTTATTATGATTATATTGTTTTTTATCAATTAAATCAATTGTATTAAATTCAGAACAACATAGGACTTCAAATATTTGATTATGGTGTCCCGAGTGTGTTCGCACAAATGACTTCGACAAAGTACTTTACTATATATTGTATGGAGGATACACATGGGTTTGTAGAAAAAAAAAAAAATAATAATAATTATGTTACTGATTAACATTAATAGATAGAAATAAATGTGTCAAGTTTATTTACTATATTAAAAATTAATTTAATATAATCTGGATCTCTTTTAAACATCCATTCTTATATAGTGTAATATTATCTCCTTTTTATCATACTCTTCTTTGTGTGTTCTCCATTCAATGTGACATTGGCGAAGTGAATTATTCTCAACTGGCACGCTCGAATCACCATATATAAAAAGAAGAAGTATACTTACAGGTCCCTTCCATAAGATTTCTTGAAGTATTTTTTGTCCAAAATGACATTTTTCTTTAAATTTATGAAATTTATGTAAAAGTATAGCACATTGGAAACAAAAGTATTGAGGTAGACTGTCAATATTATTCAACTGCAAAAAAATAAAAAAAACGTATTACGTATTGTGTTTATTAGAAAAAAACATGCAATTCAAGGACAACTCATATCATCATAATTAATAATTTATAAATATTATAAAGTTGTGTATTAAACGTAGTACTACTAAAAATAAAATAAATTATATACCTAAGAATAAATATAAAAAGATTTAAATAATACAGCAATGTTTTTGTTATATGATCTCTTTAAGTAAGAACATTACCATATTTTATTAAAATCAAATAAGAACTGTAATACTTACTTCTAAAGCTAAAATCTCTTCATAGTAATTTTTTAGTTGGTATTGAAAATAATTATAAACTTTACTCTCCGTTTGTAAGCATATGCGACATATTTTCAAATCGGCCATATTTTAACTGAATTATTTATGTTTAATTCATAAAAGATATTTTTTTTATATTTTGATATACAAAAAAGAAAACATTAACTTCAAACTTGAAAGGTGCGAGTGATGTAATATGACAGATAGGTAAGCAAAAAAAAAATATATATCGATTCAACGAGGATAAAAAATTGTACTTGTAGAAATAAAAAAGTAAATATCTACCATACAATTATCTAAAATTTGAATTATTACATAATAACCAAACATTTAAATATATAATTTACTTATTAAAAATAAAAGGAGAAAACAAAACTAATGTTTAATCGACTTATTTAATAAAGACTACATTGTATAAATATTTTTTGTTGTAATTTTCAATTTTAATTGAATACGGTATTTTTTGCAGTCTGACTTCAAATTTATTGTGGACAGCACTAGTTATACTAGTGCTGCAATGTGCCCCAACTGTCACCAATAAATAAACTGTCACTAGTTTGTAAATAAAAACGTTTCGTTATACGTTATTTATATAATATTTGATTAAAAATATATTTTTTAAAAATAAAAGTAGGCTACGCCTGCTTCATCGATGTTTTATCGTTTATTATTGTTCACAAAATATAATGTATTATGTATGTGAAAAAGCGTATTGAGGCTAGTAAATGACGGACGGCCTTAACGTTTGTTGAGAATAAAGAAAATAAATATGTAAGAAAATAAATATTTTTTTTATGCAAGTGTAAATAACTTTTTTCATAGTGCTAATCTCCTCCCATATCATATTTATCGGAAAATATCAAAGTCAAAAGTATTAATTAGCACAAGATCACGGAGAACAGTAATAAATAAAATTGGAAATATCTGAATTTAGGTATTTTACAAATAAGGGAAAACAATATATTATAAAATTTAATTAAGCATTATAAAATATGTGTAAAAATCACTATGTCCAGTATCTACTAGATAGCCATTTCACGGTGAGTTTCATGGCCATATTAGAAGCTAAATAGCAATATGCGTTTTAGTTGAACAGCCAAAACCACATTTGCGGACGACAGTGTAAATTATTGCCCTGCTATATAATATATACAAATCTCTTTTGGGAATAATTTTATTGTCTATGTATTTATAAATAGGGTCTGAGGTCACTGTCAGTTCTCATAAAATAAATAAAAAACATACTTTGCTGTGCGTTCTTGTATTTGGTAGATTAATTTATTACCTTACTTAAAATATAAGTAACATAGTTTTATTCATATTTTTTTGTAGTTTAAAAAACTATGGTATAATTGAATTTGATATACACTTAACACGAATAGAAATAAAAAAACAACATAAAATCTTCATCGTAATTCCAGCTTTATGATGCCCATTGTTGGACATGACGACTGGTCTGGTGCGGACTTCTGATGACCTTGACCAGGTCGTCGGTGCACCTGGTACAGGGTCTATCCACTATGCCATCCGGTTCATTAACCTATCTTATCAGAACTAAATATCTATTTTCACGTAAAGACTAATTTATCCTTAGCTATTTGTAACTTGCACGATATTTGTACCCTGAAATTACAAAAGTGTTATTACATGTCATTATTTGTGAATGTGCATTACAACTGTTGCTACTCACGCGATGTTAGCTTAGTGTATGTGTATGTAACATTAATATGTGGGTATGTATGTTTGTAATAAGGATGAAGCCATCGTGACGTATACTGACGTACTCAACACACAAGATCTCGAATTATGACGGAGACCGGAAAACGGAGTGTCTTGACTCTAGGTTCTCTCTACCCTGCTATATGTAAAGGAAGAAGAGAGAAAGTGAGTGAAAGTGAAAACAAATATGTAGACATTATGGTACAGTTGAAAAGTGCATTAGACTGTACACGAGCGACAAAATGCAAATAATTAACTCTCCGGAGTGGGAATTGAACTCGCGACTGTCATGTTTATAGCCAGACGTTGTGTCTCTGCGCCACCGCGGCTCTCATAATAAATATATGTTTTGCACACGATTTGCAGAGAACGGAATGTTTTTTAAAAAAAGAAAATAAACATGATTGAAAATGAAATCAAACTTTTTGCTTATCTAGAGATATTTCTCAGCGGGCCTGTAGTTAACATGGCTTAGTGACAATACGAGTATGGCACAAAATTTGAATATTATATGTATACTATATGCGTTTAAATACACTAAAAAGTCAAACTAAGAAAATGGCTGTTTGATAAACAATTGCCACACTCTCTTGACATTAGCACTAAAAAAATCTCCTTAGCTTCACGCTGTATCCCGCACATAGCAGGTTAGGCAGAGGGAACCGTCGGCTGAAGGATCCTGATGTCAAGGCTCTCCGGTTCCCGCTTTCCGGTTTACGAGGCATTGCGTGTTGAGTGGCGGAACTCAACGCCGCGCTTTATCTTGTTACCAGAGCGAAGAAAATGAAAATAATTCATCCTCCCCGAGTGGGAATCGAACCCAGAAATCATTTTTAATTTTTGATGTCCTATAAATCTTGGGGTGGGCACGGCTCGACGGGCACCCCCTGTTCCTACACCAATATCAAAATCCAATCGATGCGCAAACATCCAATTTCATTAACAAAAATGATTTCTCATCCTTTTTCTGGAAATGATGTGATTTTAGTAGCACATTCTAGTAAAAAAACCTTTTTCATGTAATTTTTGTTTACGGTCGATATGTTTATTTAAATTGGGCAGACGTCGTCGTTGTATTGCCGAACAAATTGTAGCCTTCTTATTTGATCTTCCATACGATTAAGCTAATGGCATGAAATGTACCGCTCAGTCAAAATATGTTTGGATGTGAATATTAATTTTTTACGCCATTGTGACATATTTATAACGGCCGGTTGTGGGTTCGATTCCCACTCGGGGAGAATTAATGATTTTCATTTTCTTCGTTCTGGTGACAAAACAAAAAAAAAAATATATAACATTTCACAAACAGAATTATGTGTATATTATGTGCAATGGCGGCCTTATCGGTGAAAGCGATCTCTTCCAGGCAACCATTATGATTAGTATTCATATATCAGTAGCAGTGCAGAATATATATATATATATATATATATATATATATATATATATATATATATATATATATATATATATATATATATATATATATATATATATATATATATATATATATATATATATCTTTGACACAGTTTATTTCTATTTAAAGAGGAATCATAGTTACTACAGTCGGAAGTCACAATTAACGGTAATGTTCTAAGAAAATTTCATTTCCGTCACAAATTGAGTGGGTTAGGGTTCCGCTTATTGGGTCTCTTACTGAGAAAAGCTCTTCACAATATAAAATTAGTGATTATACGTGGGGGTACTGGGTTGAATTCCTGCTTAGGGAAATAATATAATAGTTTCGTCCACTAACTGTATGGTCTCACTCGATGGAAAAAATTATTTCATATCCTCACTGCGGTAAAAAAACAAAGCCCGGCGTTAAAGTCCACATTTAGCACGCAAAGTCTGAAGACACAAACAGTGTCTTTTAAAGTATGTACATCACACCACATAGAATTCGAATATAATTCATGAATTTTTAACAATTTGAATATTATATAATATATTAATATTAGCTTTAAACTGATTTTTTTTCTTTAAATGTTATTTTTTTGTTTTTTTTTTTGACTTTTGATTTTCTTGTTAGAGTGGGCATCAGATGACTCTGGGGTGGGCACGGCTCAACCGCCCCGTCGTACTATTACACCTATATATGTTCTTATCTTTTAGGGTTTATGATTTATATACATTTTAAATGAATCTCTGTTCAACTAAAATCCTATATAGGAGCTTCTACGATATATATTTTATGGGGAATTTAATTTATCTTACTTTAACATATTCATAGTAAAATAAAAACCAATTTAGTAGGACAGAGGGCTATAGGCAAAATTCACGTAGTCACGTTAGATACGGTTGATAAGGTCGATCGATGGGTAGATGATTAATAGTAGTTTTTGCAGGCGTATTCTGGTTTAGTCTAGATCACAGATTGGGCTTTACTAATATTTTTTTTGGTTAAAGTGGTTGTAATCCTATACTTTCCTTTAGCTTCACGCTTATTCACATACGGCAAGGTAGGCGGAGAGAACCTAGTGTCGAGATATTCCATTCTCCACTATCTGTCAGAAATTCAGTAATAAAAATAGATTTGACAATTTACTTAAAGTACTTCATAGTTTAAGATTTTGAGCAATCGAGTTCATTGCTATTTATTGAGCTTCTGTTACTTTATCAAACTATTACACCATGATTTGAATAAGAAGAAAGGGTCATCGTGGCGCAATATAGCAACATTTGACAGAAGCGGAGAGCGGAGTGTCTTAACACTAGTTTAACCTTCTACCCAGCTTCACGCTGTACTGGACCCTGCTTTACGCGGGATACAGCGTGAAACTAGAAAAAAATTACTTCACTATTGTAGTTACAACCTAGAAGTCACATTTTATATAATATCGGGCGTAAGAGGGTGATATATCGAATCGCTTTGACTTTGTCAACCGTTTGTTAGTGCTAAGTGGGTAAGTTAGAAAATACTGTAAAATTACTTGTGGCTATTTATTTTGTGATATTAAAGCTTTTTGTCATAGCAATTTATGATGTAGAGAGCGGGTTCGATTCCGCTGAAATTCCCGTTGACCTAGAATTATGAAATTTGGTAAGAAGTTAGAACTTATAGCACAAAAGCGGAAAGCGGGGTGTGTTAACACTAGGTTCTACATAAGCTTTATAACCTATATGTGTGAAATATCTATGGAACGATTTGCTTGAGTCTACGTCAGGGAAGCTCTTAGTCTTTCAAGCATCAAGTCAAGTATTTGCTTATTACTAACTCATAATTTATAAATATTTAACATTACGTTAATATATATTTAAATGTGCAATATATGTCATAATCCCCGTTGACCTAAATCGTGAAATTGGAACGGAATCCCCTCGCAAGTCCGACTCACGCTTGACCAGTTGTATTTTAGTCCGCGTCTAACTCCATTATTTAGTTCACATTCAAAAACTCCGTACATTCGATGCTTAGAAATGAAATTCACAGCGACACCTTTTCTTATAGTACCAAAAAGACGAAAGAAGTTCGTTTATATGAAAAATGTTATTTCTATAAATAAAAAAAAAAACTTATTTGATAAATGTTTTATATAAAAAACACAAATACTATACCAGAATAACTCCGAAATCATGCAATTTCCCGTGAATTACGTTAACGTCTAAGGGCGGAAGCTTTTAAAAGATCTTTTTGATCGGACGGCCATTACGATCGACGGCTGCGAGTGTTATTGGCTTTGTTTTATTTTAAGATATGATTATCGCTATAGTCTAATAGCGTTTCATGTGAATGGCAGGATACATATCGGTCACAGTGAGAATTAAACTTTAAGTTTTATATACTTTTTTTTAGCTTTACCCTGTATCTGGCATATAGCAGGCTAGGCAGAGGACACTAGTATTAAGGAACCGTTTATTGTGTATTTATGTTATTATTTTAAAATAATTGTTTCTTCATCGGCCTCACACATCTATTTCAGATGATTCAAGCGTTGCCGAAGGAATACTTACGTGGATGGCTTTAGAAGTCTATTTTGGAGCGACAGATTCTACCAAATACCCTACAAGAGAGGTAATCGATAACTGTTACTGGATTGGTATCGGTTCTTTTCGGATAAAGTTACGAACACCAAGCGCGATGTTGAGTTCTACACTTGTACTGGAGAACAGAGTATCTTAACACTAGGTTCCGCCTGTCCCCTGTACCAATGTGCTCCATGTATGCGCAAAATAACGTGTAGCTTTGTTTTTTTAATTTACTAAAATACAATTATTCCCATTTTTATATGACGTCACACAATTTTATTAAGTAGTTACAAATACTTTAATTTAAAGTAATATTAACTTAAATTAAATTAGCTTTACGTTTCACTTAGTTCAGTAATATTAAATTAAATTAGCTTCACGCTGTATCCTACATAGCAGGGTAGGCAGAGGGAACTGCAGGAACCGTAGTCTACTAGTGTTAAGACACTCTGTTCCCCGCTTTCCGCCTTTCGAGGCATTGCGTGTTGGGCGGAACTAAACGCCGCGCTTTGCCTTTTTACCAGACCGAAGAAAATGAAAATTCATTCATTCTCCCCGAGTGGAAATTGAACCCACAGACCGTCACGTTTACAGGCAGAGGCTATTCAGCTGCGCCACGACGGTTAAATAAATATAATTAGATATATTCTAGTAGACTTTCGTACGCAGTGACTTTGATTTAATAGTAAGATGTTGTTAATGACAAGTGAGATGTAAGCACATATTGTTACATTAATTACTTACTATACCAGCTTGGATAGTGTTGTATGAATATTTAAAATACCGTCTAAATTTATAACATTGCGGTGTATTTCCATTAGGGTGGAGGAAATTGATATTGTGATCTTACTGGGATGGAGATCGTCGTGGCTGTTTTGGTCGTCATGAAGTTCTATATTCACTTTGGAGAATAAATTATTTGGATTTTTTCGTATTAGTGCGTTAAAGTGTTTCGACGATTACTAGACAGCGACAGCCCAGTCGTCTATAGATAAATACATTTTTTTATTTTATCTATGCTATAATAAAATGGTAAAAAAAAATATCTGTAAAAAAAAATAATAGAATTTGAATCTATGATTTTTAAATTTTTGTCGGTCTGTGTGTCTGTTTGTACATTATATCTTTGGATCTACTGGACGGATTTGAATGATACTTTTTTTGTGGTAAAGTTTGGGCAGGATATATGCGATAATTTATTAAGGCTAGCACACCTTATGCAAATATCTGGAAGAACTGATATAGCTAAATTATGAGACATAAGAATGGCTCTTTAGTAAAAGTTATCGCGCTTGATGAGCATTTTTCATTAATATATGAAACTTTCAAATCTGAAACATCTCATGAAGTATCATAATGTCCAGCTAAGCTATATAAAATAAAGAAGTCAGGTGGCAGGAATCGTGAGTCCACGCTAACGAATCTGTGGGCATCTACTAGTCCAAAATAAGATTATAAATCAAGACACTAAGAAGACCGTCGTAGCGCAAAGTCGCAGCTTCTGCCTGCC
The DNA here is from genome assembly GCA_037127375.1 of Dione juno. Lineage (NCBI taxonomy): Eukaryota > Metazoa > Arthropoda > Insecta > Lepidoptera > Nymphalidae > Dione > Dione juno. The sequence goes on along the minus strand of JAXRJS010000088.1, from coordinate 4,956,004 downwards.
TGTAAACGGGTCGGTTTGTGGGTTCGATTCCCACTCGGGGGAATGAAATATTTCGCTCTGGTAAAAAGGCAAAAGATTTCCACCACTCTTAAAAGGCGGAACACGGTGAACGGAGTGTCTTAGCACTAGGTTCCTTGAGCCTACGGTTCTCTCTGCCTACCTTGGCATAAAAAAACCGAAGAAGCGGCATTAGTCATCTAATAAAGATATCATTAACGTAATGGAACATGTCAAAATTAATTGTACCAGAATTGTATATGGAATAGTAAACCCAACACGATGTTAGATAATTAGATTTGATCAAACGATTCACTTTAACACTACCTACTTGAAAGTTATAAGTCTAATCAAGGTGGATATAAACTATTGTATTGTGATTGAAGATGTCTCGATACTATCTATTTCCTTTTATAACTAAGCTGGGTTTAACTAACGAGGAGAATGTATGTATGTATGTATGTGTATATGTATGTATGTATGTATTTATATTGAATAATATTGAATTTCTAATATATTACAGTTATTTAATTGCTACTGAGTGACAAAACCTATCGCCGCGTTTTTTATTATGAATAGAAAGTAGTGATGACTTTAATTATTTGAGAAAAAATTATGTACCTTTAACTAGATAGGCTTCTAGTAGTATTTGAGCTTGAGACCACTGCGTTCTGTATTATATATATATATATATATATATATATATATATATATATATATATATATATATATATATATATATATATATATATATATATATATATATATATATATATATATATATATATATATATATATATATATATATATATAAATATATATATATATATTATATAATATATATATATATATACCCTTCAAAACAATAGTCAAAGTCACGGCTATACTAACTGATTCCAAACCGAATAACGACGCTAGAGATACATTCTTTGATCTAACAGTTACAGTGAGCGCATAGGCTAGTGGCGATAGGCACTGTTTAATACTTAAATGATTCGGGAGATCAAATCTTCGTCGCGTTTAGTCATTTTAAGTAATTTATATACTTTTTATTTTAAACTTTTACTTTTTATATACTTTTTATTTTTACTTATTATTTTAACACTTAATAATCCCGCTAAACCGAACTCCGCCAACACCCCAAGCTCAAGTCCGTCTTGCAGCAACTAAAACTGCTACTGCACGTAAAAGTGTAACTTCTACTGAAGACACTTCTAATGTCACATTGCGGTCAAAAAACAGCCGAACAGATTGTAACCAAGGAAATTTGGTAAATTTTATCTCCGACATGAAGCTTATGATGAAAGAATTTCAAGAACAACAGAACCAAAAATACCGTGGCTTTCTTGCCCATTCTCTGTATACGTTGCAAACTCAAGTTAATAAACTTGAGAAGGAAAAGTCTGAACAACTAAATTATATTACTCACTTGGAAGGGAAATTGGAAAGCTTTGAACGTGACATGAGATCCACTTGCTTAGAAATTAGAAATTTGCCAACTCTCCAGCCAGAAAGCAAGTCGTCCTTGGTTGACACAGTAATGAATTTAACAAAATTGCTTAAAATTACAGTTCAACCATCAGACATTAAAGACGCTTACAAAATTAAAACAAAAGTCCCCCATCGAAAATTTTACCACAGTGATATTAAAAGAACGAATAATAAGCGCATATAAGAAATAAAATAAGGAAAATAATAGGCTAACTACAGATATACTCTCTTTACCAGGACCTTCCAAGTCGATATTCATCTCAGAGAACCTAATTGTAAAAATGAAAAAAACTGTTTTACCAGTCACGTGAATTTGCTGAAGCAAACGATTACCGTTACTGTTGGGTGACAAATGGCAAAATATTTGTACGGGTTAAAAATATCAATACTTATTTAAGCAATTTGGATTGCATGTTGCATAGTCATTAAGCCCCAAGTTGTTCGACGTAAACAAACGTTTATTAAAAAAAATTAACCTTTTCAACTGTTTTATCATCTTCAGATCCAAATAAAGCCGCTTCTGTACTCGTTGACACGCTTTCAAATATTGTTAAAAAACATACAATAATTTCTCATACATCTAGCCGTAAACGTATAATTAAGCCATGGATAACGACTGGTCTTTTGAAGTGTATTCGACATCGTGATAAGCTCTATTCAAAACAAAAACGGGACCCTACCAATGAAATTTTAAAAATTACGTTTGTATTATTTTGAATTACTTTTAACTGATGATTCCGAGGCTGAGCACATTATTTTGAATCTCAAAGACAATTGTGCCGTAGGCTGGGATGGTATTGCCACTTCAGTAATTAAATCAGCCAGAAACATCATTGTGCCTATACTAACATGTATCTATAACAATTGCCTATCATCGGGTGCTTTCCCAGATGTATTCAAAAAGGCTCTAGTACATCCTATTTATAAAAATGGGGACAGAAGCAGTATTAATAACTATAGGCTAATTTCGGTCCTGAGTGTGTTATCTAAAATTTTGAAAAAATTCTTAACAAGCGATTGCAGGATTTTCTCACACAATTCAATATTTTGTCAGCGAATCAGTATGGTTTCAAAAGCCATAGATCAACTGATGATGCAGTTCTTGACCTCACCACGACAATTGTTCGAAATTTGGATAGTAAGCTTAAGACTATTTGCAACTTTCTTGACCTCACTAAAGCTTTTGAAACAGTCTCCGTTCCAATTTTGCTCAGCAAACTATTGAATGTGGGCATCCGGCTATCGCTTATGAATTATTTAAGAACTATTTGACGGGACGTCGTCAAATGGTAAAAATTAACAAATATGTGAGTGTAGAAAAGGAGATAAATTTTGGTGTCCCACAAGGCAGCGTCCTCGGTCCTACCCTTTTTTTAATATATGCTAATGAAATTCGTAATTTAGCGCCCGACATCTGCAAGACAACAATGTACGCTGATGATACGGCACTAGTAATCTCTGGTGCGACCTGGTGTGAAACGTTTTCCTAGCTCAAACAGCCTTGAACACCGTCACGGAATGGCTTTCAAATAATTTGCTGACTTTAAGCTATTCGAAAACAAAATATATTATCTTCTGTAACCGTACCCAAGATCTTCCATCTGAATCTCTTAGGCTCCGCATTCATAATGATAACACAATTTGTAGTGAATTAGGTTTATGTCAATGTCCTCAACTAGAACGCACCCCTTTTATTAAATATCTTGGTGTATGGCTGGATTATTTATTATCTTGGAAGAAGCATATTGACTGCACTGTTGCTAGGATGAGAAAATTAATGTATGTATTTAGATGTTAAAGAAATTCTGCTGACGCCCAAACTCTTAAAATGGTCTACTTCGCACTGGGTCAATCGATATTTTCATACTGCACAACATCATGGGGGGGTTCAGCCAAAACCCACATGTTAAAGCTAGAAAGGGCACAGAGAGCGGTTTTGAAAGTCATAACAAGCTTATACTTATTATGCGAAGTACTTACTGTCCGGCAGTTGTTTATACTGGCAACAATCCTACGCAAACACTCTCAAGTTCAATTCGATGCTAACCTAACTATACGTCGTGATAAAAGAATATGCGGTATTGAATCACGCAATACTGCACTAGCAAGCCGTCATTTTTATTTTTTAAGTAGTTCACTTTACAATATAGTAAACAAAATGTTAAATATTCATCCTCTAAACCGATTACAATGCAAAGAAACATGCTCAAAATGGCTTACAAGCTTGTCCTCTGAGGAGACTGAAAAAACTATAAATTGCTTTGGACAACTTTAGATCGAATTATGCACAAACACACACGCACTGGGTATGAGCAAAAATTAAAATTGAATTATAATTTATTTTAGAGTATAATTTTTTTATTTTTTATAATTATTAATTTTTTTTTAATGTTTAACTGTCACTGTTTTTCATATCTTAATATTTTGTATACTTTACGTTAGGAGCAATATTTGTGTCTTAAGTACGCACGTGGGCGCTGGCGCTGCGCTGCAGTTTTTCTTTCAACTTAGCAGTAGTCAACGTTTTCTCTTGTAATGTAATACCTTTAAACTTTTTATATATATATATATATATATATATATATATATATATATATATATATATATATATATATATATATATATATATATATATATATATATATATATATATATATATATATATATATATATATATTATATATATATATATATATATATATATATATATATATATATATATATATATATATATATATATATATACTATATATATATATATGTTTATAGTCATCAGATACACATGTACAGACTGGAGTAAAAGCAATGGGCAATTGGCAAGACAAATTGGGGCGCCGAGTCCCGCAACTCAACATTTACTGTCTTGAATTTGGATAGAAAATGAAGGATGGATTGGCCTTAACCTGCTAAATGCGGGATAAAGGGTGCAGCAAGAAAAAATTGGCTTTTAATTTCCTTTTTTTTTTGTATTGTAAGCTATATGAATCCATACCTCGCTTATGTACATGCTATTAACGAATATTAAGTAGTAATATTTATTATCTATGATAACACACACAGAAATCTAAATATGTATATTAAAGCAAATTAACTCAACATGTCAACTTGAGTGGGGTGCCTAAGCTTATTGTTTGTAATTTACTTGCATGACAGGCTATTATTGAAAGTAGCTCAGATGTCATGATGAGGTTCTATTACCTCCTAATCTAATATCTCACATACACATGTAAGTCACATGTGTATGAGTGTGTGTGTGTGTGTGTGTGTGTGTGTGTGTGTGTGTGTGTGTGTGCGTGCGTGTGTTATATGTATATCTATATGTGTATATATATATATATATATATATATATATATATATATATATATATATATATATATATATATATATATATATATATATATATATATATATATATATATATATATACCCAACGCCCATACCACGTTGAACACACCGGTTCTCGTCCGATCACCGAAGTTAAGCAACGTCGGGCGCGTTTCAGTACTTGGATGGGTGACCGCCTGGGAACACCGCGTGGCGTTGGCATCTCAGAGGGTGTCTAAGCCAATTATCTGTCCGATATTTGGTTTCCGGCATACGGGTACGCGACCCCGGGACCTCGAGCCACCACTTTCATAACCCGATCCAATCCATGTAAGTGGTGTCCCTCCCCTATACCTGTCCTTTCTTGGTTTCTCCCAGTAATGGGTTTGGAGGTCAGATGGCAATCGCTCCACAAAAACCACTTCGCCACTCATATGGACCGATTGGTCTTAGTCGGAAGGCAGACCCTGGCAAAAGCCGGGACTAATGCCAGGAAGAAGAAGATATATATATATATATATATATATATATATATATATGTATATATATATATATATATATATATATATATATATATATATATATATATATATATATATATATATATATATATATATATATATATATATATATATATATATATATATTAATTAATAGTTTGATATGTTTTTGCTAGCTACAGTCTTCAAAAATCCATTTAATTGTTTAATAATTATATTTCTAATTAAATTTAAAACACTATTTATAATACTCCCATTGAGTTTGATTTGCCAAAATCCCTTTCGTAGCTTGCTCACCTACGCTATATAAAGATTCTATATGCTCAATTTCTTTATGTTTGTATATCGATAATATGATTTCAATGCTATCATTATTCCATATTACTCTTCACCAACATTTTACTGTTGGGCTTGTTTTATTCTAATATTTCTATGCAGCCGAAATAAACTATAATTAAATATTTCTACAAATAAGTATAAAGACTGGTTTTATACATCTTCAGATATGATATTAATAATTGACTATGAAAATTAATACAAAAATCTAAATTTTGGAATGTATAAAGTTGTAACAAAACAAAAATTACACTATAATATTATCACTGGCGTCATAATCAAGTCAAGTCAAAATCAATTTCAAGTTAACATAGGCAACATAGAGTCAATCATTCTTAGGCTAGCATTCCTGAAATTCCCATAAAGTTTGACGCACGCCAGCACTCGCGAAGACCCACCTCGTAGTAGCGTGATACATTTACAAAACATAAATACCGACGAAATCTTCGCCATTAACATAAAACGTTGTTATTAAATGGTACGAAAGAATTCGTGTTGACGCTCTGACGTCGTTTCCAAATTAATTATAATATATTGTGCTATTTTTTGAGCGACTCATTTAGCTATGCTATATAGCTATGCATTGAAAATTGCTCGTACTTATCAAGGAAAGCAATATAATCCACTGCATCTGCGATCAGGTTTTACAGTTAACTCGTGCACTTAGAATGTGTCATGTGTGAGTCACACAAGTCAGTCATACACCACTGATGACGAGAGTGAAGCCGCTATTAAAACTAGTTAAGTCACCGGCTTAAGTTAGTCATAAAATTGGCCAAAGGACGTTCAAATGTGACGTCAGGTAAGAAGTAACACGCAAGCGCTCGGAAATGGTTAGAAAGTGAGGAAACGAGTATATATATTTAATTAATTCTATATATTCGTGCTTTTTATGGTTCATAGTCATACGATCATCGCGTTTATAGACATACGCTGTTCCACTGCGTGACGTTAGAGATGTTTTACACTATTTACATATACCACTATTTGAAGACATTGAACTCTTAAGGAAGCCTATTCTGGATAGCAAGACAATCTCCACGTGCTGGTGTCAGATAGTTAAATATAAGCTTTTATTTCAATTTTTTTTAAGCTATAGCAGGTTAGGCAGAGGGAACCGTAGTTAGAAGGAACCTAATGTTAAGACAAGTGGCAGAATTCAACGCCGCGCTCCTGCATTCTTGTCAGAGCGAAGAAAATGAAAATAATTCATCCATGAGAATCGAATTCACAAACCGCCGCATTACAGGCACACGCTGTGCCTCTGCGCCACGACGTAATAAGTCCTCATAATAAGTTTTATCTAATAAAGTAAGCTATTTTAACACATGACACTCAATGTAATGAAAATATTGAGTCCCTACAGCCTGTTTCTTTGGGGATAAAAGGGCTTTAAAGAACGTTTGGCATATAAAATGACATAGGCTATTTTCTGTATTAGGCCTTTTTCTTCGTTCCTCGTGTATTTTACGAGGTTGTAAGCTGTTGTCAAACACCGACGACGTATACTCCATGGAATTTGTAAGTGACTTAAGGGCAGACATAAAACTATTTATATATTTATATACACACTAGTTGTCGCTAGCAACGTCGGTGACCTTTTTTATTATTTCTATTTTACCGGAAATGTCCAACGAACTGTGAAATTTTTATTTAGGCTCCACTTGCTCTACTACCTTTAAGCACTCTACCTTTTTTATTTTTATTTAGGAACTAAATAAAAATATCTCACATTCATATTTTTATAATTATTTAAACAAAAGAAATATAAAAATATGAGTGTCATCGTTCTTAAATCAAACAATAATCGAAACACTATTTAATTTAAACTCGTGCAAATATATTGAATCCACAGAATAATATAATAATCTATAAAATATTTTTTATAATTTTTACTGAATGTTAATACAAAGGAATACATTCATAGTTATTTATAACTTAGTGTTAATCTGTAAAGAAAAAAAAAACACCAAATGACATGGAAAAGTTACTTTAAAATGTACAAAAGGAAAATATCAGAGATCCAAATCCCTTATAAATAAAACGGCTAATTCTAAAACAAAGCAATCCGATTTTGGGAACTCCTATCGGAATAACGCCTCTAATGGGTTCTCCATGTTACATCCAGTTGATCCTGTCGTGTTTGCCTTCTCTTAGAAAATAATGGAAAAATTTTCATTTTACTAACTTTTTTATTTTAACTTATTACGTCACATGACATGGCAGCGCAATCGGGACATGCTTGATTGGACACGGTAGTTGCAGCTTGAAATTTTGGTCGACAGTATTAGTTTAATGGTGTCGTGGCCTAGCGATTTCACCGTAAACGCGACGGTTGTGGGTTCGATTTTCACTTGAGGGATGAATTATTTCATTGCCTCGCTCTGGTAAGCAATTAATCTGAACGAGCAATGGGCAACGGCGTGACTTAACACTATAGAGTCTGTCTGTCTATATACAGCAAAAAGCGAAAACTTACTTTTTTATTTATTTAATTTTTTTTTTGTATTTTTTAGTTGTTGTAAAGTATTATGGGCGCATACCTATATTATAATTAATTTCGTGAGTTAGAGCCTGGCGACTAGTAACACAAGCCCAGAGCTTAGTACAAGCGTCAGTCTCACATACGTTACAAGCAAAGCCCAGTACAAACTTTGTACAAAAAAAATATCACGGTCACGCATATACCAGAGCAGGTAAGCCTTGTGTCAAAGCTTAGTACAAGCGTCAGTCTCACATACATTACAAGCAAAGCCCAGTACAAACTTTGTACAATAAAAATATCACGGTCACGCATATACCAGAGCAGGGAAGCCTTGTGTCAAAAAACTCCGCCCTCCCACTCGTTTTTTCAGTAAAATTTATCGTAAAATATATTTTAATTATTGAATTAAAGGTTAAGGAATTAAGGTCGCATTTTTAAAACTTTTGAACTTCATAACTACCACACCAGAGGGATACCAGAGCTTAGCTCATTCAGCAAGAATGCAGAGCAGCTTACGAGGCAATAAAGCACTACTGCAAAGTGTTTGAAAAGTCAAATTTCCAAAAAAATACAATCAAATCGCGTATATTTTATCAATAATCAAAAAAAAAACATTAAATTCAAAATGTGCTAAAAATTGTGAAAATAAAATATCTAACTATATTATAATTAAATTAGAGCACCTATATATATTGATACGTGAAGCAAAAGCTTTGGATTCCTTTTTACGAAAATAGCGCTGACGGAATAGTATGAAACTTGGTACACTTATAGTTTATGTATGCTTATAAAGTACATTAAATCAATAAATAAAACATTACACACACTACCATATGTTTAACAATATAACAAATTCAAATTCAAATAATTTTATTTAAAGAATAAATGATTCATTTTTTTGAACGTCAAAAACATTACCACGGGTTCACTAAAGTTAATGCCTCAGACCTGAGAAGAACCGGCGCAAGAAACTCAGAAACGTTGCTATGGCAACCCACAACGCGCGTCAACGGGGCCTCTATTAAAAATTATTATTTGATAATGAGTATTGAATCACAACGGCATATTTTTATAGGAATAAAATTAGTTGGTTAAATGACGTCACAACACATGTTGTAACATTTCCTAACGACGCCGGAGATTCAAGTCTGCTCCAAGTTCTTAACTATGCTCAATATCTGGGACAATTTTCAAACTTTGTATCGAGATTTGACACTGTCTTGTGTCCGACACTTCTAGACTTCAATTCTACTATAATAATTATATTTACTTCAATTTGTTTATGTATGTTTGGTCTAATTATAGTATTGATATTATGTGAGCTGTTCTACGAGGCTATATTTATTTTTCTGTTTCACGCTTCATCTTACATAAACCGGGATAAACAGAGAGAATCTAGTCTAGTGTCAAAACACTCTGTTTCCGATATTTTTTTATATTTCGGGTCGTTACTATATACACAACTCAAATATAAAATAATATATTTTTATATTACAATATGTCAGTCATGCTTGAAGTTATTTTTTTGTTCTTTTTTTTTAGTTAAGTAAGTATATATTATACTGAAATAATATAACATATATTTATGAATAACTCGCTTAGTAATAATAGCCCTAGTTGTAAGTGACAATTAACAAAAAAAGAATTTACATTTCTTTTTTTTTTTTCGACAAGTGGTTCTTGTCATAAATATTAATTCTATATATCAATAGCACTACAATTAATATTGTTGATAAGAAAATGAAATTAACTAATTAAAAAAAAGGAAAATATATAATCGACTTTTTTATTATTATTTCATACAAGCAATGACCTTTTGCTATCCAATACATTTTTTAACATTATTTTAGACATAACTTAAAACTACCCACTTATTAAGCTAGAACGCTAGAACTTAAAAAAAAATAATATTAAACTAAAAATATTAATGAAATAAAAAAAAATAAAAACATATAATAGAATTTATATAAAAAATATATTATATCGCACTTCATTAAAGTAAACAAGTGTTTCATTCCACACTTAATATATTTCACTATGTACCATTTTCTATATAAATTCTAATTAAATTCTATATTATCTCGATATATATTCATCGCAAATATAAGAAAGTATTTAATTTCAAGTCGAGATGTTGTATTTAATTTAAATCCAGTAAATATTTAAATAAGCAAGTGTGTACGAGATGTCTGGTCAAAGATCCTTCAGTATTGGCATTCATTGTAAAATTAAGTTTTTATTACATATATACTATACTATATAGCTGAGATATGGAATTTTAGGCGCTGTGGTTTTGTACGGTATTATCTTTTTCAACACACGAGGATAATGGGTTCGATATATGTTTGAAAAAAAAGAAACATATATATAAACATATATATGCATGTATATATATATAAAAAATATATATAAATATATATATATATATATATATATATATATATATATATATATATATATATATATATATATATATATATATATATATATATATATATAACCTTTTATACGTAAATAAAAGGTACTCTATGGTAACTTTTTTATTACTTATTATTGAAACTTCATCAAAAGTTGTGCCTGTCCTTCACGTTTGCCACATTGGCTGATTAGTTACCTACTCAGTTAAGCTTTAAAGTCTTGCTTAGTTGAAATAAGGCAACTTTTAGCAACATGCATAACCGTGAATAGATGAGGTGAATGAGCGTGCAAAGGAGTTTAATTTTTTTTAGCTTCGTTTTAAGGCGAAGGAAACCTAGGACACTACGCTCTCCACTTTCCACTATTCGAGACATTGCGTCTTGAGTGGCGGAACTGAACGCCGCGGTTTGTCTTGTTGCCAGAGCGAAAATAATCCATTCTCTGCTGTGCCGCTGCGCCACACTCCCTCTGCTTTTTAATTTATCTTTTAAGTTTTTATTTATAAATATATATATATATATATATATATATATATATATATATATATATATATATATATATATATATATATATATATATATATATATATATATATATATATATATATATATATATATATATATGTATATATATATATATATATATATATATATATATATATATATATATATATATATATATATATATATATATATATATGATATATATATATATATATATATATATATAATATGTGTGAAAAAAAGAGCCATTTCATCTATTCACGACCAAGTTGCCAAACTTTACGTACCCTATCTCAAACAGAAACTAACAGATAATTAGCTTTACAAAATTAGTTTACAAAATGTCCGCTTCGTGACTCTTCAGTGAAGTGGTTTAATTAAATCGGATTATATGTACGTACAAGTATCCAAGCCTACGTAGTTTGTACTTGTATTAATTGTATCGCGTCATATTTGATTTGGACAGTGTCTATATAAGCTGATAAGATAACATGGCGACTAGTGATGCTGCTATCGGTGAGACAACGTCACTTAATATTAATTTTTTTAATATTACATGTTATTATTGATTTTTACTTTTACCATCTCTTACTATTTTTATTTATTATTTGTTTGACACCACTCAGTATACCGCACATAGCGGGGTAGGCGGAGGCAGCTGTAGGTTAAAGGAACCTAGTGCTAAGACACTTCGTTCTCCACTTTCCGCTATTGGAGGCATTGCGTCTTGAGTGGCAGAACTCAATGTTGCGCTTTGCCTTGCTGCCAGAGCGAAAATAATCCATTCTCCCGAGTGGGAATCGAACACAAGCCGTCGCGTTAACAGGCAGATGCTGTGCCTCTGCGCCACGATCCCACTGCTATTTATATTTGAATAAAATGTCAAAATCGACAGATCGTTTACTGAAACGCATAGGCTCACATTGAATTTACATGCATTCTTCCTAATGTGTAATATTTTATCTTTTTTACCGTACAACCTCCTTCTTGCCGGCCGGCCGTCACGTTCTCCATACAACGTGACGGCCTGGCACGTTTGGAACGCCATAATTAACAAACTGAACTCATATTTACATACAAAATTAAATCATAATCTCCTATCTGTCTTCCCAAAGATAGATTCATTATAGAGATTAAAAATAAAATCCTTCGATTGGCTATTAGCAGGATATACTCTAAAAATGGATTTTAAAATCAATTGGTTGGTTTCAGGTATACTTACCTATTTCATCCATTTGACGTATCTATATTTACAGGGGTTTTGGACAAAGTCATCACCATGTACAGCAGATATTTGAAGAACCATTTAACTATTACCTCTTTAAATATTTTCCGCCTCTGTCAGAAATAATACAGGTATTGCGTTTGATCTGGTCATCGTGAAAATGTTTTTTTTTCAACAGGATTTCTTGTAGTTTTTTACATACTAGCAGTTCCCGCGACTTTGTCTACAAGGGAAATGTATATGTTGTTATAAAATATAATATACAAAGTGGATTTAAAGGTGAAATTGAGAGAACAATTCGATCATCTAAGTGAATATAGAATTGACAACAGCTGTCTTCGCGTTCAAATGTTTTTTTCCGGAAGGAATGTCATTGAGTAGTTCATCTGTCGCTATTATATTAAGGTGTTGTCAACAATTCTATATATATTATAGTTTTTACATGAATTACATGAATTAGCAAAAAAATACCTTTTTGTTGTTTTAAAATTTTTGGTCAATATAAAACCAAAGAAAATCTGAGGCTACATTGATATTTGTGTTTCTTTACATAAAATTCACCCGTCAAATGTAAATTTTAACAAGCGATTAACGTAATGTGAGTCGACATTTTGCTTCGGAGAAAGTGAAAATATATTATTTGTGTGGAAATTTCAAATTGTTCTATGCTGCCTTTATATAATATTTGTGCCTTTATATAATATATGTGCCTTTTTATAATATAATAAAGTCGTAGTCCTAGTTCTAGTATTATAAAGTCCCAGGTTCGATAACCGGTTCACCTCAGCTTCGAGCTTTATCATATAACAGAACCTAGTGTCATATTCCACCGAATGCGAAACATTGTGTCTAGAGTGGCGTGTCTCAACGCTGCTCTTTTTCCTACTAAAGCGAGTTCATTAACCAAAGCGTTAACAGTATTACTCTAAAGTTTAAAATGAATATCTGAAAATAAGAAAAAAAATATTTATTATTTCAAAATAAAGCGCTGTAATGTAAAGTTCTCACCACAGCTTGTTCATGTTCATATCGCAAAAGATGACTTAATTTGTCGTGTTGACTTGGTTTCATTTCACATTATTTATTATCTGTGCTAAAGAAATAGAAAAATATAAAACTCATGATTCTGCAAAATGGTAACACTGTGCGACAATTAAAAAAACTACCACCAATTCTAAAACTACATTGAAGCAAATTTTTTCTAATTACTTCATCTTTAATTCAATAGATTGGTGGATTAGAGAATTAAAGTAGAGAAATAACTATAAAATCTCATCCGATGGTGACACCATGGGTGGTCCAGTCCATGGTGGCTAGGGCTCCAAAGTGATGGACATCCTCACGTACTCTTCATACGCGCTGTCAGTAATAATATTAAATATTTAAACATTTATACTTATATATGTACATTGAACGTATATGTTAGTTAAAAATAATAAATAATAAAATATACAATAATAATAATAATCAATTCATCTCCATAATTTATAATTTCGCACTAATATTTTAACTATTCAAATATATTAATTGTCAGTGTCATTCAAAGCTCGGAATAATATATTTTTTGCTTTTAATAGTTCGTTTATATAGGATCTAGCCTTTATTGACAACTTCTTCTTCTCTTTATATATGGAGTGTCGAGCGTGTCTCTTTACTTCGCCAATGTCACGTTGAATGGAGAACTACACAATTCTTAATTATGTCCCAGCACTATTTGACAGTACGAATGAAGCCACAGATAAATAATATAAGCACTAACAATAAAAAATAAAAACATTACCATCCTTCCTTAACGCAACCGGTTGAAAATAAAATTGCAATAGATGCTATAAAATTCGTTAGAGTGGTCTAGTCGTAAATCTTTGACCTGACTTTATACAGTCTTCACTAACTAGCATACATTTTAATTACAAATGAAAATAGGTTAAGAACTATTAGTAATCATTTTTACACAAGTGTTTCAATGCGTTTGATATTCATTTAAATGTATAAAAGTACACGACTATTCGATGACAAAAATACTCGCAGCCGTTTCGAGGATATAAGACATCTAATGTGTAATAAATAAATAAATTTACAAAAATAATTAGCTTCACACTGTATCCAGCACATGGCACGGTAGGCAGAGGGAACCGTAGGAACCTAGTGTTAAGACACTCCGTTCTCCGATTTCCGATTTTCCCCCGATTTTCCTTTAATTAATAAATAAATATTATGTAATATTATAAAAAATAAAAGACGGTAGTTCTAAGATTCAGATAATAGTTTCTGATCAGTATTGATTTTAATAATAACAGGCAGCGATACCTCGTTGTACTGTAAACGTCTAGCTGTGGTTTAGATTTCCATTCAGAGGGGGGGGGGGGGATGTTCTGGTAACAAGGTAAAGCGCGGTGTTGAGTTGAGTGTTCCTCCACTCAACGCACAATGTTTCGAAGATTGGGCGGAAAGTAGGAAATTGAGTGTTCTAACACTAAGTTCCTACTGACTACCCTGATACCTGGATTCTGACCCGTGAAGTATAAATTCTTACTTAACTTATTAAAAAAAATTACGTAGAAAATAATGGTACCACACCAAGTAGTGTATAAATATAGATATATTGTGTTTTAGCTAAGATTTGAATTTTACTACCAATGAATACCAATAGGGTAGGGCTTGGGAAACATTGCTCTATACTATATATATATATATATATATATATATATATATATATATATATATATATATATATATATATATATATATATATATATATATATATATATATATATATATATATATATATATATATATATATATATATATATATATATATATATATATATATATATTAAAAACGTTGGTAGATATAGAGATGAACCCATTAAACATTTAATTTAAACAAAGATCTAATATAAATCTAGTCTATTTAGCAATAAAATAAATGTTGGTGGATCACCAGCAAGGGCCATAAAGCGGATACAGCCGCTCGTAAAGAAGGCTTTCATTTAACTGTGACCGTTTTACTATTACTCTGAAGTCTTTTAAGTGCGTTCGAAAATATTGAATAACCTCGCTGTTTGTGTTGTTGTGTTGTTTGTTGGGGGTTCGTGTAATAACTTGGATGACATGATAATTTACTATGTTTTATGACTTTTATTTGATGACTAACGACCCGCTCGACTATTTACCTTTATATAATATGCACATATTGTTCATTTATATCTCATTTTATTTATGAGACAAGTTTAATTTTAATTTCAATGGTTAAAACTGTAATCAAATCTTAAATTTCATTGGTTTGATAAGGTGAAGAATGATGAATGTGAGCTTAAAGCTTACTTGATACGGTGAAAGCTTCGACGAAGTGCCACTGACACGGCAGAACAACGGGTCGTGTAGCGCACCTAATATTCTGAATTACAACTACAACAACTAGAAAAAAAAAACAAAAGAAAAAAATTAAAAAGCAATATAAATATAATGAATGAAAACGATTCCTTAGAAGCCAGTGCAATTTTAACTTCTCACGCTAAACCCATTCATCGATTTCTTTAAACCAGCCGAAATTGGGAACATCACGCCAGGGTCCCTCTAAAGTTCTCTCTCCTCTATTCTCATATGCTGTTTAAATTATATGTAGTTAATTAGCATACGGCTTTAACATGTGAACTGCAATATTCATTAGGTTGTTAATAGTCAAACGTATGATTAAATCTAAGTCAGTACTATGAGTCTATATATTTACTATATACACTATAGATTTTATTAAGTATTTAGTTAAAAAAATCATTTATATTACGTTAAAAAACCATATTATTCTAGTAGTAGGTACATCACTATGTATTAACGTTTTTCTTGCTTATATAAAAAAAATAATCAAGTAACAATTTCAAAAACAATATAAATTACTCAAAAAGCTGCAAATAAATCAAGTCAAGGTCAAAAATACAACAATTCTTTTTGAACTTGAAACTTTTAAAACTAAGGATGTGTAAATAAAATACTACAGACTTAAAATAATTTAATTGCATCGCTTTATCGCGAATTTGATAGCTTGGCCTTTCACTATTACTTTAGTGACAATCGAATATTTCATTAGTAATATGTACATATATAGATCTCGACAACATTACCAGCAAATCAGTCAGGTTAATTGATTTCTATTAGTTACGTCTGTTTTGTATGAAATTAAATGTTTAAAATTATAGAATAAAGGCTACAAACTATTTTGTTCAATAAATTGTATTAGTATTAGTTTGAATATCGTAGTACAGATATAAAGTCAGATAGTACAGATATAGTACAGATGTAAAGTCAGATAGTACAGATATAGTACAGATATAACGTCAGATAGTGTACTAGTTATATACAAAATAGGGTCACCACAAAAATAAAGAGGAAGACAGGTATTACAAATGTTAATAAACAAAACAAGACAACAACCAACGCTTGAATACAAAGAATAATACCAGGAACTACAATTTTGATAAGTTGACAAATTTAAATTTGTAGGCCTATAAATTTTCAATTTTCGGATCTGAATCGGCAAAAAAGAAGAAGCATGTTTATGCTTCTCGTATATTTTTTTGCGTTGACTCAAACGAAAGATTTTTCTGTGCTTTTAGGATATAGAATAATATATATATATATATATATATATATATATATATATATATATATATATATATATATATATATATATATATATATATATATATATATATCCAATAAATTATCCACTGAAGATGTTAAAGACCGTGCAAAGTGGAGTAGGCTCAGTCGGAAGGCAGACCCTGGCAAAAGCCGGGACTAATGCCTAGAAGAAGAAGATATATATATACATATATATATATATATATATATATATATATATATATATATATATATATATATATATAATATTGATGATATTTCATATAAATTTCGGCTTGATACGTCAACGGAATCTTGAAAATGACATTGGTAAACGTACAACAAACGTACAGATGCAAAAAAAAATATGATAAGATATAATATATCCGATATATCCTTTTAAGGCCCTTAAAAAGTTAAAAATGAGGCTGAAGCTGTGCCAAAGTTGCGTAATAATTGCGCCTAGAGATTTTGCAACTTGAAAACATTGATCACTACTTCTATATTCGTAATATCTACGTACCTTCCCATAATGATGTACGTCGATTGAGAAGTCAAACAATCGTATTAAAAATATATTTATTACTAATGAAGTTACTAGAGTAAAACGTAAAATAACATCCTTATGTTAGTCTTACATAAAAGACTTGAAATAAATAAATAAAAGCAAATAATAAATGCACAGCAGCACAGTTTCTTCAAAGTGGCGCCATAATTTATCATTGGTGAGTAACATGGTAGAATTTCTATCCTGATGTTCTTTAAATGACTCTTCCAGATCAAAGTAATTTAAAAGATTGGATAAAGTCATTATAAAGTCTATCTTAAGAATATCTGCTATATCAATAGGGATTTGGTAGGATTGAGTGTAAAAGATTAGATAGCGGTCTCCTGATAACGCCTAGTTAAAATATTAGAATACATATGAAACGATTCTTCTGTCAGTAGCTAGAGCATACAGAGACATAACAACTAATGAAGGCTTGAAAAAATTTGTGAAAGAAGGCCGCTTCGCCTTACTCAGTTGTATAAACCGGTTCTGATTCTCACGATGGGAACATATGACAAAATCTATCTATCGATCTGTGAGGATGTTGGGTTACTACACCTTAAACATGTTATATTATTAGAACTTTCTTTTCTCTGGAAAATAAATCTCCAATGATCACATTATTTCAATGTTAACACGTAATTCTACTTCGAACTTACCAACGCGTAGAAATTAACTTTAAATAGTTAATTTGACGGTTAACACTACAACTACACAAGCTGCTGTAGTGGATATGAGAGTTAATGCATTTCAAGACCCCATAAGAGTCCCACACGATGTGCACATGCACAGATCCATGGAAAGTAAAAATATCTGTCAGGGCCAAAGTACAGCATTCGACGAATGAAATACCAGCTAGGGAATAAACAACATATTTTTTCCAAAAATATATCAATATATATATATATATATATATATATATATATATATATATATATATATATATATATATATATACTTAAGTCGTTATACATGTAAATGTATGTCTTGACTAACTAACAGACAGACGGCGTACAACAAAGTGATCATATAGGTTTCCGTTTTTTTTCGCTTTGAGGTTTAGTTTTTTTAGTTTAGTTAGTTAAGAAGATTTAGAACACTTAAAATGATTACATTTGATGCCTACTGATAGTTTTGAAGTCGGTGCCAAGCACTCAGCAAACTAAAACTTAATATCTATTACATACAGCTTAAATTAATACTGTTTACTTTAAATTTGCATCTGTATTACGATAATTTGTATTGTTATTGAGGTTTATTTCCGTAGGAATTTCATTAAAGTAATTGTCCAGTATTCATTTTAAGGTTAAATAAGGTTAATATATATATATATATATATATATATATATATATATATATATATATATATATATATATATATGTATATACACATATACTATATATTATTATTATTATTATATGTATGAGGACCGTCGTGGCGCAAAGACTGTCTGGAAATACGACAGTTTGTGGGTTCGATTCCCACTCGGGGAAAATTAATGGTTTTCATTTTCTTCGCTCTGGGAACAAGGCAATAATAAAAAAACAAATTATCCTCTTTAATTAAACAATTATACAAACTCAATGAAAACATTCCAAATTGTCATTATTATTATTACTATTATATAATAAAATGTAATGAAACTAAATTAAATAACATAGCGGTTGGTATTCAAACAGACAGCAAGTTACGCACAAAGTCAATGGACATTGACGTTGACGTCGTTGACGTTGTTGACGGTACAAGCCGCGCCGCGCCGCGCCTATTGCGGCACGTTTGTCCGCATAATGGGTGACATAGCGTTTTTCATTAATATCACACCTTATTACATACAAGCATTGCAACTTGTGATAGCATATATATATATATATATATATATATATATATATATATATATATATATATATATATATATATATATATATATATATATATATATATATATATAAAAAATACAAATTTAAAAATGTTAAAGGTAGAATTTGAATCCGCGCTGACACACACAGACGAGGCCGTTATGGCGCAGCGGAACAGCGTCTGCTTGGATGCTACGATTGTGGGTTCAATTTTCTGGGGGAATGTATGAAAAATCGTCATACATTTATGATCCCACTTGTATCTCACTCTAGAATATTATAAGTCAATGCTAATCTAGATACTACAGGCTTTCGGTAATATATAAATCATGATTTCCATAGTTAATTTCTTTTGAAGACAATGTATTTTTAACATTCCCACTACGGATCATCCATAATCGGCCCGACGCGGTACTTTACTACGTATGATAAAAAGCATATTATTTACATCAGGCGTTTTAGGATCACCATTGCATCAAATGAAAGTCACTAGTAAATCCGCAGTGAATGTGTTAGGATAAGGTCACGTACAGGGAATAAACAACACGACGAGTTTTCCTCATCTACTTAGGAAGAAATGAAGATTTGTATAAGTTCTTTTTTTAGATTCACGTTTTATCCTCCATATGGCAGGATAGGCAGAGAGAAGATATGGTCAAGACACTCCGTTGTCCGCATGCCGTTCGAGTTTCGAGGTACATAGCTTGAGTGTTGAGTGGCGGAACTCAATACCGCAATTACAAGCATGGGAAAATTAATACAACTCTTTACCCTCAGGCCATACATTTTATATAAGAATAAAAAAAAACAGAAATATATATATATATATATATATATATATATATATATATATATATATATATATATATATATATATATATATATATATATATATATATATATATATATATATATATATATATATATATATATATATATATATATTTACCACTTCTCCGGTTTTTTGTGAACTAAGCCACGTAAGCCAACGCTTTACTAATCTAGGAAATACTTGTTAATAACATATCAATTGATATTAACTTACATACTACACGTAATAACTCTCTCCATGTTTGGAAGGTCACTATACTGAATGGGTGGCTCTGATTAATTTACTAATTACACTGTACAAGCAAAAGGCCCAGCGAATAAGAATCATTAATCAAATAATTATTTTGAATTCTGTAAACCCTTGGCAACATTTGTGTTTTGAATTTAAAAGTTATTATGGCGCAGTATAATGTGCTATATATGTACGTACAATAGTTGTGAATTTCAATTATATCATTTATAATGACTAACAAACACTAAAGAAAGAAAAATATATGGAAAAGTATAAATTCTTAACGTAACGGGATTCGAATCTGCACCTCTCCGTCACCATTTAAGCTATAGTTTCTCACCGAAAATTCATATACGCTTATAATGTAACATTTTTATAATTTTCATAAATTCTAAGCACACGCAATATAATATTTTTAAATTATTTATATTACACAACTAAGTGAAGGCGGAAGAAATTCATCTGTAAAGAAAACTTCCGTACATGAATTAATTAACTGGCAACTTGATGTATAACTAACTGATGCTCTTTGGCTCAGTAAAGTATAGACTTGCATAAAAAATTTAAACAAGTGTAGCTGATAGTGTTATCAAAGACATATCAGTATTTGTAAAAACATTGATTTAGTTTTATTTCCTGCTCGAAAAAATACAGCTTAAATATATTATGTATAAGAAGAATTTCAAACGTAAGTATATCTTCCATACAAAAAGCACGTTAAGCAAAATAAATAAAAATAAATCCCCCTATTGGAGATTGAACCCACCATTCCATTTACAGTCAGATTGCCAGTCACTGGGACGGAAAGCCTAGGTTTTTAACCGATTTCCAAAAAATAGGAGGTTCTGTGTTTGACATATATATATTTTTTTATGTATGTAATTGGATATCTCAGCCGTTTGTGAACCGATTTGAGAAATTCTTTTTTTGTTTGAATATAGTGCAAATATAAAATCAATAGATAACTACTAAGTACCTAATAAGTACCCCACACACAGCAGGATAGGCAAAGGGAATCGTAGGAGAAAGGAACCTAGTGTTAAGACACTCCGTTACCGACTTTCTGCCATTCGAAGTGTGTAAGTGGCGGAACTCAACGCCGCGCTGAGCCAGCTTTGCCTTTTTTTTAAATAACGGAAATGACAGCGACTGCAAGAGTAAAACGGACGTAAATAGGACGGAAGTAGACAGTAAATAGATATATATCCGTAATTGTGTTTATTTATATTTAATATTACTAATTCTAAAGTAATTAAAATATACGTGTTTAAGTTTGTGTTTCAGTTAAGTCGGTTAAATTTTTTTTATGTCTTACAATTGTTAGTAGAGATCTGGAATAAAGCTCTAAAATATAACGACTGTGTTATTATGCATATACAGCAAAATTTTGTATGTTGCTTCCTTCTTGAAAGGATATAATTAAATTTAAGTTTTTAAAGTTTCATCGAGGGTGCTGGGTGAAGGATGCTTTGGGAAAGTAAATTTGTATATAAACTTGAACAAAGTTATTACGAAGCTTTTTGTGTATATTATAAATGTAATATTTGTACTATATAATTATAATATTATAGATAATATTTTGAGGTCATTGTTACGCAATTTGAGTTCGCCACTCAGAGCTTTTTAAAAGCTCTTGGCTAAATCGAGATTTTGGTAGGACAACACATCCTATCCACACACACACACACACATATAAAAGTAAAAGTATATATATATATATATATATATATATATATATATATATATATATATATATATATATATATATATATATATATATATATATATATATATATATATATATATATATATGTATATGTATATATATATATATATATATATATATATATATATATATATATATATATATATATATATATATATATATATATATATATATATATATATATATATATATATATATATATATATATATATATATATATATATATATATCTTCTTCTTCCACTTAGCATTATCCCAGCCTATTGCCAGGGTCTGCTATCCTACTTAGTCTACTCCACTTTGCACGGTCTTGAGCATCCTCAGTGGTTAGTCCATTGGCTCTCATGTCGTGCGTCACGACGTCCAGCCATCGCTTCCTTGGGCGTCCGGGGGGTCTTACTCCAGGGACAGACATATCAAGGCATTTTCTTCCGACGTAGTTCTTAGGCCGGTGCAAAACGTGGCCATACCATCTCAGACGACGCTCTTGGAGCTTATCCGCTACGTCACGGACCCCCAAGACTACCTCGAATGAATGTGTTGCGTATGCGGTCAGCCCGAGTAACGCCACACATCCACCTCAGCATCTTCATCTCCGTTACGTGAAGCTCCTGAGTGTGCCGAGATAATGCTGGCCAACATTCGCTGCCGTATAGAAGAACTGGTCGGATCATGCTCTTGTATATCAGCCCCTTGAGTTTGGGCGGTATTCTGCGATCGCAGACCACACCAATGACCTCCCGCCATTTGGCCCAAGCAGCGCTAACCCGGGCGTGGACATCGTAGTCGATGCATCCGGACTCGTGCATAATGGATCCAAGGTACCTGAACTTCTCCGACTTAACGGCTGGCTCAGGCCCGATGTGGATACCGCCCGACGCCCATATCTATGTGGAGGGTGCCCGCATTGAGGTGAAGGCCCAGATGAAATATCTGGGCCTAGTGCTCGATAGCAAGTGGCGCTTCGATGCACACTTCAGCAAGCTGTCATCACGCTTGCTGAAGACCGCGGGTGCCCTCTCATGGCTCCTCCCTAACATAGGGAGCCCTGGAGAACAATGCCGGCGTCTGTACGCAGGCATACTGAGGAGCATGGCCCTCTACGGGGCTCCGATATGGGCGGACTCACTGTGTCGACGGGAGAACGCCGCTGCCATCCGCAGGCCACAAAGGGCCATTGCACAGCGGGTGGCACGGGCGTATCGCACAGTGAGTTTTGCGGCGGCGTGCGTTCTGGCGGGAACTCATCCTTGGGAGCTCGAGGCTTGGGTTCTCGCCAGAGCGTACGAGTGGAAGGCGGGTCAGAGGGCGCTGAACCAGCGCCCGGACCCTGGAGAGCGTGAGGCAATCCGCCGGGAGATGAGGGACGCCGCCACTCAGCATTGGGCTGAGGACCTCATCTCCGCGCCGTTCGGGCGACGGCTGCTGGACGCCATCGGGCCCGTCCTTGGGGACTGGCTCGATCGGCGACATGGCTCCCTCTCCCTACGTCTTGTGCAGGTGCTGTCCGGGCATGGGTGCTTCGGATCGTACCTGCACCGGATCGGGAGGGAGGAGTCGCCAGCGTGCCACCACTGCGGGGCCGCAGTGGATACGGCGGAGCACACCCTGGTGGTGTGCCCCTCGTGGGCCGAACCCCGCCGCGCCCTGGTGGCAGCCGTCGGGGAGGACCTCACGCTCCCCAGCGTGATCGCCGCCATGCTCAGGAGGGAGGAGGCATGGGCGGCGGTAGCCTCCTTCTGTGAGGACGTCATGTCACAGAAGGAGGCGGCGGAGCGCATGCGGGAGGACGACCCTCTCGCAGCGCCGCTCCGCAGACGAAGAAGGGGTGGAAGGCGGCGGGCTCAACGTCCGTCCTCGTCCGCCCCAGGGGGTGATCAGCGGGCGACTGGCGCGGGGGCGCCACCGCCCGCACCTCAAGGATCACCCCACTCGTCGGACCACAATGGCCGTGCACTCCGGCCATTGTAAAGACCCCTTCCCACGCGGGAGGGGTGTGAAGGGCCTGCCGTAGGGCGGGCAGTCACCGGCGAGGGCCTGGACGCTATGGACTCCCAGGCCCTCTCCACTTAGGTGAGGTCGGAGTGTCGCTGGGTATTTTTAGTGGGTATACCGGGAACGCCTTTACCGGGGAGTCCCACATACTCCTCTCCCGCCCCCCGGCGGGGAGGGTATGCGTAATGTCATTTTTTCCCAAAAAAAAAAAAAAAAAAAAAAAAAAAAAAAAAAGGCCCGATGTGGATGGTGCTCGAGTCTGGGTTCCCGCAAGCCATGTACTCGGTCTTTGACACATATATATATATATATATATATATATATATATATATATATATATATATATATATATATATATATATATATATATATATATATATATATATATATATATATATATATATATATATATATATATATATATATATATATATATATATATATGAAACAAACGATATGATGTAGGTGCAATCCATGTTCAAGAAAAAGTGAAACCAAAAAAAATATATTTTGTATATATTATATAGTAAGCCTAATTTATATATATTTTACTATATAAATAATTATATAGTAAAATATATAGTAAGCTTTAATATATGAGTGTTATAAATATCACTCACTATCATTATGGAGGTAGATACTTAAAAATATAAGAATTCATAAATAACGCTAAAAAAAAGTATTAAACACACATAGCCCAATTATATTTTTTTCGCAAAATTGACATTATGGATCCATTTAACATTACAGGATGTATGGGAGGATTTGATTGGTTAAAGATTGAGTCCCGACTGTCAATTCTTCTGTTTCTAAAAAAAAATATCCTGCTGTCAGATTAATTATATAAAAAAAATTATATTGTATGTATAAAGATACATTATATAACAGCTAGAAAGCAATGTTGTTGCTATCCATTTCTCATAAATATTTCATTAATTCATTCATTAAATTCCTCTTGTGTGTTCAGTGATTTACAAACACACTTATCATTATATTAAAGCTATTGCTTATTAAAATAATGTAAATAGTCATATATGATGTGTTTATTTGGAGGCTAATGGGCTAATTATACTTGTAATGACGTAGCGAGATAGTGTCTGTCTGTGACGAAATGATTGTGGGTTTCATATCAAAGAGAAATTATTGTATTATTTTTCATCTGCTTTCTCGCACTGGCCATATAAAAAGTAAATAGAGAAGAGAGTGTCACAAATGTAAAATAATGTTATTTCATTAAGGTATTGAAACTTAGGTCGGAGCGCCAAACGCTACGGTCCTCAGCCAGACACTGTCATAGAAGAGAGGCCTCTTCTGAAGGATCCATGTGCTTTTTACATGACTGTTCACTAGCATCAAATGTGTTACCACATGCCAGAAGAGGCCTTCTTCTACTCTAAGAGGTTCGAGTGCCTGTACGTTCAAACTTTTATATGTCTTCTAAAAATATTTTACCTTCCATATTCTCGAATGACACTCTAAAAATGTTGATAATATTAATATATAATCAATTATATATTCTTAAGCTTCAAAGCTTAATACGCTTTTAAATAGATCTGGATAACTAACCAAGAGATATTCACGAGAAATCAAAGCCTTGATATGTGAGACTACCATCGTTATAATAGAAAAAGAGTTCACAAACATCATATATTGGCGTTCTGCCAAATAATACTCTATTATTATAAAACATCTGTTCAATTTACAAAAATTACTTTTCGTAAGTAAGAGAGACTAAATCTAGAGAGAGAGAGATCACTAAAGCTTTTCCATTGAGCCACGATATATTAATGAATAGGCATATAAAATACCTCGTAGCTTTTAACGTAAAGTATCTCATAATCTCCATTAGCGTTACATCCGCATAAACAAACAAAAATGATTGAAAAAATCTATATTTGAACTATAATATACACAATTATGACAACAGCGCTTCTGTTACCGAATTGTGTTGAGAAAACAGATTGTTTTTTATTTTCGATTCTCGATTTTCACGGATTTTTCCACGTTATCTCGTATAGCAGGGTTAGGCGACAGATATCTAGTGTCCGAGACCATGTTTATTACCCACTGTTCGTCTGAATATGAGACGTTGGTGGAAGTCAACGCCGGATTTCGTCTTTCTAGAGCGGGATAAATATTAGTAGTAGTTAAATCTCCCATTTATATTTTTTCGCCTATAAAAATTATATTTATACATTGTATAAAGCATATAAAAATTTTGACGCAGCGTGACGAAGAACGCATGGCTCAGTGGTCAGAGCGCTTGGACGGTTTCCGTGAGGCGCGTGTTTAAATCCCGCTGCGTTCATATTTTTAAATGTTTTCTTTAAGTATATTTATATATTTCTAATGAGAAACTAAACTAAGTACATTTTTGATTGGTACGTTTAGTCACTGAGTCTCTATACAAGTGTTCTCCAAGAAATATGAGAGGCAAATATAAATACGGCTACATTTTACTGTATGAAAAGTCTATAGACATTACATACGAACTTAAAAATGGTCAAAAAAGTACTTACAAAGAGGCGACTTTATCGGTTAAAGCACCCGGTTAAAGCGATCTTTTCCAGGCAACTTTTGGTTGTTGGAGTTGTATAAATACATGAAATATATATATATATATATATATATATATATATATATATATATATATATATATATATATATATATATATATATATATATATATATATATATATATATATATATTAGATACAAAAAAGAACACTAATTTAATAAATAAATAAATGTTTGCTTAGAAACTATACAGGTTGTTTAGGCTTTTGACATTTAATGGAGGAGAAGAAGAAATTAAATTCAAAAAGGTCCAACTGAATAAAAATTACAAAATATAAGAGATCTGCTTATTAACTATCTCACAGACACTGTGCGTCAATATGTTTGTTTTTCAGCAAAATTTTTATTTTGACATTCAATATAAACAATTGCTAACTATTGTTTACGTGTGAATGGAGTGTAATGAAGAAAACGATTTTAAATCTAGGATTTGCAATTTTTTTTGTAAATTATAAGAATTAAGAAACAGCTTCAGAATTTATGGTATACATTCCTTTCATTTTTTTCAATTCATATATATATATATATATATATATATATATATATATATATATATATATATATATATACATATACATATACATATATATATATATATATATATATATATATATATATATATATATATATATATATATATATATATATATATATATATATATATATATATATATATATATGTATAGAGAGAGAGAGAGAGAGAGAAACTCGGACAAAAAGAAAGAAGAAAGAATCCTACTAAAGAGATCGTCATGGCGCAGCGGTACAGCGTCTGGCTTTAAGCGAGATGGCTTAGGATTCGATACCCACTAGGGTAGGGGGGAATTTAAGCATTTTCATTTGCTTGCTTTATAAGTAAAACAAAGTGCAGCGTTCAGTTCCGCCACACAACACGTAATGTCTCTAAAATTGGGCAGTTTGTACAATTCATTTACTAGAAAGAAGGCAGAAGCCTATCCAGCTATATGACCAAGTAAAATAACAAATAATTTTCATTTCCATACATTAATCGACTCTGAATCAATATGAGCGGTATTTTCAACACCTGAGGCGGTATTGATATTGGCGGTAGATACGTGGCCATGGCGACGTTATATACCTTTAAAGTAAAGGGCAGGGCATACAATTTGCTCTTCACTATAAGAGCTTTACATACGATTACCCACACAAGGGATTAATTCCGATTGCTTAGTTAAAAAGTTAGTTTTAGTTCGCTTAAAACCTTTACCCATATATTATAGAACAAAGTGAATTGGGCTGTTTCAAATGTTTTTAAATTATATAAGCCAAACCAGTATTAAAAAAAAAACAATCGTGTCGTTTAACATTTTAGTTGCTTTTCCGTCAATATATATTATTTTTTAACTATCTCAATACCCCCCATGTGGTGGATCGCCGACCTGGTGAAGATCGCCGGAATCCGATAGATGAGAGCGGCCCAGAATCGGTCTTATAGCGCTCAATGGAGGAGGCCTTTGTCCACCAGTGGACGTCTCCCAGCTGATATGATGATGATCTTAGTACCAGGTTCTTTATATTTCTGAAAAAAAAAAAAATCAGATCATTCGTGAAGACGTGTGAAGGTAATTAATTACTTACTGACCTGACCATTTAAATTGCTTTGTCGTCAGCAAATATAGTTTGTCCCTTAGGAAAAGAAGTTCTCTAGTTCGCCTTATTTTTTTGTGAGGATCCCTAGAAATAGTCGGTTTTTGTTAATCTAGACATGTTCCAGTGTGTAAAGACAAATTCTAGAAAAAAATATAAACTTGGCTAAGTCCATATCGGATTCGTCTATGAAGGGTTCTGTAGTATTAAGTATTTTTATCTGCAATTAATACTAAATTGTTAGTTCTCATACTGTGTCTAAAAATTACATATTCTTCTTAGGAATGCCTTTTTTTTAATTTTCTATTCTTTTATTTTTACTTGGATATGGGAATATATATTTTAACCACTACGGAAATGTGCGTTTTTCTAGCAATTAAAACATCCACGGTTTGATAAAAAAATGCTTTATTTCATAAATTTGTTAAGCTTGCTCATGGAATATATCGACGTACTAAGTTTAACTGCGTAGGCTTAATATTTTTATTAATTAAGGTAGTTCTACATTATTCTACTGACTTTGACTTATTAATTTTCATTATTAGCGAAGCCTCCCATATTTTTATTATTGAGCCTGGCTCCATTTTCCGGCATTTACGTTTTTAATAATATTCGCTTTTAGATAATTTTTATCAATTAATTAATAAATGGAAGATGATCTCTTCTGAGCAAATTAAATTACGGTGAATTTTTTTTAATTACACCACGCGGTGGACGTGACGTCTAATTTCATATAAAATTTCAGCTACATCGAGTAAGTTGATTTTCTGCAAGAGTATTTTTTTTCTAGACAAACTATTTCTCGAAGTTTGTTTTTTTTTTTAATATGATTTAAAACTTAATTTACAGGACCCTAATTACATAAGGGTCCTGTACAACACACATACAAATTACCAAGAGTCGTATAAGATGTAAGTCGTATAAGATGGCATATTCTAAGAGTCAGAAGGAGTTAGAGTAGTTCTTCATCACTTAATATACTATCGAGCAATTATCAATTTGAAGCAGGTGTTTCTGAGGTTAGGGTGTACATGCTACTTAAAAGACCTTACACCTACACTTGTGATTATTTCCCTATTTTGGTAAGTTATATACGAGTACATGTTTTTTAAAGAATTCACATTGTAAAAGCTAGATATTTTAAATTTTACTGTGACGTTATATGCAGTATTATACCTACATATAAATTTTAAATTTTCTTATTAAATAATTTCGTCCATTTATGAAAACCGCATTAAAATCTAATGTGCAATTTAAGAGCTCCACGTATATTTTATATAAAGCATTAAAGAACTCTATAAAATAAAGTTACGAGAAGAGTTTATATTTCTTTCTTTCATACACAAATCACGAATAGCAATATTGAATTCAAAGCATACATTCAATGCTTTTATAAAGTTTTATTAGAAGTATTTTCTGTCGACAGTACACGCCAGCTTCAGCTCACCAGGTGGGAAAATCTGATAAGTCATAACGCTTCAGGTTATTGCTTCGTTTCCGACTGTAAAAGTGCATACTGAAGTTTTTGTACAGAAGATCGTTGGAAAGTTACTAGTACTTTGTATTGTACTGGTATTAAATTAAACATTTCTTTTTATTAATATATACCATCTAATATATACAAACGTCTATCTGTATATAGCAGAGGCACAGAGGTATGCCTTTAAACGCGGCGGTTTGTGGGTTCGATTCTAATTCGATATATAATGGAGTGCCATTCACCACTGGCGGAACTCAACGCCGCGTTTTACCTTGTCGCCAGAGCTAGGAAAATGAAAATAACTCATCAGATTAATGCCAAACCAAATAAAATTTACAGCTTTTATACATACATTTTTTTATAAGCTTTACGCAATTTCCCGCACATAGCAGGGTAGGCATAGGGAGCCGCAGGCAAATAGAGGAAAACCTAGTGTTAAGACACTTCTTATTAATTTCAAGAACCACTGGTTCGAATTGAATTCATATTTTTGTATTGGATAGTCCAATTATCGAGGTGGAAAATAGTTTCGATGTAAATACTTTTTTTTTCCGCATCGCAAGCGGTGGAAGGTGGAAAAAAGCTAGTGTTCAGACTCTCCGTTATCCATTTTCCAGACATTCACTTCGTCAAATAACGGCGGCACTCAACGTCAATTAACGATCAAATTTAGAATCAAATGGTGCATTTATTGAAGTAAAATAGTTTACAAATTTGTACACTGTACACGTTATTTTACACTCTTCACAAAACCGTATTAACCTCTTTAACAATTCGGCCATTGAATATTAATAAAATTAATTAATAATTGAATGTAATTCTAATATATTTTTATATTTATACTATAATTATTAATCATTAAATTTAATTTAATTATAAATTAATTACATTGTGGTTGGCGCTATGTTGGTATGACGATGGACGATGATAGTACTGGATCATTTTAATGCATATGTATGAACAGTTGTATCTTAATTATCATTTATAATTAATGAATATATTATTATGAATTTAAACCATTTTAAATTTAAAACTAAGGTATATAGCTTAGCAATAGTAGGTGTAGTGTTACAAGAATCTTAAGAATAAAAAACATATGCTATTATAATTTAAGAATATATTAAAACACTGCTATATCAGTCTTACCGGTTTCAGACGTAAATATAGTTACTGCACCTACTTTTATTATTTTTAAAGTATTCATCCACACTAAAGATAGAAAATATACTTAAAGAAAACATATAAAAGTTTGAACGCAGCGGGATTTGAACCCGCGCCTCACGGAAACCGTCCTAGCGCTTGGACCACTAAGCCATACGTTCTTCATCAAGCTGCTTTGAAATTTCTATACGCCTTTAACAACTTATTACGTTGTTAGCAATAGATACTTACAAATTTCCGCTACCCAAACATAATAAATAGCAAATAAAAATAATTTCACAAGATAGAAGTCCACTTATTATCTATAGAGAAGTCAGGTTTGTGGTTAACTTAATAGCGGACAAGTCACATTCATCATTCAATCCGAGATGGACGTCCTTTATCTTGGCTCAATAGACGCCTAATAAATCTATCCTAAGTCCATCCAGCGTCTATATAAGACTAGTGGACCTTTGTTATAGTACAATTATGGTATTTTAAATTAAAGATGTACTTCTTTTTTTTTTAGTTCAGCGAGAGCTCATTGCATAGGGTAGGCCCAGACCCTGTAGGATATTCCTAAGAAATCACACCACAATTTCATCTAAACAAGTCCAGCTGTTTTGGAGGTGTAGAAGGACGTACGCACAGAGCAAATAAGCACATGCGAAAAATATCACCAATAAATAAATTAGTAAAGATCGTAGCGAAGCTCTGTCAGGGCGAAAGAAATTAATATAATGAATTCTCCCCGTGTGGGAATCGAACCCACAGACCGTCGCGATCACAGGTAGACGCTGTGAGTATGCGCCACGGCGGTACTGAATCGGTACAAATAAATACTTTAAAAATATTTTGCTAAAATACCATATAGTAAGAGACGATAATATGTTCGTTATATAATAAAACATTTTTTTTCTCACTTGTTCCTCATAAATCAAAATTTTAGTTTCCACGTACTATGAATATTTACAAAGTATAAACAAAAATAAAAGATCGAAGTTAGTTAAAATCTCAAATGGGCCATGTGTACTTCGCGTTTCTCGTTACGTAGGAAATTTGGTGTTCAATTCAATATTATGTAAATACGAGATATTTGTATGTCTATTACTATGTAGGATTGAACTAAATTAAATTAAATTAGCTTCACGCTCATCCCGCACATGGCAGGGTAGGTAGAGGGAACCGGAGGAGCCTAGTGTTAAAACACCCCGTCCCCCCCCCTCCGCCTTTTGAGGCGTGAATATGAGGCATATGTAGGTAGTTTTTTATATTTAAAGCAGCATGTACTTTGTTGCTAAGGGCTTATTTTATTTTCTCGCATTTTTCATATAAATAGCATCCATAAATAATCATTACCTCAAAAGAAATCGAACACACAATCGAAGAGTTGTGCCAGAAAATGTATAAAAAAATCCTAAATTCTTAAACGGCCCTATACATACCTTTACTTGTAACTCATAAAAACTTTTTATTTTTGTCACACTCAAGCACGCTGACCCGAAAAGTAATTCCGCAAGAAAAACTTCCTACATCCGATTTTCCGCATTTTGTTTAACTTCCTGCGCTTGTGAGAGAAGCAGATAGTGAATTCAGTGCGAACTTGAAACTTTGCTGTTACCGCGACAACGTCGGACCTTTTTATATTACATTACGGAAGAAGCTGGAGCTTAAAAGTGAAACTTTTTAAAATTTTATTATAATCTTGATTAAAATATTTTATTGGAGACCGTCGTGGCGCAAGCGCGACGGTTTGTGGGTTCGATTCCCGCTCGGGGAGAATGAAATAATTTCATTTTCTTCGCTCTGGCAACAACATGGCAATAGCGTGGCGTTGAGTTCCGCTACACAAGACAATGCCTCGAAAGGCGGAAAGCGATAAACACATATTTATTGGGATTACTTAACGTGTATACGACATGAAGTGGAGAAAAAAAACGAATAATTTATTTCCGTCGATTTCGGAAAATTTGGGGACTATATGAATATTCTTATGTTTTTATTATCACACTGTCTTCCGCAGACTGTAGGGGGTAAGCGGAGGGAACCTAGTGCTGAGACTCTCTGTTCTTTCTCTAAATTTTTGAGACATTGCGCTTTTTCTTGTTACTAAAGCGAGCTAACGAAAACCATTCATTCCCCAGAGAGGTTATTGGTCCGCAATCGTCGTGTTTGCAGTCAGACCGTAATGTGTTATTATATATACTAATACTAGAGGACCCGTTGACGCGTGACATACGCGTTGCCATGGCAACGTGTATGTCACTTTATACAAAAATTATATGGGTTGTTAAACCTATGGTAGGGTGGGTAATGTTTTATTTATTGATTTAATGTACTTTATACGCATTATTATTGAAAAATATTAGCGTTCTGCACTTCTCCTACACACACACACACATAAACTATAAACGTGCTCAATTTCATACTCCTCCGTCCGCCCAATTTTCGTAAAAAAGGGTCCAAAGTTGTGGCATCACGTATTAATATATAGATATCTATTATAAATGGACAATTTATAATGTTTTTTTGAGATATAGAAAAATGTCAAAGAGAAAACAAACAGAGTCCATATGATCACATTGTCGACGATCTGTCAAGTTGTCATTTTTCTGAAAATTACCTGGAGATCTCAAGCTGAAATCAATAAAAATTTCTAGAACTATAGCCCTTTGGAGCATAGAAAAAATTAAACTTGTACTAACTCACCGTATTTTTACTGCATTTTGTAAGACAATCCACCGTGTTAACAAAATCGATGGGTAGTTCGTTTCGTACAAAATCAGTGCATACGACCGCAAAGTTAAGTTTGTTGTTCTTGTCAGTGTTCATAGGCTATTTTTTATTATTAAAAGCGAAACAAGCAACCAAGTAGGCGAAGCGAGCAAGGTGAATCCTTCTAGTATCTTATATAAAATACATCATTTTCAAAGCTGATCATGCAACAAGTAGTCTCTAAAAGTAAAGGGGATACAAATGTAAGAATTTGTCGTGAACTTTTGACATAGCTCTTACAAGTTCCACGTACTTTGGCTCGTCGTCCTCGAAAGTTATTAACGGCCACTTCCAAAATTGTATAGAGGAATTTCACTTAAATGTCTTTGAGATTTCGCCTAAACATTGTAGACATTTGATAAGCTCGTGTGCATATTATGTATAGTGGATTTGATTCCCGAGTTGGGTATTCTTTTATATTCTGTATCCAAATGTATTTTGTCTGCATTTATGCCTTATTCTTGTACATAAGCAAACAAAAAAATATATAGATACTTTAAAGCGATCAAAATGTTTTTTTTATTAAAATATAATACGTATTAAAAAAGCCAGACGCTGAATTAAATATTTTTGGAAATTAATTGTGACTAAATTATAAGATTTTTTTTTGCTTTGTAATCCATACATGAATTATTTAAGTATTGCGCCACTCAATATGAACCGGTGAAAACCGTCTTAATACTAGGCTCACTCTGCCTAACCTGCTATGCATGCGGGATACAGCGTGAAGCTACAAAAAGGCTTATAGACTAGTACAATTAGAAATTTCCGTAAACTGTTACAAAAAGTTACAACATCGACCGCTGCGCTGCAGCACTAAAGGTTTAATGTAGCTTCTAAATGACTCCAAAATCCATTTTGTGGGGACTGTTCTGTTCTGACAAAGTTCTGACAAAAAAAAAACTGTGAGTGAGGTTGTAAACTTTCAGTTCATGGAATAAACTAAAAAAAATTTAATATACTTATACGAGAAAATAAATTTAATTGTTGTTAAATTACATAAATGGTAAGTGAATAAAAAATCTTTTATTTGACTTTTTAAATGATTAATTTGTTTTGTTTTTTGTACTGGTTATTCAAACTAGACGGAACAAAGAGCTATACTGTAAAATTATTTGTTATATATAAAAATATAATTAAAATCAGGTCTATGAAATTTTTTACTAAAATTTTCACGAAGTGGGGGGGGGGGGGGGATTTGAACTCGTGATCCTTCCATGAACTTACATATAGATTTTATTTACGAGATTTTATTTGTGTGTGTTCTTAATTAATTATTTACATATAAATTTGTATTATGTTAATAACAGAATATTTAAATTTAAATGATTGCCTTAATCGATCAAAAGTTACAAACTATTATAAAATATTTATAGATGGCGCTTGTTCTTTATTAGTACTTGAAATAATGCAAATCCTAAATCGCGCTATTAGAATATTATTCATTTTCTAATATATATAGTTAATAGTACAAATGATATGACGGGGTCAACCGCCTTGGGGGAAGTCAGTTGCTCAAGCTGACCTATATTGAGCGTCCTTCAGATGAAACCTGATCAGGTTTAAGTTACTCTTGTAAATTGTCAATACAAGGGGTAACTACAAGTACATGACATAAGTCAGTACTGCAGCCGTTATGGCTTGCGTAACAGTCAATTATTCATTTCCACAGTCAATTATTCCTTCCCACAGTCAATTATTCATTTACAGAGTCAATTAATCAGAACCCCAAGGAGGTGACAAGGCTCCTTTAGAGCCTAATGGACCCCTTTTTTGCCTTTTTGCCTCTTTATATTAACGTTTTATAGAATAGGCGGAGAGAATAGATCATTCTATTCTATAGATATATATATATATATATATATATATATATTATATTATATATATATATATATATATTATATATATATATATATATATATATATATATATATATATATATATATATATATATATATATATATATATATATATATATATATATATATATATATATATATATATATATATGATATTATATAGTTTTAATCCTAATATCACCTTGGAATTATTATCAAATACTGAAATCTGTACTATGTGTAATCATGAATTAGGCAAAAAGTTAGAGGTTACACTAAAATAAAAGAAAAATCCCAAAAATTTACTTCATAGATTAGACCACAGAAACCAATAAATATAACTTTATTAAATAAATTACATATGATTTAATTTCTAACTTGTCTATCATAATTAAAAAACCGAAAACATCGCTATTTACATATTTAAAAAAAAAAAAAACTCTTTAAATATCAAAATTGTTAAAGTGAATGTCATTTATTCGCTCTGGTAAGACTAGACGCGGCTTTGGATTTTGCTTTTCTACCGGAATTTACTATATCTTGACAATGAGTTGAAAGTGGAGAAAATAAAAGTAAAGTGTAAAAAGTCATATATAATAAGCTAATATTTCTTATGTTTAAACACTAGCTTATATAAAAAGGATGAAAGACCGACTTAGAAAGTTTCGACACTTGAGTAAGGTCGTAGTGCGTGTTAGTTAATATATCATATTAGAGAGTAATGACCTATTTCTTTACGAATAGTTTTGTCAAAATAAGTATATATTTAACAGTAATATATTTTTTTTTCTGGGGCCGTCGTGGCGTTGCACCGTCTCATGGCGCTCGCATCTCTCTTGTGAATTCTGTTCCCATTTTATTAGATTTATTTTCGTTTTCCTTGCTTTCCTTGGTAACGAGACAAAACGTGGTTGAGTTCGCAGTTAATGCGGGTCTAAAAAGGCGAGAGGGTAAAAAATACCTCAGAAAGGGGTTTCCCTCGTCACTTTTTTTGGGGGTCAGGTGAACTAAAAAATTTTTTTTTTTATTCAGACTTATTTATGTAAATATTGAGCGAAGCTAGTGAAATTTTTTCCATTTTTCGTTTCTTTTCGACCCCCTATGTTATTTTGTGAACTTAAGAAGTTGTTTTTTTGTCTCCAAACTTGAAATTTTTTAAATACAATTAGGTTTAATAACTTTTTTAATAACTTTAAAAAAAAAAAATTGACAAAAACCTTTTTGGAACGGGGCATTACCCCATTTAAAACCCACTTTGGAGGTCAATTTATACAGGACTTAAGACTTTTGGGAAACAAGAAAGGGTAGTTATTATAATGGAAATTTTATATTTTACAAATAATTTAACCTAGAGAAAATTTTTTAGAGGTTTGAATTTGGGGGTTAAATTTCCCGTCATATCATAATTATTTTCACTCAAGTCTTGCCTCGTTTGAAGGGCATTAATTAAAACTTTTGATAAAAATGACAGCTCAAGTGCGAGATAGCGCGACCATAGGCGCGTAATATTCATGGTAGATGATGTCTCCCTTACGATAATGTTAAACCATTAATTTTAATAAAAAGAATTGTATAATTTCAAAATAAGTAAAGAGAAATTAATTTTAATTAATGATAGCCACAGATAAGTAATTTTTAAAACCGCTTTGGGGTAAACAACACAAACGGACGGTTTGGGGTATACATCGTTGTTAAGAAATAAGTATAGGTACGGTCAAGTGAGCCTTAACTTGTCAAAACTTTAAAAAAAGTAAATTCACTTTTTTTTTTCTTTTAGCATTCCCGCCATTACCCGGGGTTTGCTTCCCCATTTAATTACTCCCCTTTGCAGGGGTTTTTGGCATCCTCGGGTTTAGTCTTTTGGTCTAATTCCTGCGCACGCGCCAGCCATCGTTTCCTTGGGCGTCCGGGGGGGGTTTACCCCGGGACAACATTAAAGGCATTTTTTTCCGACTATTTCTTAAGGGCAAAAAATTTGGGCCATCCCATCTCAGAGACGTTTGGGCTACCTACTTTAGGGACCCCAAGACTACCAAATAAAGGGGGTTTTGCGTATGCGGCACCCGATAACGACACATCCCCCTCGATTTCATCCTGTTGGGAAGTTGACTGTGCCGAGTAATTTTTGGGCCCAAACTTCGCGGCCGATAAAAAACTGGGTCGATATCCTTTTTAATCCCCCCTTGATTTGGCTTTCTCGATCGCACCCCAAAAAATGACCCCCCCCTTTTGGCTCAAGCGGCAACCCCGGGCGTGGAATCGACCGTGCCCCCCGGATCGGCATAAGGCCCCAAGTACCGAATTCTCCAAAGGCTGGCTCGGCCCCCCTTGAATGGGCTCGGTCGGGTTCGCGCCATAATTTATATTTAAAAAATTAATTTAAAACACACACACAACACCCAAAAAAAATATATATATATATATATAAAAATTATTAATATAATAATATCTTTTTAAATTTTATTTTTATATTATGTATATATATATAAAAAAAATTTTTATATATATATATATATATATATTATAATTTTTTGTTTTGGGGTGTGTGTGTGGTGGTTTTAATTTAATTATACGTATGGTTTGTATTATGTTAATAAAAATATTAAATTAATGATATTTTAATCACAAAAATTTAAAAAAAATTAAGAAATTTAAGAGGGCTTTTTCTTTTTTAGTATTGAATAAATGCAAACCAAAATCCGCTATAAAAATTCTTTTCTAATACTTAGTAATAGTACAAATATTAGGGGGTCAACCCCTTTGGGGGAAGTCGTTGCTCAAGGCCCAAATTTAGGCCCTTCGATGAAACTGCAGGTTTATTTACTTTGAAATGTAAACAAGGGAAAAACTAAAGTACAACATAACAGTACTCCCGGTTATAACAAAATTTTTTCTTTCCACGTCAATTAATCAAACCCAAAGGGGAGGTGACAGGCTTCTTAAGCTAAGGCCCCCTTTTTTTGCCTTTTTTTCCTTTAAAAAATATATATATATAATATATATATATAAAAATATAATTATTATTTTAATATATATTATAATAATTAATATATATATATTATATTATATATTTTTTAGTATCTTTTGATTTTAAAATAATCTAATAAAAAAAATAAAAAATCAAAATATAAAAACACAAGGATAAACTATAGATTTAATCCAGGGTTTTTTTTTTTGTCGTTGTCCGCCATCAACGTAAAGATCCTTTTTGAGAAAAAAGGGGGATATCACCTTGGAAATTATTAAAAATCAATCTGTACTTTTAATCATAATTGGAAAAAAGGGAGGTTCACAAATAAAAGAAAACCCCAAAATTTATTTTATGATTAGCCCCAAAAACAAAAAATAAAAATTTATTAAAAATTACACGTGTTTTTTGTATATAATATTTTTTTCATTATTTTAGTTATATTTAAACTTTTCTTAATGATCTCTTTTTGTATTTTTTTGTGAAGGGGGCGAATTTCTTTTCTTTTTCCCCCCCCTGGAAGCGGAGAGGGGGATTGAGTCCGCCTCGGGAACAGACAAATATAAAAATTTTGAGCACAGGGGATTTGAACAGGCCCTCCCACTAACCCAGCGTTTTTTATTCACGCGCGTTGAAATTCTTATATTTTTTTTAGTTAATAAGATAAAACTATTAGTTGTTAGCACTTTAAAAATTTAAAAAAAAGATATTAAACCCACTTTTTTAAAATTAAATTTCTTTAATAATATTTAAAACAAAAGGTTTACATTTTTAAATTTTTCTGAAAAGCCACTTTTCGATAAAAAAAAAAAATTATATATTTAAAGAGATGGTAAAATAACGTCACCCTAAGATAACCAAATTCCAAAAACCTAAGTAACCCCAATAAATTAAAAATTTTTTATTGTAGAAATTGTAACTTTTGGGGAAAAAGGCCGTAAAAGTTAATAGGTTTAATGATAGAAGGAATCAATCCAAAAAATCAAAATTTTGATAGCCCAAATAATAAATTTGTAAAGAAATTCGACAAAGAAATTTTCGACAGTGTTGATATTTTGGACTAATTTAATCCAACTGAAGGCGGTCTTGGCGGGGTTATGGGTTTTTGTTGTGGAGTCAAACCCTCGGGTGAATGATAAAGCCGCTGGATAAATGCCGCTGCAAACCAAGTAACCAAAATTGGGCAGAGGGGGGGGAATTTGTTTTTTTATTAGGGCCAATTAAAATAAATAATATTGTATATGTAATATTATAATTGGGAACGCCGATTTTTTTGGCCGGGGGGAAAAAGGGGCCCATGGGGGGGGCCCGGGAGGTAAGCCTCCCTGTAAATGCGATGGGTGGGTCGATCCTACTCAAAGGGAATGAATGTTTTTATTTCTTCTAGCTCGAAAAGGAAGGGTAAAACGCGGTTTGGTTTCCCCCCACTCAAAACAGGGCAAAGGGGGAAAGGAGTGTCAAACCTATTTCCTACGGTTCCCTCTGTTACCCGCCTTTTTGGGGCTACAGCGGAAGAAAAATTTTTTTTTAAATATATTAATTAATGGGAAACTTCCAGGATTTTTTTTATCTTAACGTAGTAGGTAAATAAAAGGTAAAATCCTATAATTCAGTTTTTTTAGCATTTCCTCAAATTTTATCAAAAAGGCACAAACTAAAACCAAGTAAGTAAAAGGCCCAAGAGAAGGATCTTTAACTCTCGTAGCACTTTAAACGCCTAACCCCTTTAACCCCTTAAAAGGCTGGCATTGGGTTTTAAAATAAAACCATTTTTTATGGTACGAACTTTAGAACTTTTTTTAGACAATGTAGAGATTATTTTTTTCGCGCTTAACCCGCAAAAGAAGGGTAGGCAAGAAATTTTTTTATTAAAATTTCCTTATCATACATTACCAACTATACGTACGTACATATTGCAAAAATTAACGCTGTACTTTGTCTTTTTGTTTTTTTCAGCTTCACGCGTACCCCGCTAGAGCAGGGCAGGCAGGGGGAACCTAGGTTAAAAACTCCGTTCCCCCCCCCTTGTCTTCGAGACATTGCCTTTAATGGCGGACGCAACGCCTTTCTTTTTCTGTTCCCAAACGAAAAAAAAGTAAA
The DNA here is from genome assembly GCA_037127375.1 of Dione juno. NCBI lineage: Eukaryota > Metazoa > Arthropoda > Insecta > Lepidoptera > Nymphalidae > Dione > Dione juno. Next base: position 4,915,431 of record JAXRJS010000088.1, on the reverse strand, counting down.
AATCATACCCCCGTTGTAGAAATTTGGTTAATCACCCTTGCGCATATGTGAAGATGGTTTGGAATTAAAATATATAAATATATATAATATTATATAAAATATTTTAAATAATATATATATAATAATAATTTTTTATATTATTTATATTATATATGAGTATTTTTGATGTTGTTATTTTTGGGAAGTTTTAGTAAAAATTTTATTTTACATTATATATATGAATTTTTAGTAGTAAAAAATGTAAAAATATATAATATAATATTATAAATATTATAAAATAATTAATATTATATATATATTTTTTATTAATAATATATATATTATATATATAAAATATAAAAACTCCTGCCCCGTTTAACACAAGGTTCCGTCCGATCACCCAAAAGCAAGTCGGGCGCGTCAGTACTTGGATGGGTGACCCCTGGGAAAACCGGTCGTTGGGATTCAGAGGGTGTCTACCAATTTGTCCATATTTGGTTTCCGGGATAGGGTAGCGACCCGGGCCCCCAGCCACCCTTCATAACCGATCCAATCCCGTAAGTGGTTTCCCTCCCTATATTTCCCAAATCTTTCTGCCTCTTATTCCCTCCTTCCGGGTTTTTCCAGAAGGGTTTGGAGGGCAGATGGAACGCTCCACAAAAAACCCCTTCGCCATCATATGGCCGGGTTTAGTCGGAAGGCGACCGGCAAAAAGCCGGGGCTAATGCCGGAAGAAGAAGAAGTATATATTTTTACTAATATGAAATCAATTTTTAAAGAACACGACCCGTAAAACAAAGTTTTTAAAGAACAATGTCGTAGTGAAACCATAGGAACCATTTTGTGGACCCTGGACTTAATATGAGGTAAATAATTTTGTATTTAAAATTTTTTTTTATAAAAGGCAAGAAATTTTATATGAAAATTTTTCAAAATCAAAATTCATCGAGTACAAATATTTTGAAGTTCAAAATTATAACTACTAAAGTAAGATTCAATTCAAAAAAAACACCCTTTAAAATAAAAAATATTCATATTTTGGGGGCCCCCAAACTTCCGCTTTCGCGTTTTATGGGAACAATGAAGCATGTTTAAAACACTTTCAAATTCGCCTTCAAAGGCTTTACAAAAGCCTTGTTTTGGTAGAGTTTTCGAATAAATATTTTAAAGTTTTTAAAAAGTAAACCAAATGGGATTTAAAGCTTTATTCTGCTTAACTATATTTCAAAAATTTAAAGCATGTTTTGTGCCAGAGGCTTTTTTATATTAAATTAAAATTTTTTAAAATTTGGCAGTTATTTGGAGCTGGGATAAGTTGTGTATCCTTGTAAAATATCATAAATGTGGGAAAATTTAATGCTTATACATAGAATGCTAGGTCCCTTTTTTTGTCGGCCACTTTGGCAATGTTGGGTTTTCAGGTGTGGGGGACCTGGTTAGAGTCCTTGTTTGGGTGTCTGGCTGGAATTCCTTTTGTGGGGTTAGAAGCATCCCCAAAAGTACTGGACCCAAAATGAATTTTTTAATGATTTTTCGGTCAGTTTACGAGTCGGAGATCGGCCCCCGTAAGTCTTTCCTCTCTTGGGCCCCGGACCACAAGTCGTTTCCCTTGAGTCTTCATTTTTTGAAATGTGACCAAAAATTCAATATCCTTGTAGCAACGTAGAGGAAAGGGGCCCCATTGAAGTTTTCTAAGATGGAAGCCAGGTGAAATTTATGCCGTCCACGGTTAGAGACTCCTCCAAACTAAATCTTAGTAGTCTGCGATTTTCCCGGGGATTTTAGTTCGGGGAAACACGTTTCCGCCTAAAGATAAGATAATCTTGCTCAAACCTAAAAAATAAGAAAAGAATTGAATTTTTTATTGTTTTTTTTGTCAAAATGCGAAGTAATCATAACGTCATTAAGCAGCATTGCGAAATTTTTTATATTAAAACTTTTCTCCTATTTTTTTTAAAAGTATAAACCTGAAAGTATAATAAACCCCCTTCACAAAACTATGCTAGGTGAGTACTCGTAAAATTTAAAAAAAAGGTATTTTAAAACACACACAAGTAAATGAGGCCGTTCGGGGGGCCGGGGGCACAAAAAGGGAGGATGCAGCGATTGTGGGTTGACTCCCTTTTGTGTGTCCCGAAAAAATGTTTCGTAATTCTGCCACTTGGCGGGGATGGAGGTCTTAACAACGAGAGGTTTCCTTTCCATCCCTAGAGTTCTCTTTTTATATGCGAGATCAGCGTCAACCCATTTAAATTTATAAATTTAAAAAAGTAGGATCACTTGGGCAAAAAACGATGACAATTTTCAAGGGAAATTCTAATAAAACAAATTTTAATACATTTTTTTCCTTTCAGCCATAATAGAAACAGGGGTTTTTTTTAATTTCCCCTCAACGGGAGGGGTTTTTTTTTTTTATGGGTTTTTTTTTATCTAAAAACTTTTTTTAGCGTTTTGTCTTTTGGGAGGAAAACAGATAATATATAAAGACGGAAAATTAAACTTTTAAGGGAATTTTATTATCTACATGATTTTGTAAATAAATGTATTAAAATAGGGTTGTCGGGGGGCAGGCAAGAGAGGAGAATTAATAGTTTTTATTTTTCCGCTTTTTTAACAAAGAGAGAGCGGCGGGAGTTCCGCCATCAACCGCAGGGTTTTGAAAGGGGAAAGCGGGGGGGAGGTTTAAATAGGTTCCTACGGGTTTCCTCGCCTACCCTGCCATGTGCGGGAAAAAGAGTGAGAAAAAATATAAAATGATATTTTGACACTAAAAAAAATAAAAATTTGGGAAAAAAAAGGGATATCATTAAGCACAGCGGGGCTCGAACCCGACCACTGGATACAACAAAACCAAGACACGAAAAAAAAGTCAAAAGCCGCGATACCTTTGCCCACAAAATGATAGTTTACATTTATTAAAAATAATTTTTAGAAGACAGTGAAAAGGGAAAATCAAAAGTTTTTGTTTTTAAAAAATATACAAAAAAAAAAAAAAATTATATATATATATAATTTTTATAAAATATTTTTTAAAAATAATATTTATATAAAATATTTATAATTAAAAAATTTTATTTTTATAAAAATATATATAAATATATATATAATTTATTTAATAATAAATAAATTTTTATAATAAATAATTTTTTAAATTTATAATATATTTTATTTTTTTATATTATATAATTTTTATATATATATATATATATATAAATTTTTATATATATATTATATTTTATAAAAATTTTATATATATATATATATATATATATATATAATAATATATATATTATATATATATTTATAAAATATTAAAAATATATATAAAGTCCATACCACGTTTTAACACGGTTCTCGTCCGACAACGAAGTTAAGCAACGTGGGCGCGTTAGTACTTTGGGGGTGGGCCGCCGGGACACCCTGTGGCGTTGGATCTCAGAGGGTGTCCAGCCAATTTTCTGCCGAATTTGGGTTTTTCCCGGATACGGGTACGCGACCCGGGGCCTCAGCCCCACTTCAAACCCATCCCCAATCCTGTAAGTGGTTCCCCCCCCAATTCCCAAATCTTTTCCCTTTATTCCCCTTTCCTTTCCCGGTTTTTTCCCAGTAAGGGTTTGGAGGTAGATGGCAAGCTCCCCAAAAAACCATTCGCCATATATGGGCCGATTTGGGCTTTGTCGGAAGGGACCCGGCAAAAAAACCGGGAAAGCCCGGGGAAGAAAAAAGAAGTATTATATTAATTACTTAATATGTATAAATAAATTTTTAAAGAATACACGCCCCACGAAAAAACAAAGTTATTCAAAGAAAAACTGTAGTAGTAAAAAACCCATGGGAAAACCATTTCGGGGGACCCTGGATTTAATATGGGGAAAATAATTAGGTTTTAAAAGTTTTTATTTTTAAAAAGGGCCCGAATAAAATTTTTTATATGTAAAAGTTAATAAAAAATAAAAATTATCGAGTAAAAATTTTCTTTTTGGAAGTTCAAAATTATAATACTAAAATTTAAGATTCAACTTCAAAAAAAAACACCTTAGTTTATAAAAACATTTTCATTTTCGGGCCACACAAACTTCCCCCTTTACACCCTTTGAGGGAACAATGAAGCATTTTTTAAAATCATTTTTAAATTTCGCCTTCAAAAGGCTCCCCAAAAGTTTGTTATGGTACGGTTACCCGCGAAAATAAATATAACGTTTAAGAAGTAAACCAAATAGGGATTAAAGTTTTTAGTTCTGTTAACTTATTTCAAAAAATTTAAAGCTATTTTTTTGTGCCAGAGGAATTTTCATATTTAATTAAAATTTATTAAGTTGGTCAGTTATTAAGGGTAGCCTGGGAAAAAGTTGTGTACCCTTTGGTCCCAATTCATAAAGGGGAATAGAATGCTTATACATCAGAATCCCTATGGATCCCTTTTTAGTCGGCCACTTTTGGCAAGTCGTTTTGGTTTGCAGGTGTGGGGGCCCTGGTTGGGAGTCCTTTTTTGGGGTCGTATGGCAAGGAATTCCTTTTGGGGGGGGTTTTAGAAGCATCCGAACGTACTGGACCAAATTTGAATTTCTTAAATGATTTGGGGCCCGTTCACGAGTCGGAGTCGGGCCGCGTAATGTTTTGCCTTCTTTTGGGCCCCTTTGGAAACCAAAAGTCGTTCCATTGAGTTTCTTTTTTGGGAAAGGGTGCCCAAAAAATTTTCAATACCCTTAGTAGCAACGTAGAGGAAAGGGGGCCCCTCTTTAGAAGTTTTTAAGATGGAAGCCAGGGGAAATTGATTGCCGTCCAGGGGTTGGGAGACTCCCCCAAACACTAAATTTTAAGTAGTCTGGGTGATTTTCCGGCGATTGTAGTTCGGGAGGGCACTTTTCCCGCCCCTATAAGATAAGATAGATCTTTGCTAAAACCTCTAAAAAATAAGAAAGAATTGAATTTTAATTGAAATTTTTTTTGGTAAAAGGCGATAGTAATACATAATCGTCATTTAAGCAGCATTGGGCCCCGGAAATTTTATAAAAATCTTTACTCCTATTTTATTAATAGTATAAACCTGAAAGTATAAAAAACCAATTTTCACACAAACAAATTGGTTTTTAAGGTTTGAGTACTCGTAAAATAAAAAATAGGTATTTTAAAACACACACTAAGTAAATGGGGCCCGGGTTCGGGGGCGGGGGTGACCCCAAAAGTGTAGCGATGCAGCGTTTGTGGGTTCACTCCGTTTTGGGTGTGCCCTTGCCAAAAAGATTTTTACGTAAGTTCTGCCACTTGGCGGAGTTGGAGTTTTCTTAACAAACGAGAGGTTTCCTCTCCCATCTGCTAGAGTTCTCTTGTTTTATGCGAGATCCCAGCGTAACCCTTTTTTTAAATTTAAAAAAATTTTTCAAAAAGAAGTCAGGATTCCCCCTTTTTGGTAAAAAAATAACGATGACAATTTTAAAGGGGAATTTCCCTAATAACAAAAAAATTTAAATTTACATTTTTATCCTTTCAGCCATAATAAAATCAGGGGTTTTTTAGTATATCCTCTCTATACGGGGGGGATTTTGTTTTATATGGGTTTTTTTTTATCTAAAAATTTTTTATTAGCGTTTAGTACTTTTGGGAGGAAAAACCGATAATTATAAAGCGGAAAAATTTAAATTTTTTTAAAGGGTTTAATTTTTAAATTACTTGATTTTGAAAATTTAAATGTATTAAAATGGGGATTGTCGGGGGAGGGCCAAAGGAGGAGAATTAATATTTTTGATTTTCTCCGTTTTGGTAAAAAAGAGAAGAGCGGCTTTGAGTTCCGCCACTCAACACGCAGTTTTCGAAAGGCGGAAAGCGGGGACGGAGGTTTAAAACTAGGTTCCTGGGTTTTCCTCGCCTACCCTGAGTGGGGGAAACCCGGGGTAAAGAAAAAATAAAAATTTAATGTATTTTGTACCCCAAAGAAAAAAAAATTGGAGAAAGTTGCATAAAACTTTTAAGCACAGGGGGGACTCAAAACCCGCACCACTGGATACCAACAAACCCCAAGACCGAGGAAAAAAAAAAGTCAAAACGCGGCGATACCTTCCCCCCACAAAAACGGATATTTTTACATTTATTTTAAACATATAATTTTCAGAAGTACAGGGGAAAGGAAAATATAAAAAAAGATATTTATATATTTTTAATATTTTATATATTTTATAAAAAGATATATTTTTATATTTTTAATATAAATATTATATAAATTTTTATATAAAAATATAATAAAATATTTTTGAAAAATATATATAAATATATATATATAATTATATATTATAATAAATAATATTATTATTTTAAAATAAAAAGAAAATAAATTATAATATTTTAATATATAAAATTTTATATATATAAAATATATTTTAAAAAAACTATATTTTATTTTAAAATATATTTTATTATATTTTATATTTTTTATTTTAATATATATATATATATATAAAATTATAAAAAAAGATATATATATTTTTATATATATTTATATATTTTAAATAAAAATATAAAAAAAAAAGTCCATCCCACGTTGTACACACGGTTTCCCGTCCGATAAACCGAATTTAAGCAAGTCGGGCGCGTTCAGTATTTGGGGGGGGACCCCCGGGGAAACACCGTGGGGGTTGGAAATTCAGGGGTTTTGTAAACCCAATTTATCTGTCCAAATTTTTGGGGTTTCCGGCATACGGGTACGGGACCCGGGACCTGGGCCCACCCCCTTTTCAAACCCCGATCCAACCGGGAATGGGTCCCTCCCCTTTTTCCAAGTTTTTCGCCTCTTTTTCCTTTTCCTTTTCCCGGGTTTTTCCCCCGGGAAGGGGTTTGGAGGTCAGATGGCAATCCCCTTCCCCCCAAAAAAACCACTTCGCCACTATATGGCCCGTTTGGTCTTAGTGGGAAAGGGACCGGGCCCCAAAAAGGGGGACAAATGCAGGAAAAAGAAAAAGGGAAAAGTTTAAAATATATATATATATATATATATATATTATATATATATATATATATATATATATATATATATAATATATATATATATATATATATATATATATATATATATATATATATATATATATATATATATATATATATATATATGATATTATTATTAGAGTTTATTAGATTAAATCCCATAAATTCGATCATCAAACAGCGCACGCAATCAGCGATCTATAAGCGGGCAAATCCGACAACGGGCCGCCAGTATTATTTAAAAACATTTTTGTATGTAAAAGACAAACAAGAAAAAAAAAGATCGGATATAACCATAGAATAGAATATAACAGCGTTGTGTCTATTATTACTATTTTCGTATTAATTTATAGTACCAGGTGTTTTGCATTTGTGATAAATGCATTGTTATTTCATAACATATATAGCTTTTAAATCCAGGAGTTGAGTATTTATTCAATTACTTGACTATCCCATAAAATATATTTAATTAATTGATATGCTTCATATTTATTATGATGTTTTTTTTTTAATTAATAAATTTTTTAATTAATTAGTCAATATTCTGAAACTAAAAAAAATTAAGAAAAATAAAAATAAAAAATTCATAACAAAAATAATGTCACAGCACAAAAACATATTGTAAGGTATGATAGAAGACAAACTTATTATGTACAGTCTAAAAAGAACTTGTAAATAGTGCATCAAATAAGCTAGGTTAGTTAGGTAGGTAGGTAGGTAGGTAGGTAGGTAGGTAGATAGGTAGGTAGGTAGGTAGGTAGTCTATGCAAAGATGATTGCTGTCCTGGTATTGTTGGATAAGATGGTATTATAATAATCCGTGAATACCTCGTTCGCCTCATCCACTGGCATTGACCTCTTTATATACTCGTGTATCATTGAGGGGAGGCTTTTTGCGTTACGTTCTTCCAGTTTCTCTCCTATCTATTTCCTGCTATTCTTCTATATAAATATAAATATAAATGTCAAAGTCAAAATGTCAAAGTTAAAAGAACTAATTTAGATTTTTAAGATTTTTAAACATTTGCTATGATTTTGTTTTTCGAGTACTAGCTTAAACGTTTACACTTTTCGAATGTATAATTTATGGAACCAAAATTACAGCACGTTTCGAAGAGAATATATAATATATATATATATATATATATATATATATATATATATATATATATATATATATATATATATATATATATATATATATATATATATATATATATATATATATATATATATATATATATATACTTAATTAACTTCTAACCCTCATTGATATTTCGACACCCTACATTCGCTTACAAAATATTTACGAAAAAAAATGTTCCACATGCTTTCCACCATCAAACAACATTATTGAGGAAATAAAATTAATTTGACGTGCGAATATGATTCTGCCACACCATAGTCAACTCTATCACCTTGGCATAAAGTTCAAAATGCATATTAACATATCGCAAGAGTAAAGAGGCCAATCCGTCAGTACACCAATACGTGCGATATAACAGATGGCGTTGTTATCGCGACGGATATGAAACGTGGCACTAATCTACCGGCCACAGAGCTATGAATCTATAATTAGCATTGAAATTGTGTCAATAAATAATATATTAAGCGTGGAACGGAGTGTCTTAACACTAGGTTCCTACGGATCCCCCTATCCCTCCCTCTAGCCTACCCTGCCATGTGCGTCAGCGTGAAACTAATTTAATTAAATTTATATATATATATATATATATATATATATATATATATATATATATATATATATATATATATATCTATATATATATATATCTATATATATATATTATATATATATTATATATATATATATAGTTGTACTTTCTATTAGTTTGTTACTCTACATACACAGATACGACTCAGTATGTTTGCTATGCATTGTTCCACTGCTTCATTTTCACGTTTATTTGCGGACTAGAAAAAACAGGGGACATATTGAGATTGGGTGCATGGGGTGAATATATATATATATATATATATATATATATATATATATATATATATATATATATATATATATATATATATATATATATATATATATATATATATATATATCTATATATATATATATATATATATATATATATATATATATATATATATATATATATATATATATATATATATATATATATATATATAATAGTTAAATTTATACTACAGTAGAAACTATACGTACATACGTATTCGAATTTTGTTTCAAATAACTTTCTTAAGGCATTGAGGCCGTCGTGGCTTAGTGGGATAACGTATGCCTATAAGAGCAAAGGTTGTGGGTTCGCTCCAAACGCGAGGTCTCTGGTAAACTAGATGTTTTTTTTTAAAGAATTTTATCATTATTTTATAACTCACTTTCTATTTTAATTTCATTCTTACTATATAATGCTCATATCGTTTATCTGATCTATATAGCTAGTATTAAAATCGGTTTTTTCTCTTTTCTCGATTTATTAAAAGTACGTTGGGAAGAGAGATCCTAGTGTCAAGACACTCCATTCTCCGTTTTCCGCCTAAAGTTGAGATGTTTCGTATTCAGAGGTGGAACTGAACGCCACACTTGTTTATATATAAATATTATGAACAAATTTTAGTATTAATTTTCATATTCAAAAATTTATAATCAAAATTTATAATATTATAATCAATAAAAGAACAACATTTTTAAAATGAAAGTTTTAAAGAAAATATATATTTTTTTTAATATCTTTCCAACGCGTCGATGTATTGAGATGAAGCTTGTATAAGAAGAAAGCTTTTTGTTTAAGATTTGTAAGTTATGTTTATGTAAGCTTCGAAAACATCTCACCATAGGAAAATTATTAAAATAGCACTCGAAATATATTTATTTTTCATTTCTATCACTTATACTGTTATATTTTGTACTAGCTTTGTTATTTGGCAAATATGCTGTATTATAAATATATAAATGTAAACATATCTTGGAACTGGGATTTGAACCGACTACCATCACCAATAAACATACATTAACTCCATTCTTACATATTATATAAATAAAAACAGCTTTATGCATATTTCAGCCCCAACTTAAAACATATATTTTTTAATGGCGTAACTTAACGCCGCGATTTTATAATAACAGAGATGAAAAATAAATAAATAAATATTTTTTTTTCATAATGGGAATATACCTACGATCATCCGTGTACTATTCATAAGCTGTTCAACTTAAAGCTTGCTATAGTAATATCTTATATGAAATAAAATTTGCTAAAACCCTTTTACTCTCGTCCAGCATCTCTAAAACATCGATATATCAACCGATCGACACCTGATCTCGTCGTAAGCGAGCTTTATAAGTTCTTAAGACATTACCGCAGTGTTATTGGAACCCCAAACCGATTGTCAATAATAATCACTCTTGATGACTTGTCGTTTGATTTTATGAACTTGTATGGCTACGAACCTCAAAGTATGGGTTTATTATTCTTTTTTATTCATTACCCGTCTAAATTTGACCTTGTGTGTTGAGTGGCCCAACTCAACTGACTTACTGACTTAACAGAATGTGCAAAAATGGTGCCTTATGGCGTACCCTGGGGGAAGACTAGACTGCTATAGACTGAGGTATGTGTGCGTGCGTGCGTGCGTGTGTGCATGCGTGTGTGTGTATGTGTGTGTGTGTTGATAAATAAATAAATTTACTACTTTACTATATTTTACCAGATCGATACAATAATTCAAATACGGATCGCCCGCAAACCTTAGATAGGTTTGCACGTCACTCAGCCAGTAGCATTTTAATCTTTAAATTCTTTGCTAAATCGTAACAATTCAGTTAATTGCAGTCAAGAATTTACACTAATCTTCAATCATCTTCTTTATTTTCCTTCATCTGCAGCTGGAACTCTTCAAAATGAGACCATAACCGATTTTTTATGTGCAGCTGAAGTCCCGTAATCAATGGGACAAAATATATAAGATATACAATTCTCATACCAAATAAGCTTTCATTTCTCTTAAACTTTGCCAAAAAAAACTTGCTATAACAAAAGACGTAAAAACCAGATTATATATATAACCAGATAATATATTATGTCCGTATTTGCACAGAAGTATATCCCAGATTTACTTAAACAAGCAAGCGTAGCGTATTTAAATAAACACAAACGGTTGAAGACCACTGGCTCTCTATAGATGACGAAAACTTTTTCAATCATGCCAAAGTAGGTACGTAAAATCTGAGGATTTGGAATCGTTATTACATTGGCCTTAGGAAACTCAAAGCATTTTAGCACTTATTTTTGATGGCATAAAACCTTTTATGATCTACGTTTTACTGATACAGAATTCATTTGAATCGACATTATGGGAATATTTCTAGTAAAATCTGGTTCGTTTGAAACGTATGCAAATTATTACTAGTTGGGGCAATGTATGGAATAATGGGTGGGGTTTTTAGTGCCAAATTTTTCATATAATTATAAACTACCTGTGCTTAAGCTTTCGTCTGCATAGGGAAGTTTATTTGTAGAATTCGTTAGAATTTTTTGTCCCACTACTATTCGTAGGCTACCATAGCTTCGAAGTTTGTCAAAAGATAGCTCACGCTTTTCTTATTTCTTTTGTTTTATAATAATTCCATTTAATAGTGCACTCGTTTCTTACTAAATAAAACAGTTATTTTGTAACAATTTTGTTGAACATTTAATGTAAAGACTTTTTAATGTAATAACTTTTTTATTTTCCAAACGATTGATATATAAAACACTAAATATTAAGAGAATTTGACGTAAACACAACACCGGAAACCACATTTAAATCAGTTAAGCCATTGCTGATATTAGCGTGCCCAAGCGCGCAGACGAACAGGCCAAAATTTCAAAAATGTGTTCTAGTACATTAATATATGCTCCCAATGGTAATTTTTTGTCATAAGTACAGACAACGACTATATATATATATATATATATATATATATATATATATATATATATATATATATATATATATATATATATATATATATATATATATATATATATAGTCAAATCTGATTAATTCATTTCGTCACATCATCATATACCCAAGTAATATATTGGTTGAAAAATATAAGATTAATTTCCTGCTATATTAGTGAAATTGTATGTAGACTGTGACATGAAGTCTTGGGCATCGATGGGGGAAATTCCAGGGGGGTTTCAATTCCATGTTCCATAGTCTTCGCTAAACTAAGTCACGGGCTACCAGATATAATATGGTTTACTTATACTACTATAAGGATACTTTATACTTTGTGTCAGCTTTATTCTTAGCTTCACGTTGTAGCACGCATATAGCATGGTAAGCAGAGGGAACTTAATATACGGAACTAAACGCCTCTCCATTATCTTCTTACCAGAGCGAGAGAATGAAAAATTGCCTTGAGTAAGAATCGAAGCCGCAACCCTCGCGTTTACTCAGACACTATAAGTCCATCCGTAGATATAAAACTTCTCGTAGCTAACCATCATACTGTCATATAACTTTAAGAATTACAGCTCCGGCGTAATCCCGGATTCCAGGAGGTTTACTGCTCGTTAGCCTAACCTCGTTTTATGGGGCTTGTTGCGAACAATTTTAACTGTTTTTTATTTAGTACTTCAGTTTGTATTAGGGTTTATATGAAAGTCCTAGGTCGAAGCTTAAATGATGTGGTCAGCATCAAATTTAATGAATAGACAGATAAGATATTACAATATATATATATATATATATATATATATATATATATATATATATATATATATATATATATATATATATATATATATATATATATATATATATATATATATATAAGTAAACGAGTTTATCCTCAGATTTAAGTCTTGCAAGTTCCGCTAGAACACAATATCTCTAAATGGGAAAGATGTGAAAGGAAAGTAAAATAAATAATGTATGTATATAATATTAATACAGTATTCTCGATTGCGCATTTTCATATCTATAATTTATAAGTGCAAGATACAGAAAATACTATAAATAGTTGGGAAAATCATTCATAGAAATCCGTCGTCCAACTTTTCTCCTGCCCTAAGTTAATTTATGTATATCCTTCATGGGACAGTCCCTATATGACGTACTTACCCATAAAGTCCCACGTACAGTATATGTTAATATTTGTGTTTAGCTCGTTGTGCAAATTTATATGTTTAATATATGAAATATAACAAAATTAGACTACAAACTTACAATTTAGTAAATGTTATGTATATACTGTAATATTATATATATTGTATGTGATGACTGGATTTAGACTGGACCTATTTTAAGTATCTATGCATTATTCTATTGTGAATAGTTATCTCTTTTTTGACAGTAAAGTCTCCTTTGTGTGTTCTCCATTTAAAGTGGCGTCATTGGTGATGTGAATAGAGAGAAGATGAAGAAGATGAATCCATCATCCATCCTTCATCATCCGCAATGCTAGATGGAATGACAATTGATGTATAAAGTAAATAAATCACAAACTAAAACCTTTTTTATATAATAATACTGAAAAACACAACATAACTGATTCATTCTTCAGAAGAAGTCTCAAGAGGTCATATCGAAGTCTCGACTACTAAATTGTATTAAGTACTAGAGCTTGACCTTGTAACGAGTTGTGCTCATTTTGGATCCTTATTATCAAAGCTTTCAGCTCTCATCGATAAGCTGTCTGTTTGATTCTGACATAAATTGTGTCTATAAATACCTATGGAAACCTATAGAAATAGAGGTAAGTATGTATTCTCGACCCGTTTAAATTTAGTAGCCGGGCTGTTAGGGCTGGTTTAGAAGATTTATTAGATTTACGAATGGGTTCAGTATATTGATGATTTGCTTATTTTGTATTTTTTTTTGTTTTGTTATTTATTATAAAACTATTTTAATGGTGTAGGTAATTGTTTAGTAATTATTATTCGTAATAAATTTCCAAATTCTTCTATTAGGTTTGTTTTTTTTTGGTTTTTTTTAAATGTCATTTTAAATATTGTCATTTTACTGCATTCTAGACTAAAAGCGAGAAAATTGAGCGAGAACTTGGGGAATAAGAAAAAGCGAGAAGTTACTAAAAGTTGATGAATTATTTAGATAAAAAAATTAAAAACCAAATAATCCACATAATAATTTATTTATACATTTCTTACATACATATATCAAACATACAATATTTACAGTCTCCATAATAGATATATGTATATGTATATAAATTTACAAAGGACACACAAATATATCTGTTACATACTAAATATAGAATAATTATAATGACTTATTATATATATATTTTTTTAATACGCTGGATTCGAATCTATGACTATATAATATTATCTTAATATTTAATTGCTTCATACAAAATATTATGCTTTACGAAAATTCTGTTGAGATTTCAATTTTAAATAATATACCTTCTATTCTAGAATGAAACAGTAAAATAAGTGAAGAAGAATTAGTAATGGAAGTTTTTGTTGGTCTGGTCGTCTGTTTGTTGGTTCTTCGGATTTACTGGAGAGATTTATACGATTTTCCTTTCATTTTGTATAGAATTTAGGGCTGGAGTAAGTAGAATCATTCAAGGCGAGCTAAGTTATAATAAGTTAGTTGTGATAATAGAAGGCTGCCTTCCAAAGTCGTATAGGAGAAAAAATCTGCATCATCCGAAAACGAACGATTATAAGTAATATTTAGCTAAACTAAATATAAAATGCCTCCACTTTAGCAAAACTTCTGAGCAATTTGATAGACAAATAAATAACGCTTTTTTAACAAAACCATTATAAATTAAACATTCGAGTAAATTGTTTTATTATATCCGAAATTTAGCTCAGATTTCGGATATAATAAAACAGATATGAATAGACATACGCACGTATATATATATATATATATATATATATATATATATATATATATATATATATATATATATATATATATATATATATATATATATATATATATATATATATATATATATATATATATATATATATATATATATATATATATATATATATACACTAGTTTAACTCAGAAACTGATTTTATATATGTACTTTTTAAGCTTCTTGGTATTATATATTCTTAAGTGATAATGTATTAAGTTTCCGCAGCAGTAAGTGCATGAGACAGCAGAAATAAATAGCTTCTTGAATACATTTACAAAACAATAGACTCATTTCTTAGGCTGAATGCTATATAAAGGAAATGAAAACAATGGTTTCTAATAAAAGCACGTTCAATGATAATTTAATGTTATTAGATGTAGAAGATAAAGGAGGTAGGGAGGTGAGTACAGAGAGAGAGATCAGGCAGAGAGAGCCTTCTCTCACTTTTATTATTTACTTTGAAATATTCATTATATTATGTAGTGCTAGAGCACCATATCCTGGTATGTATTACAAAAACGGGAAAATTAAAGTAATTTTAATCATTACCCAGAACGATAGATAGCGTTTACCGCCGTTAAATGTTTTAGATTTATGAGAATTGGTATAAAGAGCGGTGTTTTGTTCCACCACTGAGCTCTTAATATCTAGAATTAGGGCGGAAAGTAGGAAAAGGACATTAGTATTGATTTTCCCTAGAAACGATGAAGTGCCACGACAAAAATCTAATATATCTAATATTAAAAAAAAACATAGCTTAATAGTAAAGCTTAAAAGTTTAAAATCCACTAATTGGGGTAAAACGGTTTGTTTTTTGACGGAACTCTAAATAGTGTACGCTGTGAGTTACGAGTATATACATATTGTTTAATTGGCCACTTCCTGTGCTGTTGCGTGCTGTTTACTAACACGTCGCTGTAACGTCCTTCCTATGACCCCTTTTAACTAATATTTTTGTAATTTACAAAATCGCTTTAAGAAATTTTCATAAGTTTTTTTGTCTAGAAATTGGGATTGAAGGAATCGTTTATAAATTGGTTAGGTTGAGAGAAGAGCTAGAAGAGTAGAGGTTATTGCTTATTGCGCATTTTATAGTGTCTTCTTAAGCCTATACTTGGGCAGCAAATCCAAGGTACTGCTCCGAGCTTCCCCAGTCTGCGTCGCGATGGGTTTAGCAAGGTTTCACTGTAAAATCATATAGATGCCAAAAAAATAATTAAAAAGTCCTAAAAGTGATGTACCTCTTGATGTTACAAATTAGAAAGAAATCGTATCAAAAATCATTTTTCTCTTCACTTTCCGGCTAAAACAAGAACAAAAGTGTTGCATAACTAAAAGTCGATCCTTAAGAGACCCGGAAAAGACATTATTTTATACATAAACGTACCGAGGCGTATTAGAACCAGGAATATTTTCAAGTAAACTTATATAAAAACTAGCTTGTTTACAATCTTAATATAATATAAGAGCATTCTTCATGAATTCGACGCTTATTCTGGCAACGAAGCTAGCAAATGAGGCCTTGTCAAAGTTCTTTACTCAAGGGAAGCCTGGACAAGGACGAAGGAACTCTAAATGTACGCGAATAAATTATTATACTGTTGTTATATAGATACAAAATTATGCTTAGATTAAATTTTTTTGTAAATGCTCATACATTCATTGGTAAGGAGGTTGTATATAAATAAATTTCAAATTTTATGGTTATATATAAAATAAGTTTCAGTGTGGGTCCAAATCAAGTATCAGTGTCACTATGTTCTTCATTTTTCACCTGAATTTGAAATGGGATCTTAATACCTTATTTCGTAAGGAAGGTTTTTATGTTTTTTTTATTAGAGACAAACATTACATCTCAAATTTTCGCCATCATAACAAAAGTATTAAATTTTTTTTGTTGAAAATATTAGAAAGTGAAATTCGCATTAACATCACAAGAAATCTACTATTTTGCAACGACTTTGCCTTTAAATTAATTTTACCATATAAAAATCTCATAAACCTGTCCTTACATTTGCTCTGTGGACAAACAAGTGTGTAAGGTCATAAATATGGGCTAACAACTGATAGTTTGCTTTGAGAATTTGGGTCAACCAATAATTATGTGACACGTTATAGGAGGGAGGGTGTTTACAAACAGACAGACGTAAAATCAACATTACTATGAAACCGTCGCGGCACAGCGTCTGACTGTAAACGCGGCTGTAGCGAGTTCAATTCCCATTGGAGGGCTTGAAGTATTTTCATTTCGTTGCCACTCAAAACTTAATGTGTCGAAAATTTGACGTACCCCATATGGGTATGGGATGTGACCTCATTTGCATTTTTAACATTTATATTCTAAGTATAGCGATATATGTTATACATACATAATATACGTTTACAACATTGCTTAAAGTGAATATAGGTTCAAATACGAATTGGAATTTAACACTCAAGGTTTTATTAACACAATTATCGTAATGTAATATAAGACTAGCTTTTCTCTAAAAAATTTTTTTTTTTCATATCGAGCCTATACTTCTTGAGATCGTTCAAACAAACAAACTTCAGCTTTATAATATTAACTAAGTATATATATTGAAAATTTTGTATAAAGAAAATTAAAATTGCATTTATTTTCTCTAAGATATCGATTGGTACAATTTTATTATTTCACATATGTGCCCTTAAGTTTTAAAAATATATATGTACAGATTTCTTTTTTAAATATATTCTTATAGTATACTAAATAAATTATTAACAATATTAATTATAGCAAACTTTCTGAAACATATTATACAATTATCGTTAAATTATAGATATACATACATGTATTGATATTACTTCACTCGAGGAGTTCGCTAGCTCCGAATTAACACTCTAAAACACTGTGTTGACTTTCCTCTTATTTTTAATCTGACAGCTATTTAAACTACGGTTAAATTTAAATTTAAACCCGTTTTTTGTATCATCCACTGAGGAGAGCTCTCTCATTTCCTTGTCACATTCTCTATAGTCCGCGTAAGTGTCACTGTGGCGCTCAGCCTCAACTCTATCCGGACAAACGTTTCTAGCATTTTGCCCTTGGCCCTTGAAACAGTCGTAATATGGCTTACAATCAATACTATTAGTGCTTCTCGCTATATAACCAATACCGTCGCGATGTCTGTCTGTATATACCAACAGGTCCCTACCTAAGGGTCAATCTCGGATATCAGTTGTTAGAGTAAATCGGGCAGATTCACTGATCGAATCATCTCGTACTTTGAGACGTCGGTTTCCATTCATATGCTCGATGAAGGACGTGTTCGTATTTCTTCCTTCACGATTAATACTGTTATGATTTGACGGAGATAAGTGGGTAAGTCGGTAGCTTGCGCAAGAATCGTTTCTCCTAACAATGGTACGTGTGGTGCCAGCTCTGGAACTGCCGATGGGCGCGAAGGATGTACCATTTTGTTCAGGGATCGCTGAAGAAAAGCAACAGCAGAAGCATTTGAAGTACGATCTATGGAACTCTCGACGAAATTTCCCTGTAACAAAATATGATTTTGAAGTTGGAATACATTAAAATATTATTTTTTACCACAATAGCTTGGCACATTTAGTAAATATTGGTAGGCTAAATTTTGTGACATTTTCTGAAATAAAAAAAAAATGTGTTCAAAGGTGATTGTAAAAGATAAAATCATGCAAGTGGATCGTGATACATCATTAAAAAAAACATGCAATTTCTGATTGACATTCAAAATGTTTGAAATGATATGCTATTCATTAAGGCATAGAAATAGACATAGACTTCTTTTTGTGATGATATATATATATACAAAATAATATGTGCTGGTTCCCAATGCTGTGAGTTCTCAACCAGATTGAATCAAACATCTGTATGGTCAATACAAATGTTGATTTAATATTGGTCTCGAATCAGGCCACGATGGATATAACATTTTAAGCTTATTTCTTAAACAAAACATCGGGGTACATCACTGACCTGAAAACCCTGGGAATCCTGCAAGCAAAATATTTGTGTGACGTATTTTTCAAATAAAACGAAATCAGAGATATAAAAGTAGTAATGAATTGAATACAGTAAGGACTTAAAAATTCTTCTCATGGTTCTGCATATGAGAATGCTTTTAGAAGTCACTTAAAATATTTAGGTTGGTGTTTTAATTTGGAATGCATGCGGCTCGCGACCTCGTTGTAGAGTTACTTGTTTAAACGTTTGTTGGCAACTGGGAAGGAAGTGTGCAGATATTCTTGATTCTGTACAAAAGCCTTTTGAATACGCATTTTGTATTAAATATATTTACACAAGCTTAAGTCTTGTACAACAATTTATTTGAGCAACTTTATTTTTAGTACTAAATGGATATAGAATGGCATATTGCTGCCGGTACTAAAATTACCAGCGCCTTAGCAGTCAGCATAGCTGCACGTTTAGCCGCACAATGCAGAGCTGGTCCCGTCGCTTTTATATGTCAACAAAACGTGGGTAATACAAAAGATGAATGAATTTATAGGAAGAAGAAACAATTTATATTTTAATAAAGCCTGGACATTACGTAGAAGGAGACCTAGACTAAGCCCCTACTTACATGGATTTATATCGTCTTAGCTTTCTTCAAAGTAGTTTGTGGCATGAAAGAATGCTTCTTAAGAAAATGTATGTTTTCATTTATAATATATATTTTGCACAATGTAATAACATATATATGGTTGTAATTTATCTTTTTTTTTTTAAAACATCTCCTTTATAAGCCAGTAAGTTAGGCACGTAGGTAGGCATTCTTTAGAACTTTAGACACATTGCTTGGTGTTGAAATATTTCTCTATTTTTAACTGTATCAAATGTAAAATTGAGAGAATATACAAAAATGCTGCTACAAATACGAATTGAGAATAGAAAAGATATTATTCTCTTGTAAAGACTTATATATATAAAAAATATTATTTAATTTAATATAATATCTTAGGGTAAATATATATATTTTGAATACTTAAAGAGCTATGAGAGAAAAACTAGAACTAAAAAAGCACTGGATTTTAAGTAAATCAAATTTTCCTTGCAAAGGACCATGTAACTTGGATACGATTCGCTAAGCCGCTGCTGTGGAAAACGTAAAGCTTATCTTGAAAGCTAATATTAAATAAATAAATTTCATTAAATTGTATTAATATATTTCGGAAGTTGTTTAAGCTTCGGATATCACAAATTCCTGCACAATGGTCACTTAAGTTCTATTAATAAGAATTTATGACTACACAAATATAAAATAAAATATTCTATTTTATACCATGACGTAAGAATTTCAACAAATCCTCTCCCATTAGTCCCATACACTTTCTAGGATGAAGAGAAGAACAAGAGAATAAGAAATTTCAGTTGTGCGTTGTTTGTCATTGGCTCGCGATACATATGAGTATGTATGTATAGAAGTAGAGTTCGTTTATATTTATTTTTATTTATCTTTAGAGTAGACTAGTAATCAAAAACAGGTTTATTTTAAAATAACAAACTTTCAAGAAACCAAATACACCTAATTTTTGTAGCTCTGTGCTTGTAATATAATATATCTAACGCTGCTGAACGAACTAAACTTGAAGTTCAGTAGAGCAAAGGCTATAACTTTTCTGATATTCTTTAAGAGCTATCTATGGAGTACCGAAACTTTTAAAGTTTCAAAAGTTTTTATAGTTTCATTGAGAAAAATAAAAATATTTATGATAATAAGCTGATGAAATTATAAAAATTTTAATATTTTTCAGACACTAGTTTTTACATGCGGACTTTCGTCTGTGAGGTCAAATACACACAACTAAGAGTTATGACACATATTAAGTGCCCGAGATGCTGACCGTAAATACAGTCTGTTTAATCGAAACGATTATACAATATAGCTACAATATAGCCTCCCTGAATAAATGGGCTTTCCAACACAAAAATAATTATTAAATTTGAACTAGTAGCTTCTAAGATAAGCACATTAGGCTTTATAATAATAGCAAGTCCTAAGCCTTTTAAAGATAGAGACATAGTATGTTAAGTCCACGGCCGCGAAAAATCAGCCATTTTGTTTTACTTTTCAGCTTCTCGCTTTATCCTACAATTTTTGGTAGATTGAGAAAACCTAGGGTACTTAACAATTTCCGTATGAACCCGAGTCGAGTCACTAGAGCGGGTAAAAAAAGCACTTCGTTGAGATTAATCCCTAATTTTTATAGTAAATTCAAACATATTACAACCATATTACTGTTAAATGTAAATAAATCAAATCAAAAGGTAATTCAGTTGCATATCGCACTAAAATATTTGAAAATTATTCCCCCAAGAGTATATTTCAAAAGAAGCTTCTACAATGCATGACCGGTAGATTGCTTCAAGCGATAGTCTATCACACGTTATCGTTTTGAAACTCACAGGATTATATTACCTGAAGAATATACACAGACAAAAATTTTATATGTTGCTATAGTATGGTATATTTTATTTCAGCTTCACACTGTATGCTGAGTATAGAAGTGTATGCGGGAAGATTAGGCAGAGGAAACCTAGTGTTAAGACACTCTGTACTCTCTTTTTCGAATATATTTCTTATTGAGTGGTGGAACTCATCGCCGTGTATTTAAAATAGACTCATCGATCGTCGTGTTAAATAGAATCCTCGAGTTAGTGTTAAAAAAATGCGGCGTTTAATTTCGCCACTCAACAATTCGCGTCACCAATTGTAGTGAAACGCGTAGAATGAAGTAAGTAACTAAACACTAATTTCTCTATATCTGTTCTACTTTACACTGAAGACCGCATAAATGCGTTAGCCGTCCTTGTATTGAACCATGGGACATAGTGGGATTTCTGCCACTAATTAATATCGAAATCTTAGCCCTAATTAGAGAACCACAAAAATCTGTGAAGCGTTAATGAATTCATGATAATGTAGCAAATTATCTGCTTACTTAAACGTAAGATTTACTATAAAACGTCAAGGATACGAATATTACTATGAAAATATATAACTGAATAAAATCTGAATAATACTAATGTACTTTGCAACGTCATAGCGGAATTGGTATAGTTTCCTGATAAAGCAAAGCGAAAAAGCAACGCCGCATCCTTGTTTATAGAGATAAAATATAGTTTTTAAATATTTAGCTGCACATCTTTTCCCGCATATTAGGATAGACGGTGGCCAAAGGATCCATAGGAACCTATTATTAAGACACTCCGCTCCCCGTTTTCCGCTTTTTTTAGGCATTGCGTGTTGATTGGCGATCAGCGCCGCACTTTACCTTGTTACCAGAGCGAAGAAAATGAAAATTATTCATTTTTCTTGAGTGGGAATTGAACCCACAAGCCATCGCGCTTACAGGCTTAACGCTTCTGCATCACAACGGTCCTCATCTATTAAAAAAATATCATATATCAGGATGTTTATGAGGCTGTTAATGTCACTTCGCCACTTAAAGACCTCACACCTGATGCAAATTCAAGGTATACAAATTTTAACCAAAATCCCTAAAATTGTTCACTTTATTCTACAAAGGGAGGTTATAACATACGATTTGTGACTTTCAAATACAAAATACTTGTTTCCCATTACTCAATAGAGTCTAAGCAATTACGAGATAAACGCGCCTAACCGGAGCGTGACGTGACGGCTGTGATTTATTCATTCCTTATCGATGCCCAGTTTCAAGTGGTAATTGTTTTTGAATGGGCAATACAAATATGTGCATAGTACATACATACGTTTTATGTATTTGTATATGTACATAATGTATGAGCAATTTGTGCTGAGAGCGAAATGTCAAGTGAATGTGGAAAATTTCGGCTCGTATCAATATTTGTCTCTCGCATTTTGTAGAGTAGGTGGAGTAAGCTTAGTCGGAAGGCAGACCATGGAATACGAAACCGGGACTAATGTCTAGAAGAAGAAGAAGTAACAATAATAGGTAGATAATTTATAGGTATACGTTTTAAAGATTTATTTTGAACATAATTACAGTGTATTTTCCAAATTTATACAATTGTTAAAAGTCTATTTTTTTTAATTATTCAGTTATGTACTGTTGCAATGTAAATGCAGATTCAACGTGCATTCTTAAAGCTTATGATTCTTTGTTTTAGGTATATACAGTGTGTCTAATCAAAAGAAAATGGCTTAAAGTACACAATTCTGAAATTAAATTAAAATATTATATTTAAATTAAAATATGATACTTAATTTTTTATTGCTATTCAAAAATCACACAAAACACTTTTTATATTTTAAGAAAAAAAATTGGTCAAGTGCGAGTAGTACTCGCGCACCGAGGGTTCCGTACTTGTTTCATGATTTTAGATATTCCACTAACGAAATATTTTTATTTTTAGCATTTTTAGCATTTTTAGCATTTGTTGTTATAGTGGCATTGGAAATACATTATCTCATCTTTCCTATCACGGTGTATTAGATACAGCCTGGTGACAGACAGACAGACAGACAGACGGACAGACAGACGGAGAGGCAGACGGACAGACAGACGGACAGACAGACGGACAGACAGACGGACAGACAGACGGACAGACAGACGGACAGGCAGACGGACAAACAGACGGACAGACAGACGGACAGACAGACGGACAGACAGACGGACAGACAGACGGACAGACAGACGGACAGACAGACGGACAGACAGACGGACAGACAGACGGACAGACAGACGGACAGACAGACGAACAGACAGACAGACGGATAGACAGACGGACAGACAGACGGACAGACAGACAGACGGACAGACAGACAGACGGACAGACAGACGGACAGACAGAGAGTGGAGGATTATTAATAGCGTCCCATTTTAGGTACGGAACCCTAAAAAATTTATCAGTATAGCGAGTATAACTATTGCAATTACAATAATATTAAAACACCAGCCTTCATATTACTAATATAAATGACGCCTCCTATTAAAATAAATTTGAAAACAAGAAATAAATTGAACGATGAACATGAGGAAATGAGTTCGGAGAATTGCTTCAAAATGAATGTATGTTAATTGTATACTATATGTTCATAGGTTAAGTGTGATTTTTTTATATTCACTTTTATTTCTCTTCTTCTTACGTGTAGCAGAGACACTCTAGTGACAAATTACTCTGTGATCTAATTTTTGACACACTTTCAAATATTGCGTGAATTTTAACGCCGCATATTGTCAAGCCAAATTGTAATGACACAATGTAAACTTTTATTGATTTTATATAAGAATAGCTTAGTCAATATTTTTTTAGCTTCACTCTGTATCCCGCTCAGAGCAGGGTAGGAAGAGTGTTAAGACACTCCGTTCCCTGCTTTCCGCCTTTCGAGACATTGCAAGTTGGATGGCGGATTGCAACGCCACTTTTTGCCTTGTTATCAGAGTGGGGAAAATGAAAATAATTAATTCTCTCCGAGTGGGAATCGCACCCACAAACCGTCACGTTTACAGACAGACGCTGTGCCTCTCATAATTCCGTTATACTGAAATGTAAATTTAAGAGCATCTTGGTGTACGGTCTGCGTGTAAACATGGTTGTGGGTTTGTATCTCATTCTGTTGATTGAATTATTTAAATTTTTTCATTCTGGCGACATAACAAACAGCGATGTTGACTCCCTCCACTCTGGGAACCGAGCTTCTTAACCAAGTAACCTCTACCTCCCCTTCTACATGCAGAATACAATGTAGAGCTAAAAAATACGTAAATACGTATTTATATAATAATTATATGAACAATACCGACAAATTTCATACTTACCACTCATGAAATTGTAAATCAACGGGTTGACAGCGGAATTCGCGTAGCACATTACATGGGAGATCAGCGCTATGCAGGTCATCACTTCACTCTGTTGCACTTCATAGGCGACCCTGTTGGGAGAGTAAAATATTTAATGATATATTTATATCTGTAAGTGGCATGAAAATCTGTCTGTAGACAACAGATAAAAGCTGTAGATTATAGGTTCGTTGTTGTTGTTGTAGGGAACAATAACGAACTAGCTATTTAACTTTTCGGAAATTTCTACGGTATGCTATATTATAACAGAAATCCTAGAATCAATTGCATAAATAAATTTGTAAATACATAATAATATAAAAATATATAGAATTCAATATTCAATACAAATAATAGGCAAATGCTTTTAAAGTGTCAAAGCTTTGATAAAGTTCAAACGGAAAAATTTCGTTGCTCGATAAATACACATTTAAAAAAAGAAAATATGATAGATTTATTATTATCATTAATATTATATATAAAGCTCTCCCGCTACTAAGTAGAAGATGATATTTGACGTTTAGGTTCGTGTGGGAGGAGGGGGGAGCTGGTAGGGCATTATTGGATATTGCCATGGGAACGGGTAAAAACAGGTTTCCATAAGCAACAGGTCGTTTACGTAAGCTAAGTTACAGGCTACAACTGTCAACATATAATAAAACTTAAAACCATTGTCTCTGGTATATTATAGAAGGTTCGTTAACAGTACTAAAGTAGATGATCTGTCATTTAGGGATAATAGTTACACCTTTTGTTATAAAAAAGTCTTAACAGAGCAACTGTTTGTGTAATAAATAAAATAAAATATCATTTGAGTTCTGGTTGGCTATGCAGAGGCTGTTGATCTACGAACGACTTCTGAGAGATAGCCCCAAAAATGCCAGAGAGCGGAGCGGAAAATGAGGAACGAATCGAAAAAAAAAGAGGGTTAAGCCTCTTTTCTCATCCTATACATTTAAATACGGAATAGAGAAAAAAATATTAATTAGTAAATACAATGTTGTAAGCATAAAGCAATATCCTGTGATATTTCAGAACAGTTTGAACAGCGTTTAAGAAGTTTTAAAATAGCCTTTTGAAATCTATTATGACATTGACTTAACGATAAGGAGCTGAGTGAAGGCACAAAGGCGTAAATGACGTTTGACTTTCTAAGTCTCGTTAGATTTAACGAGAAAATCTATTATATGCTTTTATATTACTTATACCAAGTAATTTGTAATATATATGTAATAAACAATTTCAATTAGCTACTTGAAATTCTCTTACCTTCAAAAAGTCAGTAACAAAAAAGAGGCAATAAAAATATATCTCTATTCCGTAGAGGAGAAAAAAAAATTTTAATAAAAATAATAAATTACATTTTATAATTTTCTATATATTACAGTTTAAGTCATTGTAAGTAAAGTGGCGGAATTTAACGCCGAAATTTGTCTCACCAGAGCAATTAATCGAACCCACAAAGACCATATAGTCAACCACCAATTCCCTAAATGCTATATATATATATATATATATATATATATATATATATATATATATATATATATATATATATATATATATATATATATATATATATATATATATATATATATATATATATATATATATATATATATATATATATATATATATATATATTTAAAAGTAGCTTAAAATTGAGAATAGAATATTTAACTTAGTTACTATATTATTCTTATACCATACTTATTATAGTATAGAAGTTACTTTTACTTTTATAGAAGTTACTATGCTATAAACAGGAGATACGATAAATTAATAAATTTATATACCTTAAAACCGATAGCAAATGTACTGGAAAGTAGCATACAGCAAACATGATGACCACGGCTACTAGCATCTTAGCGGCTTTACGACGGGACCTCAGTTGACCCTCCGTGGACGCGTTGGCGTGAATCGATGGTGTGGTCCGCCTATTTACTGCTAGCCCTGAAACAAAAATATCTTGATAGTCTAAAATATTAAAAAAAAAAAATATTCTGTCTGGTAAGGTAGCAGAGCAAGTTAAATTTAATATTAAGGCACGGATGCGTGTTGAGTGGCGGAGTTCAACGCTGCGTTAGGTTTCGCCATAGCGCGGAAACGGAAATACAATTTTCAAGTGGGAATAAAATTACTTTTACGTTTAGTTACTAGCTAGGTACTATAAGTACGTTTTTTTTTAATTCTTAAACATCTAGCAAACCTATATAGCATATACAGGGAGAAGCTTATGTTTACACAATTCGTTTAACTTTCTGCTCACTTTAGAGACATTAAGCTTTAAGTATAAGTTCCACCACTCTATGTCAAGAGCGTTATAATGAACGGAGTGACATATCACTAAGTCATCAATTCTTATTATTTCATAATTTAATATTTAAAAAGTATATATAAAATTTCTTCTCTCTCCTTCAGGTGGTTGGCCTAATTGGTTACGGGCGATTGAGCATTGATTGAGAGGCGCGGGTTCGAATCCTGGTGCGTTAATTTTTTTAATATGTTTTCTACAATATTCTTTTCCCTCGGTGTGGCTTACTTTAAAGATGTTAAAATATAATCTAAGCTTACTTAATTAACATCATAATAATAAAATAATTTTAGGCAGGATTTGATTTTTTGCTTTGTAATAATTTCAAATATACTGTAGAAATATAAATGTTGTCATCAAAAAAGTTTTAATCTAAATGTATAGGTTACATGTAAGTAAATTTTAAAGTTACATTAAAAATTCACGACAGCAATTACTCGACTTTCACTTAGTCGGAGCACTTTTAAATTTGTTTACATTGTTTTAACTAAAATTTATGTTCTGCGTCACCCTGCCTTTTCATATAGCAGTAAATAAGATAAAAGTTAGCGTTAGAGAATTTCGCTCATTTCGCTCATCATGGAGTGAGTAGGGAATATATGTATGCGGAAGAAAAATGTTTAGAAATGCATAAATATTTGTACGTAGCGGGATTCGAACCCGCGCCTCTCGTCCATGCGCTTTTGCCAATCCATACAGCTTTAAAGTTCTTATGGATCTATACCATTTTTTAGCCATTTTAAATATTATTTCTTGTTTTGAGTGCTTCACTTTGACATAATATTAAAAATATGTTGTGACTTATCATTCCATCTCATAAAAATGAGACTGCAATTTACAAATTTCTTTGTAAAACACTCGCAGTGTTGAGTTTCGATACTCAATATGTCTCTAAAAAAATTAAACAGAATTAGGGTACGGGGGTCTTCATGGGGGTTTCTTCACACGAGGTTCAATAGTAGTCAAATCGGTAAAATTTCGAAAATAGTTCGGATATTTGAGTGTCTTAACAATAAGTTCTCTCGGCATATCTGCTCTATTTGGTATTAGCGTGGATATGTAATCTACATTCTATATATGTTTTTATTAAGTACTACTATTATATTCAAAATAATAATTTTCTCTAAATATCAATTATTTCTTAAAATGAAGAAGGGAGCGTGAGTGATGCTTCTCTCTGCCTATATATAATACAAAGAAAAATACTTAAAACTAAAATTTTATTCACTATGTTTCAACAATAATTAAATAAAGGAATTCTGACTGCTACATTTGCATTCTGAAATTGTATTCCAATATCTCTTAAGTGAACACACATATATTTAACATGCAAATGTAGCAGTCAGAATTCCTTTATTTAATTATTGTTGAAACATAGTGAATAAAATTTTAGTTTTAAGTATTTTTCTTTGTATTATATATAGGCAGAGAGAAGCATCACTCACGCTCCCTTCTTCATTTTAAGAAATAATTGATATTTAGAGAAAAATTATTATTTTGAATATATGTATATATATATATATATATATATATATATATATATATATATATATATATATATATATATATATATATATATATATATATATATATATATATATATATATATATATATATATATATATATATATATATATATATATATATATATATATATATATATATATATATATATATATATATATATATATATATATATATATATATATATATATATATATATATATATATATATATATATATATATATATATATATATATATATATATATTATTCCCACAAGACCGTGTGGCCTAATGGATAAGGCGTCGGACTTCGGATCCGAAGATTGCAGGTTCGAGTCCTGTCACGGTCGTTATCTGGAAACTTCATTTTTAATAAAATATAAGAATAATTATAATATACAGTTCATTCGAATTCAAACTGGAGACTTTTTTTCCTAAATGCTTATTATATACAGTGTATTAATTTTTTTTTGTTTACATACTACTTTAATATTGTAGATAATTAATATAATAAGTTTTGATTAATGATAGCTTAATTTTTTTTAATCTTTGATTGATGGAGAAGTTCTAGATGGATGGATGATGGAGAAGTAGAAGGCTCACCACTTGTACAGTCTTCATGGGCCAAATCCAAACATGAAAGATATTTTGTGTATATTCATATGTATATACTAAGTTACGTTTAGTAAAGTTATAAATGCTACGGTTGTGGGTTTGATTCCCTCTTCGTTCCACCACGCAGCACGAAATGTCTTAAAAAATTGGAAAGAAAGCAGGAAACGGAGAGTTTCGTTCCCACACAAAAACTTAAAAAAGTACTCCACAGTCACCAGCCACATCAAATTAAGTCTATAATTAAATGTTCAATCTTTATTAAAACTTTTTCAGGTTCTACGCATTCATAGTTTTACTAGTATTTCACTAACAAAATATTTGTCAACATTCTATAAAAAATGTAAAACAGGACTTGTTAGAAAATTAAGTTAAGTTACAAGCTTTAAGTTCTTGTTACACTAATTTGTGCTTTGGAAAATAAAAAGTGCCAAATTTTCTTCGCATGTACAGGTTTTTAACCAACTTCAAAAAAAGAGAAGGTTCTATTACTTCTTATTTTTTTTGAGTATGTATTTGCATCGATTTATTTTTGTTTGAAAGAGCGTAGGTACTTCTGTTATATTTAATTCGTATTTGCAAACTTTGAATGTGTTAGTTCAATAACTTGAAAAGAAATTAGTGAGATCAAAAATATCGGTCAAGAGCGAGTAGTACTCTCGCACCAAGTGTTCCGTACCTACACTCGAAGTTACCTCGCTGCATATAAAACTTAGTTGTAAACATATAATTATACCCCCAAGTTAGACTCGAACCCCCAACTACTGCGCTTATAATCAGACCCTATCCCCTGTACATAACATCCTTTTATCCAAAGTCAAATATGCGCGTATATATTCGGGAAATACATAAAAATGTTCTACATTCAATATAATATCCACATTATAATCCCAAATGTAGATCAAGGTTAGAGATTTAGAGCTTTTGATCTTTCCTGCGCGAGTATATTTGCCGAAAATTTGTAAATGGACGACTTTTAGCAAATACAAGTAACTTTTAGTGTGTACTTAACAAATATATATATATATATATATATATATATATATATATATATATATATATAGATATATATATATATATATATATATATATATATATATATATATATATATATATATATATATATATATATATATATATATATATATATATATATATATATATATATAGATTGTAAGCGCAGTAGTCGGGGGTTCGAGTCTAACTTGGGGTATAATTATATGTTTACAACTAAGTTTTATATGCAGCGAGGTAACTTCGAGTGTAGGTACCTACTACAGTGGGTTACATTGAATCGTTTAACGTGATGTAATATAGAATAAAACCGTCTGTAATAAAAATGGGTCATCCAAAAAAAAAAAAGATTTTCAAAATGTACTTTTTGGTATTAGCGCGCTTTCAACCAAATAAAATGTTTACTTTAATAATATTAGCTATAAAGCTCTCGTCTAACCTTCTATATACTTGAGATAGAGGAGAGTAAAAAAAAATAACAGTTATCTGTTTAAACAGTCTAGATACGAATTCGTAATCGGTATAGTCATACTACTTTTTTTAGCTCCACACTGTATCTCGCATGTATCTGAATGGAAAGAAGGGACTTAGTGTTATGACACTCCGTTTCCCGCTTTTCGCTCAATTTTCTAGGTATTGCGTGTTAACTGGCTCTTGCTAAAAAGAAGCGAGCGAAGCTTATGAAGCGAAGCTATTGTTGAGCGAAGAAGTATAAATAATTTATACTACCGATTGGGCATCGAACCTCCAACCGTCGCGTTACAGTCAGACATCTTAAGTCAAATGTAGCTTTACTTACAATACCAACAATTGTCCGGTTACAAGCAAATTATCAAGTATGTTGATACTATGAAAGTATGATATTATTAATAAAAGCTCAAGATTTATTAATAATAATAGATATAAAAACAAAAATATTGCAAGAACCGTTTAAGTTTTATTATTCTAATATAAGCTACAAGTATAGATGTTATTTGCGGCATTATTCCCATAAGACCGTGTGGCCTAATGGATAAGGCATCGGACTTCGGATCCGAAGATTGCAGGTTCGAGTCCTGTCACGGTCGTTATCTGGAAACTTCATTTTTTAATAAAATATAAGTATAATTAAAATATACATTTCATTCGAATTCAAATTGGAGTGTATTCATTTGTTTTTTAGTTATACAGATATACAGTGTATTCATTTGTTTTTGTTTACATACTACTTTAATATTGTAGATAATTAATATAATAAGTTTTGATTAATGATAGCTTAATTTTTTTTAATTTTTGATTGATGGAGAAGTTCTAGATGGATGGATGATGGAGAAGTAGAAGGCTCACCTCTTGTACAGTCTTCGTGGGCCAAATCCAAACATGAAAGATATTTTGTGTATATTCATATGTATATACTAAGTTACGTTTAGTAAAGTTATAAATGCTACGGTTGTGGGTTTGATTCCCTCTTCGTTCCACCACGCAGCACGAAATGTCTTAAAAAATTGGAAAGAAAGCAGGAAACGGAGAGTTTCGTTCCCACAAAAACTTAAAAAAGTACTCCACAGTCACCAGCCACATCAAATTAAGTCTATAATTAAATGTTCAATCTTTATTAAAACTTTTTCAGACCTGTGTGCCTCCATCAAAATTCTGAGGGCAAAAATGGCGTCCGTAGTGCCTGATCCTGGCTGAAATCCATATTGACACTCAGAGACAGTACACTCTCGGCGGAGCCTGAGGGCGATCACGCGCTCGAAAAGCTTCATGGTGTGACTCATAATCTTAATGCCCCTATAACTACCGCAATCTTGAACACTGCCCCTTCCTTTGTAAATAGGGGTAATAAAACTGTGCCGCCATTGATGTGGCATCGTCCCAGTGTTCAAAATGCGGTTAAAAAGATCAGTAAGCATGAGCACACCACGAGAGCCCAATGATTTCCACGCTTCGATCGGGATATCATCAGGTCCCACCGCCTTGCCGTTCTTCATGCGTCGAAGACAATTTCGAGTTTCATCAAGGGTTATTGGAGGAGGTGGTTCAGACGGAATACTACCCGGGTGCTGAGTATTCAGCAGCTCCAAGAAGTAACTTCTCCACCTCTCCTTCACAGAAGCATGACTACAGAGCAGCTTGCCCTGGGAATCTCTGACGCAAAGACATTTTGTGATATCTTGCGTCGCTTTATCCCGAGCACGTGCCAATTTGTAGATGAGCTTCTGCCCCTCCACAGTTTCAAGTTTATCATATAGAGGTAATAAACTTTCACTGCGGGCTCTGGCTACAGCTCTTTTGCTGGCACGTTTTGCTGCTATGTACTCCAGCCTGACTTCAGGAGAGTTGGAACGCTGCCACTTCTTAAATGCAGTCTTCTTATCATGAATCACCTCTTGTACCTTGTCATTCCACCACCATGTCTCCCTGTCCATAATACGTCCTCCCTTAGAAACGCCAAGAACATGCTTACCAGCCGTAATGATTGCTGACTGAGCTCGATCCCAAGCATCCTGAGCAGTTTCGGTGTTAGTTGATAAATTTTGACTGTTAACCTCTGCCAGAAAGTCGGTCTGCATCGGTCCATTCAGCAACCACCACTTTATCTTAGACTTACGCGTCTCGGCTAATTTCTTTAGCGGGGTAACGACATAATCCATGACAAGAAGACGATGTTGGGCCGTGAGGCTTTCACCAGGAATGACTTTACAGTTAGTTACCTTGCCAACATGACACCGCCTGGTCAATAGATAATCTATTTGGGTTGAGTGGAGTCCACTCGCATACGTAATAAGGTGCTGCGGACTCTTTTGGAAGAACGTATTCACGATGGCCAGATCAGATGCAATACAGGTTCTTAGGATATTTTCGCCCTCTATATTGCGGCGACCGTGACCAAAACCACCGTGGACACGTTCATACGTATCCGCAGCCTTACCCACGTGACCGTTAAGGTCTCCCCCAACTATGATCACCTCGGTAGATGGTATAGCGAGTAGAAAATATATATATATATATATATATATATATATATATATATATATATATATATATATATTTGTTAAGTACACACTAAAAGTTACTTGTATTTGCTAAAAGTCGTCCATTTACAAATTTTCGGCAAATATACTCGCGCAGGAAAGATCAAAAGCTCTAAATCTCTAACCTTGATCTACATTTGGGATTATAATGTGGATATTATATTGAATGTAGAACATTTTTATGTATTTCCCGAATATATACGCGCATATTTGACTTTGGATAAAAGGATGTTATGTACAGGGGATAGGGTCTGATTATAAGCGCAGTAGTTGGGGGTTCGAGTCTAACTTGGGGGTATAATTATATGTTTACAACTAAGTTTTATATGCAGCGAGGTAACTTCGAGTGTAGGTACGGAACACTTGGTGCGAGAGTACTACTCGCTCTTGACCGATATTTTTGATCTCACTAATTTCTTTTCAAGTTATTGAACTAACACATTCAAAGTTTGCAAATACGAATTAAATATAACAGAAGTACCTACGCTCTTTCAAACAAAAATAAATCGATGCAAATACATACTTAAAAAAAATAAGAAGTCATAGAACCTTCTCTTTTTTGAAGTTGGTTAAAAACCTGTACATGCGAAGAAAATCTGGCACTTTTTATTTTCCAAAGCACAAATTAGTGTAACAAGAACTTAAAGCTAGTAACTTAACTTAATTTTCTAACAAGCCCTGTTTTACATTTTTTATAGAATGTTGACAAATATTTTGTTAGTGAAATACTAGTAAAACTATGAATGCGTAGAACCTGAAAAAGTTTTAATAAAGATTGAACATTTAATTATAGACTTAATTTGATGTGGCTGGTGACTGTGGAGTACTTTTTTATAAGTTTTTGTGGGAACGAAACTCTCCGTTTCCTGCTTTCTTTCCAATTTTTTAAGACATTTCGTGCTGCGTGGTGGAACGAAGAGGGAATCAAACCCACAACCGTAGCATTTATAACTTTACTAAACGTAACTTAGTATATACATATGAATATACACAAAATATCTTTCATGTTTGGATTTGGCCCACGAAGACTGTACAAGTGGTGAGCCTTCTACTTCTCCATCATCCATCCATCTAGAACTTCTCCATCAATCAAAGATTAAAAAAAATTAAGCTATCATTAATCAAAACTTATTATATTAATTATCTACAATATTAAAGTAGTATGTAAACAAAAACAAATGAATACACTGTATATCTGTATAACTAAAAAACAAATGAATACACTCCAATTTGAATTCGAAT
Organism: Dione juno; assembly: GCA_037127375.1. Classification (NCBI taxonomy): domain Eukaryota; kingdom Metazoa; phylum Arthropoda; class Insecta; order Lepidoptera; family Nymphalidae; genus Dione; species Dione juno. The sequence goes on along the minus strand of JAXRJS010000088.1, from coordinate 4,881,090 downwards.
GAAATGTATATTTTAATTATACTTATATTTTATTAAAAAATGAAGTTTCCAGATAACGACCGTGACAGGACTCGAACCTGCAATCTTCGGATCCGAAGTCCGACGCCTTATCCATTAGGCCACACGGTCTTATGGGAATAATGCCGCAAATAACATCTATACTTGTAGCTTATATTAGAATAATAAAACTTAAACGGTTCTTGCAATATTTTTGTTTTTATATCTATTATTATTAATACTTTATTAATAAATCTTGAGCTTTTATTAATAATATCATACTTTCATAGTATCAACATACTTGATAATTTGCTTGTAACCGGACAATTGTTGGTATTGTAAGTAAAGCTACATTTGACTTAAGATGTCTGACTGTAACGCGACGGTTGGAGGTTCGATGCCCAATCGGTAATATGAATTATTTTCACTTCTTCGCTCAACAATAGCTTCACTTCATAAGCTTCACTCGCTTCTTTTTAGCAAGATAAAAGCATGGCGTTAAGTGCCACCAGTTAACACGCAATACCTAGAAAATTGAGCGAAAAGCGGGAAACGGAGTGTCATAACACTAAGTCCCTTCTTTCCATTCAGATACATGCGAGATACAGTGTGCTCCACACCGTATCTTGCATGTATCTGAATGGAAAGAAGGGACTTAGTGTTATGACACTCCGTTTCCCGCTTTTCGCTCAATTTTCTAGGTATTGCGTGTTAACTGGCTCTTGCTAAAAAGAAGCGAGCGAAGCTTATGAAGCGAAGCTATTGTTGAGCGAAGAAGTAAAAATAATTTATATTACCGATTGGGCATCGAACTTCCAACCGTCGCGCCGTCGCGTCAGACATCTTAAGTCAAATGTAGCTTTACTTACAATACCAACAATTGTCCGGTTACAAGCAAATTATCAAGTATGTTGATACTATGAAAGTATGATATTATTAATAAAAGCTCAAGATTTATTAATAAAGTATTAATAATAATAGATATAAAAACAAAAATATTGCAAGAACCGTTTAAGTTTTATTATTCTAGTTAAGCTACAAGTATAGATGTTATTTGCGGCATTATTCCCGCAAGACCGTGTGGCCTAATGGATAAGGCGTCGGACTTCGGATCCGAAGATTGCAGGTTCGAGTCCTGTCACGGTCGTTATCTGGAAACTTTTTTTTTTATTTAAATATAAGTATAATTAAAATATACAGTTCAATCGAATTCAAATTGAAGACTTTTTTTCCTAAATGCTTATTATATACAGTGTATTAATTTTTTTTTGTTTACATACTACTTTAATATTGTAGATAATTAATATAATAAGTTTTGATTAATGATAGCTTAATTTTTTTTAATCTTTGATTGATGGAGAAGTTCTAGATGGATGGATGATGGAGAAGTAGAAGGCTCACCACTTGTACAGTCTTCATGGGCCAAATCCAAACATGAAAGATATTTTGTGTATATTCATATGTATATACTAAGTTACGTTTAGTAAAGTTATAAATGCTACGGTTGTGGGTTTGATTCCCTCTTCGTTCCACCACGCAGCACGAAATGTCTTAAAAAATTGGAAAGAAAGCAGGAAACGGAGAGTTTCGTTCCCACAAAAACTTAAAAAAAAGTACTCCACAGTCACCAGCCACATCAAATTAAGTCTATAATTAAATGTTCAATCTTTATTAAAACATGGATCACAAATTAACATATAGCCTTTTTCAGGTTCTACGCATTCATAGTTTTACTAGTATTTCACTAACAAAATATTTGTCAACATTCTATAAAAAATGTAAAACAGGACTTGTTAGAAAATTAAGTTAAGTTACAAGCTTTAAGTTCTTGTTACACTAATTTGTGCTTTGGAAAATAAAAAGTGCCAAATTTTCTTCGCACGTACAGGTTTTTAACCAACTTCAAAAAAAGAGAAGGTTCTATGTACGACTCCTTATTTTTTTTGAATATGTATTTGCATCGATTTATTTTTGTTTGAAAGAGCGTAGGTACTTCTGTTATATTTAATTCGTATTTGCAAACTTTGAATGCGTTAGTTCAATTACTTGAAAAGAAATTAGTGAGATCAAAAATATCGATCAAGAGCGAGTAGTACTCTCGCACCAAGTGTTCCGTACCATTTCATGATTGTGAGTCAACGGGAAGTACAACTTATAGAAAATGACAAACTTAAATTTGCGGTCGTATCCACTTATTTTGTATCAAATTAACAGCAAATATAAGTTTGTACACTTCAAATTCTTTTTTTAGGATATACTTGTATGTATGAATCTCCATTTTTCGGATATTTTTCTTTGTTTGTACTATAAATTCTGACTTATTGCCAAATTTAATAATTCTAGATTAACGGGTCCTATACCACTGTAGGTGTTGATAATGCGGCGGTTATCATATAGAATGCAAAAAAATTAAGCATAGCAAGCTTTTGATAGCGATGATTTAGAAGTTTGATTTTTATGGGATTTAAGAGGTTCTCAACTTGGATATTGGATACGGCTTGATTTCTCCACGTGACGTGAGAAAAGTGTCTTGACAAACGGACAGACAAGCATACAGACAGGACAAATGGAAACGGAGAAGAAAGTGATTCCCTTAAAGTTTAATTTTTTCCTTTTGAGGTACGGAACCCTAAAAATCAACTTTAAATTTAATAATAAAATGTATGTTACTTACTTAATTATATTCTTAAAGAGCCCACGCCTCTTAGAAATAGTTCAAGAGGCACAGGTTCAAATCTCACTATGTTAAACATTTTTAAATCTTACTACCTATGTTAAATATTCTTCTTTTGTGGCAATGTTTGTAGTATAGAATAATAATTTAAATATAATATAAATGATATTTATTAAATTTGTGTGTACTTCTTTTTTTATTATTTAAAACTCAAGAATAAGTCAATTATTTTTATCCACGTCACCTATTTTTTAAATAAAAAGATACTAAGAAATTATGTAAAAGGTCGAACTGAAGCAGTCTCGGTTACAAATTGGCCAATTAAGCTCATGTGTACGTTGTAGAGAGGTTAATAAAGACAATGTATGGTTGCTTCCTAATGAGCCAGGACTTTTTAATATAGGAAAAAGTTTCTACTATATCATTAATTTGAAATATTATTCCGTATAGCAAATTAAATAAATGATAATAAAATATCCGAATACTGTTTCACGCGAGCTTTGAATTTCACATAAAAAAAATAAAAATATAAAATCACAAAAGCTCGACTTAATTATGTACTAAACTTTACGTCTCTCTCTCTCTCGTGCAAAAATAGAATAAAAAGTGTAAGCGCTCAGTCTTACTATTTATAATCAAATAGCACAAAACACTTATAAATAGAAGATATACGAGTATGTATGTACATATATGACAAAATATATTTTTGACGAGAATTTGACACAAACTTTTAGTACGTGACATAAACTTGTAGAGCTCTTAGCTTTTAAAACCTAGGCATAAAATTTGACCTCACTAAAGTATTATTATCTATTTTATATATACATATATAAGTTTTATTATGTGAGGTTATTAGTACTTTGAGTGGATGGATGTAGATGAGTTTGAATATATATATATATATATATATATATATATATATATATATATATATATATATATATATATATATATATATATATATATATATATATATATATATATATATATATATATATATATATATATATATATATATATATATATATATATATATATTTGACATGGGTGTGCGTTACTCGTCAGTCAAGTAACTAATGGAACAGTTTTATATTTAAGAGAGAGAGAAATAATAATAAATAATAATATGAGCATGGTGATGAAAATCACAATGACTATTTAGTAGATTTTCCTTAAAGGTCATTTCACTAATTACAATTCTCTATATAAAACATAATTCATAATATTAACAATAAGGTTAATAAAAAAAACGAACTTCAACTTTGGCTTTACGTTCTATCTCACTTTGCATGGTACGCAGAGAGAACTTAGTGTCAACGCTCTCTTGTCTCTACTTGCTGTCGGATTATGAGACATTGCGAATTGATTAGTGGATTTCAACACCAGGCAAATGCAGCCTGGTTTGACTAGACTTGTAATAATTTGTTAGACCCAATGGGAGTTTAATTCACTACCGTCGTGCTTACTATGCCATTGCTTTAGATATAACTAATAAAACTAATCTACACTAACCGATCTCACTAAAGTAGACTAAAATAATATAATTATAGTGTGAAATTTTCATAACAAAAAAAAATCCATGAGATTATGCTCAATAGACCTATTACAAGATACCACATGTTAATATATACATATGAATATATAACCTTTTATTATTTCATACAAGAGTTGATGTTATGAATATATCACATTATAAATGTTGTGGCTCTCTCGGGGAGAAGTGTGTTAAAGTTTATATGAAAATCTATTATCTATTTAATGGAATATTACTTGATTGAATACAAGCATTTTGCTCTGACATTGCTTGGTTATTATTAATATGATTTATCTATACTATAAGAAAATTGTTAATATACTTACTAAAAAAATACGAACAAATATTACGGATATGTATCAGTCCAGCAATATATCATTAATAGAAATAATGAAATGCTGCCAAAACAAAAATGATCGAATACGAAAAGCTCTTTCCATGGACATATAAAATTTAAGGAGTTGGAGAACATTTGATATATAACTAAGTATAGTAGATCAACTAAACTATAAGAAATAAAAAAAATGGCACTTAAGAAAAATTTCAACAAAAAATTATTCAGCGTGATGTACATTTTTCATTGACATTTTGATAGGATCTGGAACACCTAATGTAGAACCACAAGAGTTAAACTATATTATAGAAAAGATGGAAAAAATCGGCAAATCGGTGGTTGAAAATCACACATATCACGCATAGATTTGAAAAAAGCTATTTTAAAACCTCTTAAACGCTGTTCAAACTTGTTCTGAAATATGACAGGCTATTGCTTTATGCTTACGACATAGTACATACTATTTTTTTTCTGTATCCCGTATTTATGAGGATAGACAGAAGAAACCTAGTACACTATAACAAATCTCTTCTTTTGCCTGGCATTGGTCCCGGCTTCGATTGCCAGGGTCTGCCTTCCGACTAAGCTTACTCCACTCTGCTTGTTCTTTAACATCCTCAGTGGACAATCTATTGGTTCTCATGTCCTGCGTCATGACATCCAGCCATCGCTTTCTTGGGCGTCCGGGTGATCTAACTCCAGGGACAGACATGTCATAGCCATGCCACGCCATTTGGCCCAGGCAGCGCTTATACGGGCATGGATGTTGTGGTCGATGCCTCCAGGCTCATGCATAACGGATCCAAGGTATCTGAACTTCTCCGACTTAACGGCTGGCTCAGGCCCAATGTGGATGGTGCTCCAGTCCGGGTTCCGGCAAGCCAAGTACTCGGTCTTCGACACATTATTCACTTAACGCTCCAGCATTAGTCGGTTCTCATCAATGAGTACTATGTCATCGACATATATCATCAGCTACAGAGGATGTTCTTGGATGTGGGCCGAGACAGTATCCAGCACTACATTGAATAAGAACCAACTAAAAACTGAGCCCTGGTGAACCCCTACTGTAATCGGGAAGGGCTTGGTGTCGCCAACAGCTGTCCTAACCACTGAAGCGGAGTCGTTGTACTTATCTCTGATAATCTCAATATGGGCTTCAGGGATCCCCTTGGATCGTAATGCCCACCAGATACACAGACGTGCCATACAATCAAAGGCTTTCTATAGATCCAACAAGGTCAAATGCAGAGCTTTCCTTTTTTCCATGTAAGCCTCCATAAAAGTTCTGAGGGCAAATATGGGGTCCCTAGTGCCTGATCCTGGTTGAAACCCCATACTGAGACTCTGAGACAGTACACTTTCAGCGAAGCCTGAGGCCGATCATGCGCTCGAAGAGCTTCATAGTGTGGCTTATAATCTTAATGCTCGATCGGGATGTCGTGAGGTCATAGCGCTTTTCCGTTCTTCACGCGTCGAAGATAATTACGAGGTTCATCAAGGGTTATTGGAGCAACAAGTATGAGGTTAAGAGTTAATTCAGGAGGAAGACTACAAGAGTGCTGAGTGTTCAGCAGCTCCTAAAGTAGCTTTTTCATCTTTCCACAGAGGCATGACTACAAAGAAACGTGCCCCAAGAATCTCTGACGCAGAGACATTTTGTAACATCCTGCGCCACTTTATCTCGAGCATGAGCCAGTTTGTATATGAGTATAATGGCCATTCCAGCGAGTTTCCTGAAGGAAAGCACACTGGACCCGTCTTCTTATGAGTACATCGGCGAGTTCTCTGTATCGTCCGATTAGAGAGCCAATATTCCATGTTGCAAAGCGGAGTTTCCGTCTGGGTACTGACGTCGTTAGCCGTGCCCGTACTTGACACGGTAGCCCTTGCCCACTTATCGCAGGTGTAGGGCGATGTGCCTGCGCGTCGTTTAACGGCGACGCCCTAGCCGTACCCAGCCTTTTTTTATATCGGTCTATTTCTGTGGCGAATTGTGGTTTTTAATGGAACGATTGGCATCTGACTTCCAAACCCATTACTGGGAGAAATCAAGAAAAGAATAAGAATTAAAGGAAGAATGACTTGGAAAATGGGGGAGGGACACCACCCGAGGATTGGATTCCAAGGATTGGATGGGATATGAAAGTGATGGCTCGAGGATCCGGGCTCGCGTACCCTTATGCTGAAAACTAAATATCGGATAGATAATTGGCAAGACACCCTCTGAATATACACTATAACAAATTATAAATTTGTTACACTATAACAAATATATATATTAATAATTAAACAGATTCAGAAGAAAATCCTGAAATATATCTTGGAAATGGTAAATTTGGTCATGTCAGCTCATTTAAGTTCAGCTTAAGGTATTTTCAAGACTACTCGACAATTACTAATGTCTTACATATTATAGGAAGAGCTGCAGTGTAAGAATGTTTTCAAAAGCGAACTTGAATATTTTTTAAAACTTCGGTATTTTTCATATAACCTATATTTATAATCATATTGATAGGACTGGATAGAACTACTTTCAGAGAAAATAAGAGATTTATTTCAAATGTATTTTAAACGAAACACCCAAAACAGATTTGTTCAAGTGTAAATTGATGACTAAGTGATAAATAACCGGGGTGATTTGTCACTTTATTTCATGCTGTATTCCGTATGTATAAGGGATGGCAGAGGAACGGAGTGTTAAATTTTCTGCTTGTAGAGATATTGCGTATTAAATGCCAGAATTTAACGCCGTGGTTTTACTTGTCACCAGAGCGAGGAAATGAAAATAATTCACTTCCTCGACTGGGAATCGAACCCACAACACAACAGCAGTGCAGCTGCGCCACGATGGCATCGATTTCTTTTTTTTTTTAAATTTTAATATACTGTATATTAACTGGCTTCGCAAACATTAGTGAATATATTTTGAGTTAATTTCAATATTATTAGACTTTCAAAGACAAAAGGCACTATTGATAAATAATGTATATACACACATTTTAAGTATGGGGTAGGCATAGAGAACCTATTGAAGCCTTTTGTTCGGTTTATTGTAAAGACATAGGGTATGAAGTTGTTATTGTTTACAAATTAGCACGTAAAGTCAGCGGTAGCGCTGTTACTATGTGCTGAGCTTAAAGTGGAAACCTATTAAGCTTGAAAAGTTCATAAGTGCAGTGTAATCAAGTGCAAAGTGCGATAAGTGAAATAAATAGATTGTGTAACTTGTCATCGTATTTAGGTACTTACTACTCGGTAATTCATCGTGAATCTAAAAAGTATATTTTAATATATATAGGTAAATGAATGCAGTTTTTACATATGTAAATGTTTAAACTTAAAATTATTTGAATTTCCAGATTCTGGTAGGCAAGCACGTCACAGAACTTGTCACCCAAATCAGGTTTCAATTCTTAAATAGCCAGAAATTAGAAAATATGTTATCTTAACCCACTTTTTGTCTGCCAGCCAAATGTAAGAAAAAAAATATATATGAAATAAATGACTTACAGTTACTTTGTCCACTCGGAGGGCACAGTGTATGTGACTCAGTATGCCCGGGTATGTTGTCGGATCGCCAGAGAACTCTAACTATCTGACAATAAGCTATCATCATTAGCAGCAGAGGGAACCTGTGGAAAATGAAACGTTAAAAATAAAAAAAATATTAATTGTTTTTTTTTAAATGTTGAATAAACTAGTCTTCAAGACATTTCTAAAATCATTCGCGCTTTATCACGCATATAGTAGCGTTGGCCCTTGCGTGTAAACTGTTGAAATTCAATGTTGTATTTTGTATTATGGGGTATATTATTAGGGAATTATTTATTAGCTATGTATAAGCTAAGTTTTATTTTTCAGTCAGTTAGATTATATATTGTTTGTATTAAATAAGTTAAATTTTTCAATATTTTAATAAATGTTAGTTTTTAGTAAATAACACTATCCCTAAGCATGTCGTGGCGGCTTGTAATTAAAGCAGCACTAAGCTCATAGATGTAAGACATGTTTGTAATATTGGAATAAGTGTATGTTTTATAAGCTGTCCTTAATTAAATAAAAAAAAGAAAAACAAATATAAATATTAAAAAAAAAAATATATATATATATATATATATATATATATATATATATATATATATATATATATATATATATATATATATATATATATATATATATATATATATATATACATATATATATATATAACGGTGTAACGACAATGTATTAATAAGTAAATTATTATTGAATGAATGTATGTGAATTGAATGAATGTTAAATTATAATTATTTGCTAAAATGATTATTAATAAAACTAAATAAGTTGATATAATTAAAATTATTATTATGATTAATATTTGTTAAAAGATTTATAGACAAGCAATTGATTAAAGCCAGATTTTGTAGAAACTCATAGTGGGGGTACTATTATAAATAAGAGTGAATATTGTTACACGGGGCATTCGGACTCAAGCAATCGTAAACAGTAGACGTCTTTATTGTAATAAATAAAGGTCTATACGAAATGTCTATACGAAATATTTGCGAGTTTTACTTGTCATGGAAAATTGTGACATTAATGACGTCAGCAATGCTGACGTCATTATTTTTAAAAACAACTCTGGACATGGATCTTCGTCATATATATAAGCCGCCGAAACGACCTTATATTTTTGACTTTGATTAACATAAAAAAATAATATAAATAAAATTTCAATACAACAAAAACTACATATAAATTGATTCAGCAAAATGTTAATTAACCAAAAAGTAAATAATGAAAAATTATTTCATTCAAATCGTTCTCAGAACAGTTATTGTGATATTAAATAGAAACTTTCGGCAAGAACACTTGTAATTTCACTTCAAAATTTTGATGGATCGTACCAATCGAAAATCGGTGTGATTAATAAAGTTTCTGAATACCTAATCTTAGTTATACAAATATTTTAAATAACTAAATTTTATGAAATACCCATTGAATGAATATTGTATTGGCGTAGGGATAGTGTTCGACTGCTAATACAATTGTTTTGGTGGAAAGAGGAGAGCGGAGTCTCAATAATTGGTTTTCTCTGTCTAGATAGTTAAATTAGCTATGGCAAAGACGCTGTTATGCCACAGATGATATATAATTGTGAGCTCTATTATTTTGAAATATATTTTTTTTATTTAAAATATTTTCATTCATCTAGAATGATAAGACAACAAGGGCGGGATAAAAAAACTTTTTTTAGTTATTTCTGCTCTCCTTACAAAATTCAGGATATACAAACATTTTGTAAATATAAAAAAATATATATATATTAGATTTTTATAAAATTATAAAGCTATAAAGATTTTAATATTTTTAATTTACATTTCCAGTTTATCATCTTGCGTGATATTATTATATCTTTACTAATATAATAGATTTGAACAGTTTGGGACGAGCTAATTTTAACTTCTGGTTCGAATTAAAAAAAATCTTTTTCTGTTGCATATTATATTTATCGTGGAGGTATTATAGGTTTAGTAATGTCTTGAGCTTGGGAAGTTTACCTATTTCCATTTAGTCAAGGGGAAGAGGCCGTAGGTAATTGTAGGTCAATCATTTCAGTAATTGTAGCTAATTGTAGGTCAATCAGTCATTTGATTCCTAGAAAGTAAGATTTTTCCAAAAAAATGGCTGGAATCAAAAACCTTTTTAATCTCGCGATTGTGAAATATTGGGCGTAATGGGAACTAAGTGCAAGCTCGTAAGTATTTCTATAAGATCTAGAATAGAAATTCATCAGCTATAAGCCATATAGGAAATATTTCATTTTTCTGAGTAAAAAATTCATTCATTCATTTGCAAATAATTCATTTTTCTGAGTGGGAAACGAACCTACAACCGTTGCGTTTACAGTAAGGCGCTGAGCTGCGGCGCTCATCGCCAATTTGAGATATTTCCCGCAGATATTTACCAGGAGAGAACTAGTGTTAATACACTCTGCTCCCCACTTTCTGCCCAATTCGGAGACGTTGCGTGTTGAGTGGCGGAACTTAACACCGCGCCTACTCTTGTTGCCAGAGCGAGATAGAAATAATTAAATACATAAATCTTCAACCAACTTACGTATAAAGGAACAGAGCCTTTATTATATGCCATTTTAGATCACTGCTGTCAGACCAGGTGGGCTTGCACTGCATAAAATATTGCACGTTGAAACGGAGCTCCATGTTTCTTTTCACTTGTAGTACCACGAATTCGGGAACATCTGTAGGAGAGAAATTATAGATTAATATAAAATATACATAGTGCGTATATATAACACATATAGTATATGTAATATATATATACAAGTGACTTATACTGGAGGACCCGTTGACGTGTGAAATACGCGTTGCCATAGCAACGTGTATGTCACTTTATACAAAAGTTATATTGTTATACATATGGTAGTGTGTTTAATGTTTTATTTATTGATTCAATGTACAAGCAATGAAAAAGCTATACTACAAATAATAAATTAATATACATTACATACAAAACACGTATTTATTTACATATCACAACGGAGGTAATGACGTACGCAAAAGCTTATGTTTATAATTTAGATTTCATAAGCTTTGAACACTAACCTCATTGAGCACTTAATACTCAATTGCTTGCGAGAGCTTAACGCATTTTGTATCTCTATGTATAATTAACTGGGTAAAGAAAGCATAAGGCGCAGTCCATACGATAAGTGAGATTTAAAGCTGCGAGTCTCTATGCTAGAACGTTGAATCTATTGTTCAATATTAAGACAGTATTTGTAATCTACGTTATGAGACTCAATGCTGCGCTCTTATTTTGCCAGTGACAGGAGGTAAAAATATCTCTTTAGTCCGAGTGGGATTCAAACCCACTATAACGTGTCCGCGGCTGTTACAGTCAGACGCTGCTCCACTGAGTAATGACGTTTTAAGCCTAATGCCTAATGTTTTAAGCCTATAATTTTTCATATTAAATTAAAAGATATATTATAAATATTGTAAGTTGATTTGTACAAAAAATTTCGAATGTTAGTTAGACCTGTTTAATTGGAACGACATTAATAAGTCATGGAAACAGTATTACAATACACTTATATGTATGTATGTATATATATAATATATATGTATGTATTCATGCTAGACTTCGGAAATACGTTTTTCGTCGCTAAAAGATTTAAGTGGAATTTTTTAAAGCTATTCTGTTGGTTTTTGTCAGTAGCTTTTTATATTTCATGTATTTCATGTTAACTTTCCAGTCAGATTATATGTGAGAATGTTGGGTTCCAAATTTGCAAGTGTTTTTATGTTTACACTAGCTTTTACTACCGGACATAACTGATGTCACATAGATTCAAATGACCGAGATGACTTTGACCGCTGGTGCAGTGGGTTACATATAGGTAAATTATTAACGTGATGTAATAAGAGCTATATCTTAGATAAATTAACTATAAAACATAATTTACTCATTAGAATCATTAGTTCCAGAGATTAGCGCGATTAACAAGCATTTCAGTTTCAAAATTATTAATACAGCATTTCACTTTTTAGTTCACAGTACAGCATTTCAGTTTTAAAATTATTAGTATTTGGTTATTGATATTGAATGTTAAAATTTTTATTGGGATCGCTAGCGGAATGTGGAGAACTTGGCGTGTAACTTGGCACTAGTATAGATGATGACTGTGGGGCATTCCACGCCAGGCGGACATTTAAAAATTGTCATGGTCTCCGATTTCGGATACATTTTAATATCTTAGACCTATATAGGTTCTCAACACAATCGCTAATAAATTTTTGTAATATTGCGTTCAGTTCAGGAACTACACGTGTTCAAAGTCGTGAAGGGCTGTCGGAGATGTACTTGTTCAAGTCCTATTATACGTATTAAAGAAGATATAAATATATATACAAAGTAGTGGAATATATTACTCATAAAAGGAGATTTTTAATTGAATTTTATTAAAATAAATATTTCTTATTTTTCATATAAAAAAACTCGTTGTCGCCTTTACAGTTAGACGCTGTGCCTATATATGATTAAAAACAAAATATCAATTATCTTGCTGTACGCGTAAAAATAAACATAATATTAGGTTACTTACTAAATAACAAAGATAACACCCAGATGATAAGTATCGCGGTCTTCGCTCTGCTCGTCGTCGACTTAAACTTGAGAGGGAAGCAGATCGCGTACCAGCGGTCCACTGAGATGAACGTCAGTGTCAGTACCGACACTGTCACTGATACTGACTGCAACAAGAGAAAATTATATTTAATAAATTTAAAAAAAAAAACACTACTGCAAAGCGTTCGAAATTTTGGGTTCACAAAATATATACTATACAAAATTAATCTATTATAGAATTTTATTTAAAAAAAAAATATATATACTATAGATAATATAGTTTTTTTAGTTTCACATTTTTGTTTTGCATGTATTGTGGTCAGATAAAGAGAAACTAGTGCTCTAACACTCCGTTTCCAACTTCCTGCCTTTTAAGACATTGCGTGTTTACATTGCGAAACTGAACGCCGCGCTTTGTCTTGTTACCAGAGCGAGGAAAATGAAAATAATATATTGTCCTGGAGTGAGAGCCGAACCTACAACCTAATATATCCTATATATAACTATACAGCCGAACCTATAACCTATATATAACTTTAACATTAGTGATTTATTAATAAAATTTATCAATTTTATTAATAAATCACTAATGATTTATAAAACGCCATGTTGCTATAATTGGTTCATTCTTGTTTATACTTGTCATGGTTGAGAGTTGGCTTCTCTAAGTTCAATAATATTCACTTTGCTCGAAGCTTTTAAAATGGATTTTAAAGTGTCTTATCATATTTTTTTTATTATTAATTTAATATTATATATTTATTTTATTATTACTCCACTGAGTTCGTGAAATGTCTACGAATATTATTAAAAAAAAAATAATTTTATTAATACACTTTGTTTTTACAGTAGTTATTAGCTTTTCATAATAACCGAAGTGACATATAAAATATTTTCATATTCAAACTACCTATGAAATATGTAAACCTTATAAACCCTTGGTTTTACTTTATATCTAAACTTATGGTAAAGACTTATTTATTATACAGGTCGTGTTTGCGTGATTAGGAATATTTCTAACTATTTAATTTTAATAAGATTAGGCTTGATACATATTTGAATAAATTTGACAAAATAAGCTTTTTTTAGACTTTGCCCATATAACAAGATGGATAGAGATACAATCTACTCTCTATTTTCTATTCCAGTTCGTATCTCGAACTGGAATACGAATATAAAAATGAAATATTTTAGTTAAAAACAAATATTTTTTAATTGAGACCCGAAGGTCACTACTTCAATTTCTGGGGCTAAGGCTTTTAACTTATTTTTTTAAGAAATATAATTATTAAATATACGTTGTGTACGGATTGTTAAGCAAGAGTATAAAGTGCTTTGGTGGCGCAGCGATACAGCGTCTAATTGTAAACGTAATGGTTGCAGGTTCGCTTCTCGCTCGGGGAAATTGGGTCATTTAATTTCTTCGATGCTAAAAACAACGAAATCGTCTCAAAAATTCAAAGCTTTTACTCTCTTTTCTTAGCTAAGCGAAGAAAATGGGTAATGATGTGTGTTCCCTAGGTTCCCTCTGACTATACGGGATCATTGTGGACTATACAAAGTCATAGAAAGTCAAGAGTCAAATTAAATATTAGAAGTACTTATGGGAAAGACAAGAAGAAACAACCTTCCAACATTATGCATTACCATGCGTTGATGTTTGTTATTCAATTACATAAAGTTAGTGCAAAAACTTGAAGCAATTTTCTAATTATGCATACATAATTGAAATGAGCACATACGGAAGGAATTACAAGAGAGACCATTACGTTTGAATAAATCTACAAGAAGAATAGGGGGCGATCGTTAATTTAAATCTCAAATACTTAATTTTTTTATATTTGATTTTCTCCTTTCAGTGGGGTATAGACAAAAAGCTAAAATTTCTATATAGAATATATATTTTTAAATAGTACTATATTTATTGTTTATATATATATATATATATATATATATATATATATATATATATATATATATATATATATATATATATATATATATATATATAAATATAATTTTATATGTATGTCTTATAGTATTTATATATTTTTATATATATATACAAATATACTATGCTTTTGTGTGGTTGCATCTAAGGTTACCTGTAAGTGATTATAATTGTTGATAAAGTCGCCTTTGCATACTACCGTCCTATGATTTTGTTTAATTTGTTTTTTTTACTAAAATTAGTATCTTATGTATGCAATAAATAATTTATTTATCTAAAAAAGTATTTTTCTAAATATTGTTTAAGGACTTAAATTGACATAGAAGTAAAAAATAACCCTTAAGTATATCAGCTGTATCGTTAAAAGATAGTTTTCACTAAACACATTAATTTCCATTAGCCAATACAAAATATCTCTAAATAATAACGAAATGAGTTATTACCAAATCACTGGTACCTACAAAATATTGGAGCTGGACATATAAACAATACTTTAAATCTACGCCGTTATTTTAACGCGCTCTTCCTCTTCTAAAATAGATGGAGTGTAGGCACCATCTTAGAGAAACGTTCACAGTAAATTACATTTGAAAAGCCCACGATAAGTAAGCATCAAATCGGCGTTGAAATAACTTAAGTGCTTCCAGGAGCGAGAACACTGACTTACTCACACACTTAACGCAATTCTTCTTTGCTAAGTTTAAAAAAAATTAGGCTATGTTTGGTTATTTCCATTAATTATAAAGTTACTATAGGTACATAAAATTGTTGTGATCTTGAACTTGAAGTTTTTAATGACTTTTTTTTAATGAAGCACTCAAATTATCCAGGAGTTGGTATGTGTTTCCACACAGCATGGTAGACAGATGGTACCTAGTTTTAAGATGCACCGGTTCCCGCTTTTACGCCCTTTCGTTGGTAAATGGTAATTTTTGTATAACTTATAATATTATTCAAACTAGCGCGGAGTGTTTAAGTAGGAGAAAAGAAGAGGAAAGAGAGCTGTGCCACTATTCTCATACCCATCAAAGTCTCTGAGATCGTAGTTTTTTTATGAGAATAACTAGGCGCACGTTTGGGTCATGCCAGAGGTGCTAGAGCAAATTCAATTTGAACGAAGTGCAACAAATGCTTTAATTAAAGTGTTTTAAATTACAAGTCACGATATAAATTCTTTAAATTTATTGAAAGTAATAAATAAAATTTGCGTTCATTTTCGTCAACACACAATGTCTCGAAAAGCAGAAAGTATAGTGGATTCCCCTGCAGTTAAAAGAAGACAAATAATTGGTAATATTTATCCCTTTAAGTAAAATGAAAAGAAACTAATATAACTTATTAATAACATAAAACTAAGTTTGATAGTAACCTTGAAAATATTGGCTTTAATATAATATATTAAATGCACTAGACAGTGATAATTGCTGTTAATGCGTGATGTGTCACTAGCCTTTCTATCTATTATATATATATATATATATATATATATATATATATATATATATATATATATATATATATATATATATATATATATATATATATATATATATATATATATATATATATATATATATATATATATATATATATATATATATATATATATATTCATCGAATTTACGGCAGTGAAAGTGCTTTGATCTTTATACATTCTACCCCTAAAGGACTTTATTAGTCAATTTTCTCGTTGGCAACTTAGAGAGACTTGCTCCATATTACATTTATAAATATGTATGACCCGAGATTTTTTTATGTCAAAAAATACACAGAAAGCTATGTAACTTTCGCACACTCGCGCTAATTTTTTTATTTTTACAATAATTTATTATCAGATTGAACAACTTATGCTAAGACACCATATTCCTTTTTTATTTTTATTTTATCAGGTCCATTAGTGTCCCATATTAAATATTACTAATCCATAATATCTACATCTCAATAAGAAATCTCATGTGGCTGAAGAATATTTGCTAAGTATTTTTGTTTCATAAAACTTTCTTTTACACGAAAGCAAAATCAGTAGAATAAAAAATCAATTTTTATCAGGTTTTTGCGATTCATTTTTATATAAATATATATTAAAGAACTTGTCAACTAGTTTGGGACGTGGTGGCGCAGCGGCACAGCGTCTGTCTGTAAACACTTCGTGTGTATATTCGATTTCCACTTGGAAAAAAATAATTCATATTTTAACTATCCCTCGAAAATTAAAACACTTATCCCTTTAAGTAAAATGAAAAGAAACTAATATAACTTATTAATAACATAAAACTAAGTTTGATATTACTTTGAAAATATTGGCTTTAATAAAATATATTAAATGCACTAGACAGTGATAATTGCTGTTATTGCGTGATGTGTCACTAGCCTTTCTATTATATATATATATATATATATATATATATATATATATATATATATATATATATATATATATATATATATATATATATATATACATATATATATATATATATATATATATATATATATATATATATATATATATATATATATATATATATATATATATATATATATATATATATTATATAGACATATAAATATAGATTCGTTTAGTACTAGGTCTAGCCTTCTTTCTTGTAAATTTAATTTTAAAAGCACGCGTAACTTTCTATAGTAAAATAAAAATTACATTAGTTTTCGTGTTTTTCCAAAGCATTCAGTAAATAGGCATTAAATTTCCCTTTCTTATTAGTGTAAATTGAATAAAAAGCTTTATAATAAAATTTAAGCTTTCTAAGTAAAAGGGTTCAAATAAATCAAATAAGTTAGAAAGCTCAATGACATATCAAAATATTGTAATTTACTTAGTGCTTTGTACTTCAAGAACTTCGAATTTTAACTATAAATACTTATTTATTTTAGTGAACCCAAAAAGTTTGATCAAATTGTATTTATTCATGGAAATAAATTTGAATTTCGATTTCTTTTAAGTAATAGAAAAAAAGATTTATTAATCTTTTTTACTCTTTGTTTTAAAAGTGCTAAAAATAAATCAAATGAATTTTACTTTAAACCTTTGGACTATTAAATTATAACGTAATTACATAATATATATAAAAATAAAAGCTTGTAAGATTCAGAACACGAAGAAGATTTTAAGTTTACTACTAGTTAAAAAAATATATTAAAATCAATGTGATCAAATTAGTTAATTCACTTACATATTTATTTATAGAGGTAAATCTAATTTAAAATGTGTGGATGTTAAGGACAGTGGACCTGACGTAGCGCGTGAGCATTGGATGGATTGGAGCAGTGTCAGTGGGGGTGCGGGCAACAGCGGGATTGCTGATGGTTCTCTCTTCGTCATTCGTAACCTACCTACAAAATACGACATAAACCACTTTTCTTACTAATCAGCGATTGGGCAATTTTCCCTGTCATTAAGATATAGGACACTTTCCCCAGCAGAAGGTTGAGATTTAGTACTGAGGTAGAGTTTTAATTATTTATTAATTACTAAATAATAATAATAATAACTTAATACTGAGGTAGAGTTCTAATTTTTTATATTTTTTTTTCATTTAGCAGGAAAAAAATAGAGAACGTAGTGCTTAGACATTCCATTCTCCACCTAACACCAGATTCAGACATTATATTTTAAGTGATAGTAGCACTCAAAGTCACAAAAATCTTCCACAGATTATCAAAACAAAAAATATAGATTAATTATTTTTTTTGTTTTCATTATAATCTGTGGAAGTTTACGTAACAGATATCGTCTGATGTCAGGGAGATAAATCTGTATTTTAGTCTATATCATGTTTCATAATAACTGGAATTTCGACGCTTCAATTGCCCAGTGACTGTTCGTGCAATGATTACCAATTTAAATTATACTCGGGGAATATTTATATAAGTGTTTTATTTTACTAAAAAAAAAGCTTATTTTCTCTGTTAGTGGAAAGTAGAGAATACTTGTAGCTTAATATTGTACTACTAGTATTGTAGTTTGTATAGATTTTATTTTAAAAACTAAAAAAAATTGAGATATCACTTAGCATTTAAAATTGAAAAAGAAATTATGTATTTATTAATAGTTATTAACAAATCTATACTTATAAAATAACGTGTGCTGACTGACTGAATGACTGATTCAACATCGCCGAGCGCAAACTATTAAAGTTACAAACATGAAATTCGAACTGTATATTCACTTTGTACATAACAAAGCACTCACTAAGATTTTTAAAAAATCTCCCACAGTGCGAAAGCTCGTCATTTCGAAAGTAAAATAAACAAAGTTTTGTATTTCGGTAATTGACGTAAAACAAATCAATACATGGTTCAGGAATTATAGAAATTTTACTTAATAGGGGATGAAATACAGGGTTAAATGATTACGTTGTTTAGAAGTTTTTTTTTATTAACATAATATGTATATTAAATTAATTTTTAAATACATATAATCAACTTCCACGTGAGCAAAGCCGCGGACAATACCTAGTATCGTATGTATATAGTTACTGGCGCTCAAGTTTAAATACACTTTACTCTGGCTTTTTCATTATTTTTTGCGTTGTCTGGTAAGCGTGTATAAAAAACGTTTTAACATCAATACTTTACAAATATTTCATACTCTTGACCTTAATCTATACTAATAATATAAAACTGAAGCGTTTGTTTGTTTGAACGCGCAAATCTTAGGAACTACCGATACTAATTCAAAAGTTATTTTTGTCTTGAATAGTCCACTTATTAAGGAAGAATAAAGACATAAATAAAATCACGCTATGACTAATGGGATTGGAGCAGACAAAAAAGTTTGTATGAAAGTCGGTTGCAAAAAAATATAGTCAACGACGAACGGACGAAATCGCGGGCGGCCGCTAGTCTCATATAAATTCGCCTTGTCTATTAATGAAAATCACATTAAATCCGTTTTGTTTACTAATTATTACATACGTGTTAAAAATATGAGAAGAACTGTACGAGTAATTCCATAACGAAGATCGTTAAAATACCTTAGGCGAAAATTTAAAATATGCCACAGGGTAATGCATTTATTCGACGATGCTGAGCTTCTAAATCGATTAAAGACTATAAATTCTATAT
Organism: Dione juno; assembly: GCA_037127375.1. Taxonomy (NCBI): domain Eukaryota; kingdom Metazoa; phylum Arthropoda; class Insecta; order Lepidoptera; family Nymphalidae; genus Dione; species Dione juno. The sequence continues at coordinate 4,861,379 of JAXRJS010000088.1, read as the reverse complement.
CAACAATATGAAGCTAAAGAGGTTGTTTGGATGAACGTGTTCAGGAAGTACTGGTCACGGCTGAAATATCTTTTGGCGTTGAATAGTCCAGTTTATCAAAATAGGCTATAGGCTATATTGTATCAAGTTATTATTTCGTTTCCACTGTATCTATGTTTTAGCTTACTAATCCATATATTGTGCATATTTTTTTAGATTTTTGTTTACTTTAGACAGGTATAAGTCATGATGAAACATGATGATGGGGGGCTTCATCACCACACGTGGAAATAGATTATTTTAACTTTTTTCGTTCGAAAGTGAAGAACGGAGTATCTCGACACTAGCTGTCTCTGGAGAAAGTATTGATAAACAAGCAATAACCCTGACAGGAAACTTTAAATGGTTTCTTCATGTAGTGTTTACAGAAGTTCTAAAATCTTTGGATTTTATGGGGATTTTCGAGGAGATAGCCGCTTATTGTACTCCACTTCCAATAAAATGTTGTGTTAAAGTCGAAACTCTCCGTTATCAAGTTCACGTGTGGAATGGTGAAATTTACCGCCGTGTCTTACCACATCGAAGAAATAAAAATTGCTCGTGCCCCCGAATGTGAATGTCCCTATACACAACGTTAACCTCTTTTATTTATAGCGTCAACTCATCGTTAAACTCGACCTACCTAACTTTAAGAACATTTAAGTTAATTTTAAGGAAATTCTAATTAACTTTGACTCTAATTTTGAAGCCCACAGCATTCCTTGAATAATAATGTGCCTCCACCTCCGCATATCATCAAGAGCGTCGGAATATTAATGGGAGAATTTGAACTATGAAAATGCATACGGACAGTCATCTAAGTTTACTATTCTATTTTTCAAAAACATTATTGGCATATAATATATGGTCATATACGATGTATACGATGGTTATGGGTTTGACTCCCACTCGGGGGCATAAATTATTGTTGTATAGGTATTATACATTTGAAATATAGTCATTAACCCACTTTAAAATTTGCTTTATGACTCAACGACTCGACTCGACTCAACCCACTTTATCCCGAATTTTAGAGGAAAATTAAGAACGGAGTGTCTTAACACTAGATTTTCTATCCAATATGTGAGAAATGAGTGTAAGGGAAATATATAAAAAATATAACAAGCCAAGATAATATTTCATTTCTAAATCTTCTAGTATAAATCATCTTCATCATAATGTAACCCAATATGGGATAATCAAGATAGCAACATATAAATACATAGTAAGAGAGAGATTTTCACGAGCGTTCAGATTTGATGTTTTTAAATAACTTACAATTTTGGATTATATTAAAAGTATTATAAATAAAAGAGTATTACATAACTAGTGGTTATTTAAATGCGTTAATACATATTTTTAAGCAAGAGACGAATTCCGTTGCTTTACTTAGTATGTTTAAGAAGATTATGTAAATGTTCTAGGAGTAAAGAGAGATATATACGGTTTTTTTTTATTAACCTCACGTTTTATCCCGCAAATCCCACTTTCCCCGTTTCCCGCTTTCTATATTTAGATACATTGCGTGTTGAGAGGCGTAAGGTATATAGGTGCTGCGCTGGGTCTGACATCTCTAGTATACATGAAATGTGAATAGAACCCACAATCACCGCGTATTCAGTCAGTACCACTGCGCCGGGCCGGCCTCATATTCTATTTTTAACAATGATTATTGTTCTTCTTCTGGGACAGAACTATGACCCAGACTTCCTGAGTAACCAATTCACCTTAATAATGACTATATTGGCCCACACTAAACTAAACAAGTGCTTAAAATGCATCGGCTTCAGATAGTGTTTAATTAAAAAATCTTTTGCGATGTAGATTGTATCACGCAACTTTTGGGCTTTTTGCAATATGCCTCACTCTTACTAGTAAAAATTGAACTACGACATATAACTGTATATATGTATGTTTGTATACTGATATATACAGCTTGTATAAAATAAATTTAATATGAGTACAGTCAAGTTCGACATTCTTCAGTACGGACTCTCTTAGAAGTACGGAAAGAGCTCCCTTCCGCTAGCTAATCCTTTGGACTATCCTTGAATGGGATTTAAAGTTATAAATATCTTGTTTTGCTGTTCAAGTACAGCTTTTTTTTTTAATTTCACACTTTATCTCGCATATAGTGGATAGCACAGGCAACCAGAGAAACGTGTGTCAAAACGCTGTATTTTCGACTTTTTATTCTAGTTATTACTTGTTGAGTGGCGGAATTTAACGCCGCAGCTAGTTCTTCCAGAGCGAGGAAATTCAAATGATTTAATCCGCCGAAGGATTTAGGCCCATCACTGCGTTTATACTCACACGCTGTACTACCTAGTCTACTAGAATAAAATTTTTGAAATATTTAAAAAACAATGTTTATATATATATATATATATATATATATATATATATATATATATATATATATATATATATATATATATATATATATATATATATATATATATATATATATATTATTTTTTTTTAAATCCTTCTCTCTCCTACACGCTCGAGGAGGTCTTGTGTTTTGCCAATGCTTGCAATGCCAATGCTGCAATGACATTCCAAAGAGCAATACCAAATTCCTTCAAAATTCCTTTTCCGTACAGGCTCCACTCCTTTGGAATAAACTCCCTAAAGCTATTCAAGAAAGCCAATCAATATCGTCTTTTAAGTCGATATTGAAAAACATCTAATTAACAAACTAAACAGTATCTGAAATGTCTTTAATTTAACTATGTTTTATTTATATTATATTTTTATGTGTTAATATTTTATGTATTTTATAGTCTATGTATATATTTATATGTATTTGTATAAGTATATGTCTATTTACTTGTATGTATGTATGTATGTAAGTATGTATATCTTCTATGCTTGATATATTGAAATTTTTATTTAAGTTATTTTTATTTTTATGTAATTATGTAAATTTTTTATCGTTATATTGCATCATTTCTGTCATCTAGCTACTTACTGGTGTCAGCCACTTTCACAGGTTGGCTGGAAGAAATCTTTTCTAGAGATAAGTCCACTTTTTGTAATTATGTAACTATGTTTGTACTTAACATATTTTTTTTTGATTGTAATAAAGAATACTATATATATATATATATATATATATATATATATATATATATAATATATATATATATTATATATATATATATATATATATATATATATATATATATATATATATATATATATATATATTTGTGGATGACTTTGTAATGACTATATTGTGCTTAATCATCGCGATTTACATCTTATATATTTATAGTACATATGTATATTTATTTTCACCCACTTCTTGTCCCAATGTTGACTGCGTGTCATCTATTGTACAATCTTCTCATAGCTTAAGCCTGATGACCCAGCTAAAAGAATAAGAATAACAAATTTGGCTTTTGAGCAAGCTTTTTTAAACTACTATACAGTTTTAAAACCACTAACAATGTCTCACAAATGTAGCGGAAAACGTGAAACGAAGAAGTTTCAAACTTAAATTTGCGCTACAGATACAATTTTGTAATATTTGTTTTATCTGGTATACCATACTACCTAGAAATTACCATTAATTGAATTCTTTCCTTTATTTTTATTGTTAATTCCCATTTCTTGAAAAAAATCATAGTTGAAGGCCAATTAAAATTTCCCTATAGGCTTTGATTACGCGATGAATTCCATACAATATGAATAGCATGCATGTAAAATAAAACATAAATGCTCATACATTTTCATTACGGAACCCTAAAGAATGGAAAAATTAAAGCCCTAGAGCCCATAAAGATAAATTCGCAGTAATATTTTTCAAGAATTTGAAACGTGCTCGTATCACGTACCAATAACAAAAAAGAATTTAAAATGGTAATCACGCACTCCAAATTTAAATATATTTTAGTTTTTTAATACTTTTTATTCGACGTTTCAATAGTAATGTTTCGATATAAAGAAATTTTGAAATGTTGAGTGGACTCATATATTTTACATATAAAAGTCGTAATATGTTGAAAAAAGAAAAAAAATGATAGATCTAGTTAAATTAATACTTAAACAGGCGTAGTGGGTCAGCGTCTGACTGTAAACCCGAAGATTGAGGGTTCAATCTCCGTTCGGGGGTATGATTATATATGAATATATTTTTTTACATATTTAGTCAAAGTACAGTGTTAAGTTCCGCCATACAATACCCCAATGTCTTTCAAACAAATGGATGGAAAATGGGGATTGTTCCCCAAAAATCTAACAGTTGGGTCTGCCTAATTCTGCCTAACCTGCCATATGCGGGTAACAACGTGATGTTCCTAAACTAAAGGATAAACTGCCAATATTAATTAAAACCGTATTTTCATTTAACACTTGGGTAAATTCATAAGTTACTTTAATTTCATACATTCTCGTGGCGAATGTGAAGTGAGCAGCATTTGATGTGAGATTTTGACATGAGATATTTAAAACCCTCTTCGTGTTTCGAGTGTGACTGATAGATGTAGCCAGGTAATCATTATTTTAAATTAAATGGCTCTAAATGTTATTCCATTCCACTAGTTACCGATTAACTGGATCACATATAGATAGTGTTCTCTCTTTAGAAGAAAAACTTGTACGTCAAATGTCAGTATCATAGTTCTATGAGAAGCTACTACCGGCTTGTAAAACTGTTGGTATGTACATGATACAAGCAAAATTTCTTGTATATTATTTTATTTCCCATTGTAAAGTTCTAGATGGAATTTTAGCTATTTACATTAGATTCGTCTTTGGGTTATATAAATAGAAATTTCTTTGATTTATTTGATTAATTTCGTAGCAAATTGGCTACTACAGACGAACGCTACGATTCAAAATTTTGTACAGAACTCTAAATACGATAGATATATTTTATCTATATAGTCTAAAGTCTGTCCAATTTACTTCGTGTTACGGATTTAATGCAATTTATTTGTACGAAATTCCATAACTAACTTCAATAAGTTATTGAACCTACACCAGGTATCTACGTGTTGTTTAAAACTAGATTAAGCCTTCATGGCTCAGCGACACAGCGTCTGACTGCAAACGAGACGGTTGTGTGTTCGATTTCTACTCGAAGAATGAATAATTCTATTCCCTCGCTAGTAAGAAGACAAAACACACTAAGTTTCGCTACTCAACACGCAATTACTTAGAAATAGGGCAGAGAGTGGGGTCCAAAGTGTCTTAACACTAAGTTCTCTGTTTTTACCCTGCTATATGTAAGATAGCGTGAAATTGATATTAAATTTAAGCGTTTTCTTGATAATATGAGTAAGAACCCCATGTAGTCCTTTGGAAATTTTTCATTGTACGCTCAATAGTAATCGGTTACCTTCTACTTATTTAGATTTTGATTAAATGTGTTGTATTTAATACAAATTAACATTAAATAATGAAAAGAAAAAATCAAAAAAAAGCTACTTTTTACTAAATTATTTCACTCTTTCATCTTATGATGATATGTGACGATGATTGGAAGGAAAAACAAACGTAAAAAACCTGTCCAAAATTACCAACTTCGAGTTAACTCGTTTGACATTGTTTCCAGAATAAAAAAAAAAGGAAAAATATTAAATTTTTGTCCAGATTCAAAGGACATTCACATCACGCACGTCCCTAACAAAGGGTAACTAACTGTGCCGGAAATCGTTAAGATTTAGGCAAAAGCAAATATACGTATGCGTAAAAAAAATACGTGATTAGATACTTTTTTTTAATAATCTGCATAAGCGGTAGGACTTAAAACTAGATGATTTAACACTGTGTTTCCTCTGCCTATGTATACGAGTACATATGTATATATATATATATATATATATATATGTATATATATATATATATATATATATATATATATATATATATATATATATATATATATATATATATATATATATATATATATATAAATATATATATATATATATATATATATATATATATATATATATATATATATATATATATATATATATATATATATATATATATATATTTATATATATATATATATATCTCTTCTTCTTCTTGGCATTAGTCCCGGCTTTTGCCAGGGTCTGCCTTCCGACTAAGCCACTATTCCACTTTGCAAGGTCTTTAACATCCTCATATATATATATATATATATATATATATATATATATATATATATATATATATATATATATATATATATATATATATATATATATATATATATATATATATATATATATATATATAAATATATATATATACATATATATATATATATATATATATATATATATATATATATATATATATATATATATATATATATATATATATATATATATATATATATATATATATATATATATATATATATATATATATATATATATATATATATATATATATATCTCTTCTTCTTCTTGGCATTAGTCCCGGCTTTTGCCAGGGTCTGCCTTCCGACTAAGCCTATTCCACTTTGCAAGGTCTTTAACATCCTCAGTGGACAATCTATCGGCTCTCATGTCTTGTGTCACGACATCCAGCCATCACTTCCTTGGGCATCCGGGTAGTCTAACTCCAGGGACAGACATGTCAAGGCACTTTCTTCTGACATAGTTCTCAGATCGGCGCATAACATGGCCATACCATCTCAGGCGACGCTTTTGGAGCTTATCCGCTACGTCACGGACCCCAAGACTACCTCGAATGAATGTGTTGCGTATGCGGTCGGACCGCGTCACGCCATACATCCATCTCAGCATCTTCATCTCCGTGACATGAAGCTCCCGAGTGTGCCGAGATAATGTTGGCCAACATTCGCTGCCGTATAAAAAAACCGGTCGGATAATGCTCTTGTATATCAGTACCTTGAGCTTGGCCGGTATTCTGCTATCGCAGACTACACCAGTGACCTCCCGCCATTTGGCCCAGGCAGCGTTTATACGGGCATGGATGTCGTAGTCGATGCCTCCAGACTCATGCATAACGGCCTCAAGATACCTGAACTTCTCCGACTTAACGGCTGGCTCAGGCCCGATACGGATGGTGCTCGAGTCCGGGTTCCCACAAGCCATATTTTAATATGTGGTGCATTTGCGCCTGGGGTATAATAGAACTCAATCAGCTTCCATGAATTTCATCTATATTCTCTTTAAGGGAATACGTCGAACTAATAATAACCCTGTTTCAGGTTTCTGTGAGATTAGATGTCACTTTCATCTATATAAGATTATTTATTATTATAATAATATGTTATTGATATACGAGTAATATACTTGTAAGTATTGGAGATTTATATTATAAATTGCTTTTTAATTTTATATTTAATATATAATATAAAGGAGCTATAATGTCTCTATAAATTCTATATCTTAACTTTAATCTACGCTTAGACCGAGCTTTGACTAAAATGAGAAATATACATGTTTGTATTAAGGACATCTTGGTTCTTGGTTGGGTCTTGGTTCGATTCCCATTAATTATTTACTTACTTCGTTGTAGTAAGAAAACGCGCGACGTGAGTCCCGCCACTTAACACGCAATGTCGTGGTCGGAAATAGGGGAACGGAGTTTTTTAACACTATATTTTTAACACTCTACTTTATGCGGGATATAGCGTGAAACTGAATCCCATATTGATTTTGTCAGAATGTATTTCATTGTTAAGAATTAAATATAGCCACGATTCTTTTATATTCCATTTTTGGATTAGAAAAAAATAATAATTTAAATTAGCTTGTTAAATAATGTGTTTTAATAGATATATCTTTATTTTGTATATGCGAATTTGAACTATTTTTAGAAATAACTTAAATATTTGTCTAACGAAATAATTGAGAATACCGCGTTATGTCTTGTTACCATACCGAGGAAATGCTAATATTTCATTTTTCAAAGTGGAAATTAAACCTGCCCCCGTCACGTTTACAATAAGACACTTTGCCGCTGCACCACGAGTGCCTTAATTGCATATACGTATATAAATAATAATTATATATTTTTACTTGATTTTAAATAACTTGGTTATATATTTTTTTTTAAAAGAAAAGGATAATTTTTTTACATCATGGACTTTTTTTTTCTTTCCTTAAGAACTGCAATTGTATAACTTTGGGTTCATGTAAACAAATTTAAGTATATAACATTAACGTGCAATTTTCTCATTGTATATGTTAAGCTAATCATGGATATCTTTTAGATATTAAAATTTATATATTTATTTATTTTTTTTTATATCTTTTTGTACATATTACATGTGATTGTTTTATTATATTCATTATTAACTTATACTATTAATACTGTTTATTACTTAGTATTTTTTTTTAAATTGTTTAGAAGTAAACACTTAACTCTGCCAATAAGAATATAATAAAGTTTAATTAAATACGTGAAAATAAATAAAAAAAAGTCTTGATCCCATCATGTATACATTATGAAAAGTTAGACGATCTCGATGATGATCTCATCATTATTCTAAAACATTAATGTGAAAAAGTTAATTCAAGTTTAATTCAATAAAAGTAAGGTGAAGTAATAAAAACATGAGTCTTCCTTAATGAAATATAAATAACGAAGGAAACGTTTGCCAAATATCTGAAAGTGCCCATACATTGTGCATTCCGTACTGGGCTCTTATACGAGTAGAATACATTGAATCTTATAGGATATGTAATTTTAGCTGTCCAATGTTACCATTCTAAAACATTTTAAATAATTTTTATATACTTAATAATATTCATGTGAAAAAATAAGATGTTTCGCTCTTTGTTCGCTTCGCCCACCAAGTCTTGCTATGCTAAAAATTGTTAAAGAAAATATCATTACAAAGTTATATCTTTAGTTCATTTCATATTAAATAGTGTATATGCATGTAAATTTAAGTTTGTTATACTTTTACTTTTTTGGTGAAACAAAAAATGTTGTAAACTTAGTTTACTATTGGCTCTAATATATATATATATATATATATATATATATATATATATATATATATATATATATATATATATATATATATATATATATATATATATATATATATATATATATATATATATATATATATATATATATATATATATATATATATATATATATATATATATATATATTTATATATATATATATATATGTATATATATATATGTATATTTATTATATATATATATATATATATATGTATATATATATATATATATATATATATATATATATATATATATATATATATATATATATATATATATATATATGTATATATATATAAGTGGAAAAACCATCTGGGACTTAAATCTATAACTGTAACATTAATCGAAACATAATATAAAAAAAATCATAGTTTCTGCAAAGTTAAAAGAAAATAAAAAATTACATACCTGAAAGTACAGCACAATTCGGCACATAGCCGTTCCAAAGAACCAGGTTTCGGTGACATCCCATAAAACAGTCGGTGGAAGACATATCAGGATCACCATAAAATCTGCCACCGCCAGATTTACTATGAAGTAATTTGTTACCGTTCTCATAGAATGGTTTCTATACACTGCTATGCAGACCAATGCGTTTCCTATAAGACCTATTATGAATACTATCGCATGGGTTGCTATTAATACCCATTCGTAAGGTTGAGGATATATATAATCATTTAGCATTTCCATATATTCTTCTTTAGTCATATTGCAAAATTCAGGATCGCCTACACAAGCTTCTTCCGTTGAATTTACATCGTAATATTCTGTAGTGTCTTCTATCATATCAGATCTGTTCGCCACTATTTTGTCTTTATCGTTTAGATCCGATTTTACTTCTTTATTAGTTTTATTATTTAAATCATTATAAAATAAACTTTCATTTGTATTTCGTTTAAATCTTATGTTATGTAAGCTTAAATTTATAACACTATCGTCTTTACTTATATCTAAAATGTATTTGGTATTAATAAGACTATCTAAATCTTTTAAAATTGTTTCATTTTTATGTACTTTTTTAGTGCTTTCGTGTGCACTTAGACACTAAAGTGCATATTAATATGGTTATTAAAGTCGGTAAAGAGGTTTTTAACGCCATCTTTATAAATTCAAATTATCATCTCACTAAGTTTATGTCATCTGATCTGTATGACTGTTTCAACGCCGCTTTCCTCGTTCTTTATTCGCCATCTGTGAAAAAAATAAAGAATTTATTTAAGTTAAACCAGGTTTTAGTCTTTTTGTAGTCTTTAAAGTAGTGACCTATTTTTAAGACTAATAATGTCGTTTACTTGATTTTTATTAATTGGTATTGTATTCGACTAAGGCAATGAAAACTACGTGTGCCGTTATTTTTTATAAAATATTCAATATAATCTGAAATATAATAAACATTATTTAATGTGTTTTACATAAATACATAAAAAATTTAGTAACGTATACAAATTTGAACATATCTCATCGGCGTGGATTCGAATCCACGCCTTCTTGAAAGTATCCCACCACAAATTTAAAATAATTTTAAATTGAGCAGAAATTATAGAACATAGTGATGTGTCACCAAAAGGCATAAAAAACACTAAAAGCAGACTAGAAATACGTGAGAGTATTTCTTTCTAAAATTGAGTTAAAATTCTAAATGTTCGTATTTGGTGCAGAATATCCGAACCGAATAACCTTTAACAAGATTAGCGGTTTACAGTTGAATGCGTGTGGAATCTTTGGCGTGGAATGGCTTAAAACTTTACTCAACTTTGACTTTTTGACTTAAGATCTTTTGATTAAGAAAAATGTGAGACTCATCCTATTATTAGACGTTGTTTGTTTTGGAAATTTAAAAAGTTATATGTTAACTTGTACTGATATATAAATTTGTTTTTAAACTTTATCATTTGTTATTGTCTATCAAAAGTATGGTTTAAAATACTATAAGAAAATTCTATTATAATGATAATCTGCCAACAAAAAGTATGTATAATTTTTGTAATATATTTTTTACCAAGATTTAATTGATTAATAAATAATTACTTTAATTCTTAATGTACTCGATTCATATAATTAATAAGAAGAAAAAAAAAGAAAATATTCTGACATTTCTCTCTATAGTCAATATATCCATAAATTAAAAAAAAATGCAAGTAAGAGTATGAAATTTTGCTCATATTAAAGTACTATTGTAGAATTCAGCATCCTAACAGTTGCTGCATATTGTGTGACATTATTAGCAGGACTACAGAATGACTTTAAATGGGTTTAGTTATTTTCCGGGGCTCTGCGGACGCTGTGCTGAATATTAAATGTAAGAGACATATTAACAACTATTCTCAGTATGAAAATATGAATAGCAGGATTTTGTTGAAGCAAGATTAGGTAATTTGTATCCTTTTGACACGGCCTTGGTGCAGTTGAGGTTATTGATATTAAATTTAATGCGATGGTTACAGGTTTGAATAATATTAAAATTAATATTTTACTTAAAATATTTTTGGCAATGACTCATCTCATTTTTATTTCCTTTTTGCACTGGGATATGCCTATTACGCAGACCATCCATGTGATGGGTGGGGCGGTACTGTGAGACTCATCGGTATACAGTACCTGATTCTTGACACTACCCGCTAACACCCAGCAGAACCCTGTTCACCTCTTTGTTAATATTTTGTTTCATATATTTTTGCTAATACCTCATCTCATAGAACAACCCATAGTTTTTGATTACTTTGCTATTCCTGGCCAAGGTGGTACTCATGATAACGCCAAGGTAAGGCATGATAAGAATCCCTGGGCTACGTTAAGTTGCCAATACTAACTAACTGTGGTGGCTCAGAGCTGAAGAGGTGGTACGAAAGTGGAGAGGCTTAAGTCCTGCAGTGGACAAAGACACATTGATGCTGATATTCTTAGTAACAAACAAGCGGGGAACGGAGTGACTTAACACTAGGTTCCTTCTGCCTACTCTGCTATGTGCGGAATATAGCATGAAGTTTAAAATATATATATATATATATATATATATATATATATGGCTTGGTTTGGTATATAAAGTGTTTTACACACAATGGCTTCATGTGGGTACAAAGTGGAAAAAGAATTTAAATATAATATAACTTGTTTTACTTTTCACTGAATATTATGTTCTTTCTATAATATACTTTTTATAGATATGTTTTCCTTTACAGGAATGCACTTTTAGTAGTCTATGTATTTTCCATATAAATTTTTATATTATATGTATGTATAATAGAATATAAAATATCATGTAAGTTATAAAATAACAGGGCAGAGTGAGCAAAAATATGTAAAGACACTCAGCTCTATGTTTTCCGTCAATATTTGAACTATTACCTGTAGAGTGTTGGAACTCAACGCGGCACTTATTAACCATAACAGAGAAATGAGAATATTTCTTTATACGGGGCTGGAATCACCACAAATATTAAAATTTAAAGAGACCTAAATCTGAAATGAGCAAAAATATTACTTATAGTGTAGGTAGTAGTAGAGTGGCCTACGCTAACGATCAACTAACACGGATATGTAAATGTAAAAAAAGTAAATTCAGTCGTTAAAACTATCAAAAGTCAAAATATACATAAATATATATTGTTAACATAATTTGTATCATAATTATAATATAATGAATGTAATATATATATATATATATATATATATATATATATATATATATATATATATATATATATATATATATATTAAATAAGTAACAGAATAGGATCAAGATCCAAATCCTCAATATTCCTATCAAACAACTAATTATCGCGGAAATACCAAACGTAACATGTTTCATACTAAAGAGCATATTTTTGAATAAATAAATAAATGCGTTCAGCCTCAGGTTTGCTACTGTCAAATAGCCCTCGAAATTTGTACAGAGATATATACAGAAAGGCATGAATAGTTTACGTAGAAACGATTTGCCACACTTTTGTGACAGATTTGTGATCCCACGGCTACAAAGTGTACTTGTTAATATTTAATTTGACATGTTCGGACATGAGTTGTTTTGGTGGATGTCTCGCTTATAAATTTGCCGAGAGCTTATTTTAAATAATACATGGAACGCTGTAGAATTTATAAGCATTATGGACGTGATTAATAAGTACGAAATTTGAATGTAACGTAATATTATGTTAAAATTTGGTTTTTTTCAGCCCATGATTTATTTCTCGTAGCATAGTAGGCAGACAGAACAAATCGTCAATCCTCTAATAAGCTTAAACTTCCAGCCTGTAGCTGGATTACATTTAATTCGCGATTCTTATTGTGTATAATGTCTACGCTTTTACAATAGCATCACAGAAAGCGTCCGAGACAGTTCTATAATCTATATTACAAGTTAAAAGAATTGTGAAAAGATGTCTATGTATTAAAGGTTAAATTAATGGTTTTATAAATAATAAGACGCCTTAGGAATGAAATGCTCGCTCCAGTCTATTTCAAAGGTATTATTGTCACTAAATAATTACAAATTTGTAAGTGACCAAAATGGAAAATTAAGGAGAAATAAGTACCGCTGAGTTTCATGCGCTGGATCTTCAGATTCGGATTCTTTTTAGGTCTGGGTTATTAACTATAGTGAACCGGTGGTTTAATAAAAATTTGTCATTCAAAAAATTACATGTCAAAACCAGATTATTTCTCGCGCAATGCGTTGTAGACAAGGTGAGCCGAACAAAAAAAAACAGAAGGAACCTGGTGTTAAGACACTGTGTTCTCAGTTTTCCGCCTTTCGAGCCATTGCGTGCATTGAGTGGCGGAACTTAACGCCGCGGTTTAACCTTGTTGTCAGAGTGAAGAAAATTAAATAATTCATTCTCCCCAAGTGGGAAGATACCCCACAAACCGTCGCATTTACATACAGACGCTGTGCCTCTGTGTCACGACAGCCGTCACAACTTTGACTCTAATATAGTTCTAAAATTTGAGTTTTTACGTGTTAAGTTGCGTACCCCACCGCGTTTGTCTTTAACGATTATAATTTATTCCCTCGAGGTGAATCACACAACCGTGGTGCTTACAGTCAGACACTGTACCACTGCGCCACGATGGATTCATTGAATAAATGAATTTAAGATATTTAATCCACTATGTGGATCAAATAAAAAAAATGAAACCACACCGCATACATTACTAGCTTTAGGGCCGCTTTATAAATATCCAAAAGTCTCTATGTAAATTTCTCATATGATAAATTAGAAGTAATTTCTCAAAGTATTTTATGTTCATTTTTCCTTCACGTTTTGGTAAGGAAGGTTAAAAGCTATCTGAGATCTAGCGTTTTCATATTTCAAGTAATCCCACCCACAATTTTAGAGTTCCGTATAAGAGGCCTTTTTGGATATGGTAATAATATATATTCAAGAATATATTTTTATTTAATTTATATAGTATAGAATATTAGTCTGTCTCGGTGCAACGAGACTTATTTTTGTATATAGATATCTATATGCATCGCTGTTAGCACAGGTTAGATTGATAGAAAAACATATCAACTGATTAAATTACTTAAATTAAAGTTCATAACTTTTTTTTAGGCCTATTTTGATGTAATTGAGTGTTAAGAAGTGGAAAAGAACAACGGAATATATCGAATTTTAGATTCAAAACACCCTTTAAATGTAAAACACTTATGTACAGAACCTATTTCAACAAATAACATTCAGTCTTGGTACATTTTTATACATTCACCAGCTATTAATTATAACTGAAATAAACACGTAACGCTCCACTGTGACATGTTTTAATGACGTTTTCGTTTTAGTTTGCTACAACCGAGTAAAACTTTAGTTCACGGTATATGAATAATTTATTTTCACTACATTAAGTACTTTAATAAATCATTTTTATACTGTAGATACTTTTTAAAAGATTATGAATTCAATTTTGTCGTAATTTATGATATTTCGCCCGTTTTTTGGTGCAGCGAGAGAATAAGTGTGTGTCTGTTGAGTGCAGGAACTTAACACCGTGCTTTATCTCAAGCTATAGAGCTTTCAGGCAGATGCTGTCCCAATAAGGCATGATTATTATTAGATTCATACAATATTTCTACTACGAGCCGTGTATTGTTAAAGGTAAAGTAGCACACAATGCTTGTTAAATCCAAATGCACTGGAGAGGTAGCTATAAATAAAATATAAGTTTCATTTAATAACCTGATCTAGTTTACCTAATTAATGATTTTGTAAATGATGACACACCTTGGGAATGAAATGCTCGCTCCAGTCTCCAGTCTATCTCAAGCGTATCATTGTCAACAATGAATAATTGTATTATTGTAAATGACTATATAAAAAAATGTCCCGCTTAGTTTCTTGCGCCGGTTCTTCTCAGGTCTGAGGCATTCACTTTAGTGAGCCGGTGGTAATGTTTTTGACGTTCAAAAAATTAATCATGTATTCTTACTTAAAATAAAATTATTTGAATTTGAATTGGAGTTAAATAAAGCGCGGCGTTGAGCTCTGTTATTCAACAATATAATATACAAGTTACGTATATTTGACGGAATTACTTTCTAGTGTTTCTCTATTTAATATAAAAGACGTGTAAAAGCAAAATAAAACACGTATACGTTTTCTCATAACGCGGTAAGTGATAAACTAATAATTCTTAATGCTTTTTATTACTCATAAAAATGACTACTTCCAAATCACTTTTATGCTATTACAGTCTGGACATTGGTAGTAATAAAATATTAATATGACATAGTTGAAATCTCCTTATGAAGCCTCCTTATACGCGACGGTTTTGGGTTCGATTCCCACAAGGGGGGAAAAATATTTTCATTCCCTCGCTCTGTTAGTGAGAACAAGTGCGGCGTTGAGTTCCGCCATTTAACACTCAATGTCTTTTAATAGGGTAAAACGTGAACGGAGTGTCTTAATGGTACTCTATCTTGCGGGGTACGGTGAAAACTTTAAAGCTTTCTTATGTTCTAAGTGTGAATTTCTTTCTAGCACAAAAGCCTAGTTATCTACATTTTCGAGCCTTTTTAAGGAAATAATGAGCTGCTTGATAGATTACATATACATACATAATTTATAGGTATAAGTACAATAAAAATCCTATAAGCAAGATTTCAAACCGTATTTATATATACTCTATAACTTAATTTCAATTGCCTAACGACAGCATAAAAAGGTTATATTTTAGCTATCGTACTTATCAACGTTCGGAACACATCTTGCCTTACAGTACAGAAATCATTTGTTAGAAATCTGAAGAGTCTGTAGGAACAACTTTTGATATGTTTGAGAGATAAAGGTATCTAGATATCTTTGAGAGGCAATTAAATTATTTCCAAATTAATTATTAATTTTAATTAAGAGGAAGTTCTTTGACTGTGTTATTTTAATAATATATTTGTTACGTATGACAATATGAACTGCAAAATCAACTGCCAAATTTCGCAACCAATTCGCCAACTATTCATAGGTTTTTGATTTGGGAGAAGTATCATACTAATTTTATATATTTACTATTAAAATTATATAATTTGTGTATAACTAAATACTTATTTTAAATAAATATCAACATTCAACTAATTTTCTTAATATTAAAACGTAATTCTTTTCTAAATAGTAGAATGAAGATTTCAACAAAACTGGCATCATCTCTAATATTTCTAGAACTCGTGTCGTAAAAGATTATGAAAAAAGTTTCTAAAACTTACTCAAGTACGTGGGAAAATTAGTAACACTATCCGATATAACCGAGGTTTTCCCAACGCTCCTTTTTTTTCGCTTCTGCAAATGGCAAGGCCACAAGAAAGAACTTAGTATTAGGACACTCATATTTCTTCTTTAAATTTGTATATGCAGCGTGTTTTCTAAACATGTTTTCCAGTTTGTCCAATACTGCCTTGAAATTGTTAATAGAATATTTAAAATTCAAGCTTAGTTAGATGTGTCGGATCCCGTGACTGAACACGAACTATCTTGGAATTGGGCGAAAATTGAAGAACAGAGTGTCTTAGCACTAAGCTCTCCCTGAATTCTCTACTATAGGCGAGAAATGTGTAAAATTTAAAAGCAAAAGCTTAATATCTGAATAAAAATCAGATATTCTTATTACAAATCAACCAGTCAACGCTGAATCGGTTTAATCAATTCAGTATTAAAGTTTTTGCTTAAGTATAATTCGTAAAAGCTCCTGTGTAAGCTCGTTTACTTGTATAAATTACATTATACAATATCTTTGTATCTCGTTGAAAAATGTATTTCAGATTCATGCTAGAATGGTATATAGGTAAAACTTTAACATATAAGCCGCCTATCGGGTGCAAGTTATTGCGAACCAAACACGTATATAGATGTCATAAAACAATTGATATTATTATGAAATATCAATTTAGAATGAACAGCCGTAACTTACAAGTATCTTTAGAAAAAAAAAAAATTAGCAGTAAAGTAGTAATGGATTTTTACTAAGGTTTTGCATTATATAAATTAAATTAATAACAGCTAAAGCCGCGGTACCGCTTAAGGTACTTCATTCTATGATCCTTGTTTACCAAATTATTTACAAAAAAAAATCAAAATTGAATCGTCACATTCACTTATGCTTATTATTGAATCGTCACATTCACTTATGCTTATATTATATTTTTTTTTACTACCCTAAAGCTTTAGAATAACAATTTCTCTGGTCTATAATGAGTAATAAGCTCTTAAGCTTATTAGCCTTCTTGCAAGATAGTTGAGAGTTCAACATATTTTTTAAAATAAATTTTAAACTATATTTAATAAACTATTATGCATGCATGCATTTTCCATTGTACACTGTAATCAATGTCATATAAAAATTTTGTTCATTTTCCCATATTTAGCAGGAAAGGTATGTTTTGAGACATACCGTTTTAGTTGCAGAAATCAACGCCACGCCTTATCTTACTAAGGCGGAGGTATAAAAATAACTTTAATATAATCATCCCCTAGAGTAGATATTGAACCAGATGCTGTCATAGTTCTATATTACTTAAATTTTCAGAAATAAGTAAAACTTCTTAATCAAATAATTTTAAAGTTACATGTACATGCTCTAGACGACCACGTTACATTTAGATACGCTAGCTAAATGAATGAATTTTAGTAGACTTAATGCTTATCTAAAAGTTTTAGCAGAAGGTGATACATATATTTTACAATTAAGAATTTTAGGAGCTGTTTTGAACTATATTTATAAGTATTTGGAATTTCAATTGGGATAAAGATATTACTGAGATTTTCCAAAAATAAAGAAAACTAAAAATGTGGAATAAATACCACCACTCAACAAACAATGTCTTAAAAAACGGAAAGTGGGGAACGGAGTACTTTTGGAGGAGGAGTATTTTAACACTAGCTTCCCTCTGCCTACCCTGCCGTGTGGGATACAGCGTGAAGCTAAAAAAATCCTCAATCCTTTTTCATATATATGTCAAGTGAAACCTCTGTTTATAAATAGAGATAAATATTTTTATACGATCAATTATTAAAATGGAAAATTTATCTAACGATCATTTAAATCGAGAATCAGGTGACAGTTTACATTATTCTGCCTCGAGCTAATGTTTTGAGATTTGTATGGAAAGTCGAAAAGGGAGTGTCTCAACACTAGGTTTTCTCCACTCAATGTAAATCTCATAAGAAACCTTCTGCACACCAGTACACATAAAGTTTTACAATGTCATAATTAAACACTTGAAGTATAAAAGATTTAAATAAGAACTTGGCTCCTGCATTTCATGTTATATAATGGAATTAAAACTAAATATGAATTGTTAGAGTCGCTCCTTCATGCTTTGTTTATCACTGTTAGCTTTACCCTGTGAAATGGTAGAACAAAATATAAAATGTAAATAACAACAATGTATTTTTTTTGTGTGTAGTACTTAAGACAGTGATTCACGGTATGAGGCATGTGGTATGTTTATGAGTCATACTCGATATTCTTGATTTTACACCTATAGGTATAGATATTAATAAAATAATAATAAAATTCCTAGTACCAAACGAACTAGTACAAAGTAAAAAAAGTTGCTGGCTATAACTTTAGGAATTGCCGATTTAAATCTAGGACTTTTGTTAAAATTTGTTTTTTTATTTTAAATACAATACATATTGCCGTCTGCAAATATATGTTCTGTATAGAGCGATATCAAACATTGCTCTTTGAATATGCTATTGTATTTCGAAGCTTCATATAGCTTAAAGATTTATTGTCATGAGAACAGAAAAATAAATTGAAATTTTGTGAGATATGCTATTGTTTATACTTTTTTTATATATATATATATATATATATATATATATATATATATATATATATATATATATATATATATATATATATATATATATATATATATATATATATATATATATATATATATATATATATATATATATATAATAATTATACTACTACTGATGTATACAGTTAATACAGATAAAAAACTTGAATATTAAATTTTACTTTAGTTTTTTATTACTTGTTACTAAGAATTGATTAAACTGATTCAGCGTGACTGGTTGATTTGTAATATGAATATCTGATTTTTGTCCAGATATTGAGATTTTTCTTGTAAGTTTTACACTTTCCTCGTCTATAGTACAGAATTCAGGGAGAGCTTAGTGCTAACACACTCTGTTCTTCAATTTTCGCCCAATTCCAAGATAGTTCGTGGTCAGTCACGGGATCCGACACATCTAACTAAGCTTGCATTTTAAATATTCTATTTTCTTTCAGGGCAGTATTAGATTCTAAAAACGCTGCATATACAAATTCAAAGAAGAAATATGAGTGTCCTAGTACTAAGTTCTTTCTTGTGGCCTTGCCATTTGCAGAAGCGAAAAAAAAGTAGCGTTGGGAAAACCCCGGTTATATCGGATAGTGTTACTAATTTTCCCACGTACTTGAGTAAGTTTTAGAAACTTTTTTCATAATCTTTTACGACACGAGTTCTAGAAATATTAGAGGTGATGCTAGTTTTGTTGAAATCTTCATTCTACTATTTAGAAAAGAATTACGTTTTAATATAAAGAAAGTTTGTTGAATGTTGTAATTTATTTAATACAAGTATTTAGTTATTAAATATATATAAAAAAACACATATATATATATATATATATATATATATATATATATATATATATATATATATATATATATATATATATATATATATATATATATATATATATATATATATATATATATATATATATATATATATATATATATATATATATATATATATATTAAATCACAGTTATAAATTAATCCAAAAATAAAATAATATAGAGCAAAACAAGAAGCTATAACATGACTTGTTGCACTGTAACGTGCCTCTGTGATAACACTATCTGTGCTGCACGTTTCTGGGAATCCCCCGCATCATATTAAGAATTGACCAATCAGACCTCACAAAAGTTCTTTTTTAAAAACCCTTATATCTTCGAAATTAGCAATATTTCATAGATATTTATTTTTATTCTTAAAATTTTACACATATATAATAATCCTATGTACAGAGAATATTCATTTTTTGGTAATTATGCTTAAAAATAATATTAAAATCCTTAGCCTGCATCGCGCTAACGAAATATTTTATAATCTTTCATATAAATACAATGACAAAAACTGATATTGTGGCCCTTTTAGAGGTCTTCACGGACTGACTCCCAATTGTCACCCACATATATTGAGTCTTAGCGAGTATCAGCTTCCATTGTGGCATATCTCAATACATACAAACCAAATATAAAAAGTATATAAACACAAATCACGAATTATAAAGTTAGGAAGTTAATACATCGCTTGAGATGAAACAAGTATAATATTATGTGGGGTTATAATTGAATTGACAATTGGGTTGCTTTAGTGGGATGGGTTTGTGTGGGTTTAAACCCATAAAGACATGGCTGGGCGAATAATTGTATGTGATTAGTAACCAAGCCACATTAGTTGCTATATTCTCTACAATGAAAGCTCACCATGTTTGGAAAGTGAAGATTTCCTCTAAAAGGGGTTACCAACCAAACCAATAACCATGAAATAACAACAAGCCTTTATTTTTTATTGGCGATATCTATGTAATTAATACGTGAAGCAAAAACTTTGGACTCCTTTTTGCGATATGGATGAGTATGAAATTTGGTACACTTTTACGTTTATGCGTGCAGAACGCTATTCATTTTCAATAATAAAGCTATATAAAAAAAAATAAAAAAAAAAATAAAAATAGCTATATAAAAATAAATAATAAATAAATAAAACATTACACACATTACCATATGTTTAACAACATAACTTTTGTATGAAGTGACATACACGTTGCTATGGCAATGCGTCAACGTGTCCTCTAGTTTTATATATTAGGTATCTTTTGCATTCAGAGACAAATGTTTTTTTTTTTAAGTTCCAATAAACACTTTTTTCTTATTAAGTGTTTCTATGTCTTTGCACTGATAGCGTCAACTTTTTTATTACATTTGTTATAAACTTTTATTAAGTGTTTAAATGTTAATCGAACTTCAAACGGAAAACTTACAGTATATATTGGAGCCTCCGATAGGGATTAAGCGACTAAGCATTTCCAGTTTATTGAACAATTTTGACAATCAATATCGGTTAAGAACAAAAATGTCTTTTTAGAATGTTAAGAATTTTCGCGTTCTTCAGAGATAAATTAAAATATGATTTTTATTATTCAGAAATAAAGCTTACGGAGGCCATTACAGAGTATAAATTGGAGTACGAAATGATTTAATAAGTTTTGGAGGCCTTTTTTTTTGTTGTGTGTTTAATGCTATTGGCCTTGACAGCGACACCGGTTGGGGAGGGAAGAGAGTACTCTGTCCCTGAGAAGTGGCAAGAACTATCGTGTCTGCTTGAGAGGAAACGTTGACGACAAGGGCGTCCCCTGCGGAACTCGAGCCTCGGCTTGCAGCCGACGAGCGGGCTGGGGGTCATTTATGAGGCCATCTTGACGCAGTGGTACTATGTATTGTTTACGCGATGGTTTTGGGTTTAATAAAGATTAAACTGGGTAAAGTACTGTTAACTGGGTAAAGTACCCAGTACAATAAAATATGATATTTTTTGCTCTAGTATAATAAAGTGTAACGTTGAATTCCACAACTCAACGACGGACAGTGGAGAAAGGATTATCTCAACACAAAACCCTCTCTATCTATCCTGTTATATGATCTCTCTGATACTAAATAAGGAATATCTAGAGATACACAAATAAACACAGTAAATTTTATCTTTTTTGCAGTACAAACATAATTTTAATTATAACATATTAACATATACATATATGTATACATTATATACCCATATTGTTTTTGTACGTGGCCACCACAATCTGCATAACCTAATTAAATGTTGTATTTATATTGTTAACATTGTTTTCGTCTGTTGTTTGTAATTATTATGAAGCTTGCCGAAATAGAACTTATTGAGATCAGGCTTTAACAATAATTTCAATTTCATAATATTGGAATTGTCTTTATTAATAATATAATTGTCTTTTTAATAATATAATACATTTATTAACAATATTTGTTTTATGGGATGACAACGGGTCGCCATGGTAAGTTATCACCGACGCCCACGACTCCGTGTAACACCAGAGGTGTTACAGGTGCGTTGCTGGCCTTTAAAGTGGAGGTAGACGTATCGACCTGGAAACATTGCCGCCGGTAAGCTATTCTACAATTGTGTGGTACGAGGTAAAAAGAGTTGTGAGTTCGATTCCCACTTGAGGAATTTCATTATTTTCATCGCCTTGCTCTGGTAGCAAATCAAAGCGCGGCGTTTATTTCCGCCGTTTTACACGAAAATTGGGGGGTATTTGGGTTCCCTCTCACTACCTTGCTATATGAGAGGCGTGGAGAGGAAATATTTAAATAACTTTTTTTTATATTATATAAAACTGATTGATCGATTTAAAACAATTTAAAAATATATTTGAAATTTATGTTTAATATTATGTTGTATAATATCTTTAAATTACCGCTGTACTGCCTACTGTAAGCAACTGTAGCGTCAACCAAGACCACATCAGAGTTAGTAAGATAAGATTAGAGAGTTAGAAACACTGGCAACACTAGAAGTTAAACAATGTGACCGGCCAGCATTCGTGTGCTTTAGTCTGTATAGTAATTTATGCAGATCAGTATACAGTGAATTAAAATATCACTGGTATTCCATTTTAAAATATTTTTAAAGTAAAACTTCTTTGCGCGCATAAGGGTACTATTTTTACATATGAAATTACAATAATTTGACATGAACGATGTGGGACGTTTTTTCAGTGGCGAAGTGTCCATAGAACAAGATACGATAGAATATCATATCGTATACATTTAGTAAAATTTTATTATCATGAAATTAATTAAATTCCTAACACATCTTCCTTTTTCCATTCCTCTAAGTCTCGGAAATTTAAAGCTTTAGATTAATATAAGTAAAAACGAGATTTAAACATTAGTTCACCAATAGAGTTTCACTTCTGACATGGGTACTTTGGACGCATAAATATTGCATATTTTTTGGAGGCACTTAGCTTCACATTTCATCCCGTATATAGCACTTAATTCCCTTGAGTGGAGATCGTACCCATCACTTTTGTATTTAAAAAAAAAAAAAAAAAAAAACGTGGCAAATACTTTTCTATGTATTATCTTCTAAATATTATCAGTATTTTTACTTTACTAAGGCCAAGAGTATCTAATAATTTTCCTTCTTGTTTCATACATTTATATTGCTATTTACTTCGTAACTAAATAAATAACACCTATATCAAATATATTATTTGACGCAAGTCTTTAAACATACAGTAAGCGTCTGTAGAAGTAAGTAGATAATCTGATGTAGCTAAAACATACAAAAAAAAACTATGTGAATAACTTAATTTAAGCACAAAGGGTTTTAAAGGACAAGGTTACATATAAAATGGGATAGGTACGTGTGTAACTCAATGTCTTACATAAAGATCTAAACTGAAGAGATTGCCTAGTTTTCAATCCTTATTCTCCTTAAAAATGAAGTTTATATTATAAATTGAAGTTAAACTTGAAGTTTGTTAGTGATTAAGTATAAAATTCTAGATAAATTGAAATTCAGTTATTATGATAATTTCGTGTCCCAGTACATTTTAAAATAATAACATTGATTATTCAAGAACAAAACTCAGCGTCGAGTTCCGCCACTCAACACGTAAAGTCACAAAAGAACACTAGGATCCTTCTGCTTTTACAGCGTGAAAGCATTAAATAAAGTTAACTAATATATGTACTCAAACATACTTTAAACATACATATATTTATATTGATCCAGTATATAATATGTGTGGCATCTTAAGTCCTTCATCTAAATTATAATTTTAGTTTAAGGAAGTAATCCTCTCTCTGGAAAAATTGCAGAATTGTATTCTGCAGCTTATCAAAATGTCTCAAATTCGAACAAAAACGGAGAGCGGAGTGTCTTGATATTATGTTCATTCTCCATTCCCTTTTCTGCAGAGTGTTTCCAATTTTAGGGGCGCTCTCATTCTCGTAATCTCCGTTAAGTCAAAATTTTACATAAAATATTCCTTCTCACACTTCTTCTTTCTATAGCAACTGTTTCACAGTTACAGCTGGAATGATTTAACTCTGAATATCAGACGGGCAAAATATTTTTTTAATTTTTAAGCCTCTTTTAAGACTACATTTTCATACCCTCTGAATGTCGTTTTAGGTTTTACATTATTACTTATTTGTGTAATTGGTATGCGTATATATATATATATATATATATATATATATATATATATATATATATATATATATATATATATATATATATATATATATATATATATATATATATATATATATATATATATATATATATATATATATATATATATATATATATCGCTATTTTCGTCTTTTTTGAGTATCATTTTATTTATATTTTTTTTCTTAAGGATGTACAATAACAAAATATTATTATTATTATTATTATTATTATTATTATGTTCTATTTATACTGCTATACAAATACTAACATTTTAGTGATATGAAATCTACAGAAAATTTTATTTTTAAATATGATAAAGACAATCTAAAATTACAATCTCCTCAATACAATTTTGGTGACAACATACAAAACTGTACTAGTATACAATTTACGAAAAATAATAGCTGTATTGTTTATAAATAGTTTCGTAAATATCCATTTATTATTTTGTTGTTTGTGGAACATAAAAATTGGTACTGTGGGTTACTCTTAAGAGATAGAGATATTTTTTCGCGAAGTTTTAATTAAAACTTTTAAAGAGGTCATAATTAATACTGTGCAGCCCCTCTGTTTGTTTAATAAATATTAAATTTTTCATACGGATCCCTAACGTTTTTGTAAATATATTGCTGTTTATAACCGTCACAGATAATTATTCAAATTGGTCCAATAGTTTTGGAGCCTATCGTTGACGAACATACAAACAAATCTTGCCTTTATTATTAGTGTAGATTTAAAGAAAGATAACGTCTGGTATGACATAATGCGGCGCTGAGTTCCGCTACAAGGAATCTACAAGGAATGTTTTGAATTTGGGTATTGAGAACTAAGTGCCATATGCTGAATATGACGTAAAGCTACAAAAAAATTCTTAACATATTAATAGTTATAGTAAAGTAATAGTTAACGATCTTATTGTAACTAACGTCGTATGTTCGGTTTCCTCCAGTCAAGCCATTAAGAACTTTCTTATAATTTTTGAAGTGTTATTTCATACTTTGTATTTAAATTTCGAAAAAAGAATTTTATTTATTTATTTACATATATATTAAGCGACATGAATAATAAATAATTAATAGTACTTTACGCAGAAGTACAATAATCTGTGTATGTAAGTAAATTAATGTAATTTCACGTTTTCAGGTTTTTAACCTCTTAAAGTAAGAAATTCAACAGTTTTCCATTTCTTGTGGATTGTTCTCACGTGAAATTATTCAATTTAACGTATAATAATCGGACTGTACGTACTATGTAGTGTAGTGGCAAAACTCTATGTTTCAAATCATTTAACTATATGAAATAACCAAAATATATACTTGAAATATTATAATCGAATCCACAACCATTGTCTATGCAGAATATATATATATATATAATATATATATATATATATATATATATATATATATATATATATATATATATATATATATATATATATATGTATATATATATATATATATATATATATATATATATATATATATATATATATATATATATATATATATATATATATATATATATATATATATATATATATATATATATATATATACTATGCCTACTCTGCTATATGCAGGGGAAAAGCTTAATATTATTTTTTTTTTAAATACCATTTTTCTATTAATGCAACGTACGTTGTATAATATTATACTGTCACAAAATATGTTTAAAATATATCTTTTTATTACATGAAATAATTTTGACTGATGTGTTTTATACATCCTGAAACGTGAATGAATATCAATGAAGGGATCACGTAAGAAAAAATATATATAAGAAAGATAAAATTCGAAATCTTCGTGTATCCCTTCTGTAGACTCCTTTGGAATGCGTAACTTGTGTGTGATATGAGCTTTATATTTGAATATTGTACTCCTTTCCCTTAGAGTAGAAAGTGGATATAATTTTTTTTTACTGTACGCCATCATGGGAAAGTGAGACCTTGTCTGATTGTACACTATGGTAGTAGGTTGCTGATGATAATAAAATAAATTATTTTTACTTCCCCGCACTGATGGAAAATATGCAACTTCGAGCCTCTGAACCCTGTATATGTCGAAAATTGGAAATTCAAATATTAATACAGGTTAGCTTTAATAGAAGAAGCTTTGTAATACTTTCTGGGCCATATAAGACTTATTACGTATCTTCGAAATTAAAATATTCAAACGCACAAGCAATTTCCACACTCTGATAAAATCTAGTAAATTCAGACGGTAAGTACTAATTAATTTTATCACCCGATCCGGATTCGGGACACGTGTTCAGATAAATTGGGTCCGTGGGAAATAGTTTAAATTGCTGCTTATATATATATATATATATATATATATATATATATATATATATATATATATATATATATATATATATATATATATATATATATATATATATATATATATATATATATATATATATATATATATATACATATATATATATATATATATATATATATATATATATATATATATAATTGAAATTAATAGAGCGAATCATTATAGGCATTCTACATAATATTGGTATTGGTTAAAAAAGGTCTTTTTGCAAATTTATATACTTATTGGGCGTTATATTCGATACCTTCATAGCTGGAAATATTTTAAATACCCCTTCATGTTTTTCACGTGTAAAATTTATTCGCAGTAATCGTGTATAAAAACGTTTCTATCGCCGTTTGATCTTTGATATTTTACGTACAACGTACTATGTAATTAAACAATATCTATAAGAATATTGATATTTATTTTAATATTAGCTTCACGCATTAACCCGTCTCTGGAAAGAATTATTATCTATCACACCAACTTTATTGTAATAATTGTGAAGTAGTAATAATTAACATTAAAGAAAATAATTTTGCGAATTTTATAAGGTATACCTTTAGGTAAGGTAAAAGTATATTGGGTTTTTTTATAAAAAAAAAAGTTTAGTGTATTGCAGGGAAAAGCGTAAAATATATGGGCAGAAACGATTGAAACGACTGTCAAAACATGTTTGACACTTTCCGAGTTTTTTTTGTAGCGTATTGACGTTGCTTGTCACGGGACGGGATTCCACCCTGTGCTTGTTTTGCTTGTGACTTTAGCAGTTACACGGTCTGTTTGTTGCAAAATGGTCACATTTTAAATTGCTAATTTACATTGACCATTTAGATTCAAAAGTTTAATTCGTAATTAAGATAACAATCCTAACTTCGTAATAGTAGTTTCGGATCCAACAGTTGGACGCTCACTGATGAACTGAGGGCAGACTAATGAACAGATTTGTTTAAATTAAAAAGTTCGAAATATGTATGTAACTTTACAATTTATTTAGATAGCTACAAAGCTAAAATTTTCACAAATTATGTATTTCGTTTACCACTATAACAACAAATCCTAACTAATATATATATATATATATATATATATATATATATATATATATATATATATATATATATATATATATATATATATATATATATATATATATATATATATATATATATATATATATATATATATATATATATATATATAAATGTTATGATTATAAAAGTTGAAGCTGAAGTCTATGAATAATTTGAATATTTCACGCGCTTGCAGTAAGACCAGGCGCTCTTTAGCATATTATACATACTAAGTTCGACTAAAGTCACGCCTTATTTGTGTTTGTATCTCAATTTATACGAGGTTGCTTAGACAGTCCAAGTATTTATTATATTATAATTATATTTTTATAATTATATTTTTTCTTTTAGATAAGATTAGGGAAAGAACCCAGTGCATACAGTTGTCATCAAATAATTTAAATATTTACATGCCCCGAGGGCGGATTGAACCCATAACTGTCGTGGTTACCGACAGACGCCATCCAACTGTGACACGACGACTACATAAATTTACTTCTATAAATATATTACGTTACACAAATATGTTTGTAATATTTTTTCTACGTGATATATACAAACCAACTTACAAATTGAAATTTTTTGACATTTTCCTTTGGTTGTACCAAAAGTTCCAAATATTGCCAAATTACATAAAGCAGAAAAGCTCCCATCGTTTGATTGTGTTGACTTAGAAGTTTGAATTGTTCGGTACTTCAAGATACTACCGATCTAAATATTTGACAATAATTTCTTACGTGAAACCTTCACGTTATTTGGATAAAAAGATCTTGACAGACATACCGACATATATATATATATATATATATATATATATATATATATATATATATATATATATATATATATATATATATATATATATATTATATATATATATATATATATATATATATATATATATATATATATATATATATATATATATATATATATATATATATATATATATATATATATATATATATATATATATATATATATATATATATATATAATGCTGAACGTTGGTCATTGTAAGGCTTATAATTTCAATTATAAGCCTTACAATGACCAACGTTCAGCAGCAAAAATCCCCGCGTACTTGTATGTATGTGATGGAAGGCTATTTTCATTTTAATGTTTAATTTTAACTTCATTTGAAATTTACGGTCTGTCGTTATTAACTTTTTACACTATAAACATTATGTGGTAATATAACAGATGAAAGTTTTAATATTTGTAGCTTAAAAACGTCTTTATACCATTTGATTCTATTAAGAGCTAGTTAAAGCCCGCTACTCACTTAGCGTGGATTTCATGACTTGGGGGGCAAATTCGGATAACCTTCTCGTGGGCACGCTTGCTGCTGGTCTCTTTCGGAAGCATTTGACATTCAATGAGACGAGCAGTATAGTGTGCTGATCTGAGCAGCATGCAATTATTGCCCACAGGATTTTCCTTGGGTAATGATTGCTTGTCGGTGAATAATCTGACGCGACGGCGTTCCTCCGCGTGTTATTCTGGTTAGCAGAGGAAACAGTGTGAGAAACTAGATGAGTATATGTAGTGTGTACTAACTGCCACCGCGTAGGTGCAACGGTGTAAGTGCCAGTGCTGAGATTATCGGAATTTTACTTATGTTTGCAATACATGACCGTCTCGTAACCTGTGTAACCATGAGTGGAATCGAGGGTTTTGCCTTCACTGGTGGGGCTGCAGGAAGAAAATCTCTATAAAAGTGATCCCAGCCCAAGCGGCGAAGCAGTGTGAGGGGTGTGCGGCTGATGGGGACTTCATGACTTTCGCATCTAATCTCTCATCTCATATATAAGAGTTACACATTTTGTATTGATTTGCCGAACCTTTGATCTCATATGTTGTTGATAATCTTCGCGCTTCTTCTAGTATTATGGTTATCAGCCCAATCCAATCCAATCAATACCAATATAGTGTACTAGTCTTGAAAATCAATTACACCCTATTGGCCTTCCAAGTTTCATAGCTGTTTAATAGAACAATTTCCGTTCATAAAAGGTGCATGTACAAAATTTTAGTTCAGCTCCACATCGTATGCTGATAAAACATATTGAGAAGACGTCCTGTTATTCACTTTTCACCCATATTTAAAATATCGTGTGTTATGTGGCGGAGCTTAACGCCGCCTACACTTGTCAGGTCAGTGATATAAAAATATTTAATATTCTCGAATTGAGATTGAATACTGAACCTTTGACCTGCGGCGATACAATAGCGTCTGTCGTAATATCTGAGCCTAATACATACTACTATAACTATGTATAACAATCCATAGACAATTTCAATAGACAATTCATTTAAACGTATTAAATGTTTATAAGACTTCGTAGTCATTGGAATATTTTTATTTTTGAATACACATTTTAAACTATATTAATTAAAATTTTGATTCGTAAAAAATTCTTGACACCTTTTTTATAATCTAGCTAGATGATTGAAATATTTAGGAGCATGTTACAACTTATTTTCGTTATTAACTTCTCTGCATGAAATTATTATCCACTACACAAAAGAAGTTCTATATAAATATAATTCAATTATAAAATAAAGTTGTGACAAAAACTATTAAAAGCTTTTAATTAAAGCTTTTTAATTTTAAATATGAAAATCTTTAAACATATTTTGTGATACAACTAGTTTTAAAATAGTAATGTTATATTATAACATAAACGCGTAATGGCGGCTGCCATACTGTGGGAATGAGCACGGATATGAAAATATATAGCACTATTTTATGATACTTCCTTGTATAGTCAGAGTGGTACTTATTAAATATGAGCTTAAACGTAATTTAATTTATTTTATAAATTTAATTAAGTTTAAAAAAATACACATTTTTAAAGGGCTACTTCACACTAACGATAGAAAAATATTTAACATATATATATATATATATATATATATATATATATATATATATATATATATATATATATATATATATATATATATATATATATATATATATATATATATATATATATATATATATATATATATATATATATATATATATATATATATCTCGTCAACTAACATAAGTGTCAGTCTTACTAGAAGCTACCACCAGCTCGGAGGCAGTTCTGCTGAGAAGAGCTGGCCAGAAACTCAACAATTGCTCTTTTTAATGTAAATTTACAATATATTTACAACTGTGGTTAGCCTACCGAATGAGCATCAACAGTACTTAACTCCACACACTGACATCCGTATAATATTCTTGGAGTGAATAATATACTTTCCCTAATAATATGTTATTAATCTTGACTTTAAATTGCTCAAAGGGTAAGTCTGTAAGTATATGTGGAATTTTATGGCGTATACCTTGGGACATTTTACTTGAAAACTATGTCTAATCAGCTTTTTTTGTACTCCTTGTATGTATACCGTGCTTATCACTATTCTGTAGGTAATTGTTAATATTTTTACGTACAAACAAAATATTATTGTATATGTATGTACGCAACCGTAAGAATTTCCGCTTTATTAAAAACTTCTCGCAAAACAACAATTGTATAAAAACAAAAATATTATAAAACTGAAGATTTTTTATCTTGGTTGACCTCGCTAGTCTCAGAAATTTATATTTGACTTACTTATTTATTAAAATTCGACTAAATAATAATTATTTTCGTCCCGAATTGTTTTCAATAAAAAAGCTATTGACTATAGGTTTCGATGTATCTATGGTCAGATTTTCCTGGGATACTCCGAATGAGTCTTGTACCGTTATTGGACATATTCAATTAATTGAAATATTGTCGACGCGGCTCTTAGTGTTTGGTAAAGTAGGTACCATGCAACCCAAGTCGTAGGAACAAAATTGTATGTTATGAGTAACACAACTTTGTTGTCGAAAGAAGAATTATATCGGAAAAATACGCTAAATTTAATAATATGTATTGACTTGTATATAATGTAATCAAATATATAGAAAATTCATGAATATGGATCATTTTACTCTCCTCTAAGTTACTAAATTAGTAGAAGTTGATAAAATTAATTGAGCAGCTGTCCCTTAGCCTATATATATATATATATATATATATATATATATATATATATATATATATATATATATATATATATATATATATATATATATATATATATATATATATATATATATATATATATATATGTATTGTAGAGGCAAACATTACAAAGTTGATAAATAGCTGCTTAGTTAACATTTTTTACAGTTTACTCCTAGCATTGAACGAAAGCAGAAAGCATGTAGAAGCAATACAAGTATTTCTGAAACTAAAACCAAGCAAAATATAATTTAAACTGAAAACTAAGAAAGTTTAATTTGAATATAAATTAAATTTTGAACAAACAACGAAGCTAAAAATTTTTATATTTTAAAATATTTTCGTAATTTACATTTTAATAAATAGCTTAAGCAGGTTAGTCAGAGAGATTCTAGAGCTAAAATACTCCGAGCCCAGCATTCTAACCAATTTTCGGGATATTGCGAGTTCAGTGGCGATATTGACAATTTTTTGGAATCCCGACGTTTGGAACACTTCCGTTTTAAGATACTCTAATGGACGTATTTTATTCCCGTTTTCCAGTTCCTACTGGTTCACGTAATAAGTTCTCTGGTTTTCTCTAAATATCTAGGTCTTTTCTAAATATCGAGAAAAATTAAAACATATCATTTCTCCGAGTGGGAATTGAACCCACAACTGTCACGTGCACTCAGACGTTGTGCATAATTTAGTTGAATTATGGCCTTAACTATTACATTTTATTTATCAATTCAAATGAAGTAAAAATATATATATCATTATAAACGCAACACGTGTTTTATGGATTTAAATTCAGCAAAAAAATTATATAAAAAAATTACACAATTTGTAGATTTAGTAACCACTTCGCCACTCATATGGACCGATTGGTCTTAGTCGGAAGGCAGACCCTGGCAAAAGCCGGGACTAATGCCAGGAAGAAGAAGAAGAGTAACTAGTAGTACTAGATTTTGGGGGAGAACGGAGGTAATATTGAAATCAAAAATTTTCATTAAACACACAGTGAAATCAAATGAGCGTTCGATTTCAATATAACAATGTTATTGAAACCATGCAAGCAATTTAATTAGCGCTCGCGATTGCACGTGACGTTATTATATTTTGAAATTATTTGTACGTACGAGTGTTTACAATAGCTAGAAGTAAACAAGATATGATTAATTTTGAAGAATTTTTAAATAAATAACAAATATATATTTATATTCTTTAATATATGTAATATATAATTATATTACGTATTAATGTATAATTATATTAAGTTATATTACGTTGCTTTTCTTGTGATAATGTGTGTATCTTGTAATAATAAGAAAAGTTTAAAAGTAGTTGTTACTAATTGCT
Source organism: Dione juno (assembly GCA_037127375.1). Classification (NCBI taxonomy): domain Eukaryota; kingdom Metazoa; phylum Arthropoda; class Insecta; order Lepidoptera; family Nymphalidae; genus Dione; species Dione juno. Next base: position 4,827,813 of record JAXRJS010000088.1, on the reverse strand, counting down.
TGCTAAAATAATCTTATGTAAATATTGAAAAAATAGAATAGAGTAGAGATCTTGATCATTGTGTGTGCACACACATATATACACACACACGCACACACACAACTCACACACTCCAAAATCTTTGTATACGGTTTGTATTTGGTCTCCGCAAATATGAGCACATTGCTGACATATCGAAAAAATGCTCAAGTGGCTTCCTATAAGACTTCGCAGGAATACTTATATTTTACATCTTCTATACTATGTGCTGTTCAATCATTTTAGTCTCTCTTACCTAAAATAATCATTTGAGTTTTTAAGTTCTCATGTCACATGTTCCCAATCAAAACTATATCCCTCAAAATGCCCTCACATTCCACTTCCCTTTTTCACCAACTCATTTACAGTCAAAGCTGTTAGGCTGCGGAATTTTCTTCCTGCCTACATTAGACGTGCTAAGTCTTAATCGCTTTAAGTATCTGCTCAAAGCACACTATTTAGCTCTCTAAAATCCTTTAAATGATCATGACAACTTTCTCATCTGTATACTATTCTTCTTTTATTTATTTTTGTTCTTGATGATAATCACATATGAATTTGTTAAATTCAAGTAGACTGTATATTTTAATATTATATATATTATTATTTCTATATAACATATTATTTTTTTTCTTATTAGTTTGTTTATTGACATGCTCTTATATATATATATATATATATATATATATATATATATATATATATATATATATATATATATATATATATATATATATATATATATATATATATATATATATATATATATATATATATATATATATATATATATATATATATATATATATATATATATATATATATATATATATATATATATATATGTAATGTCTTATAAGAAATTTTTATTTATTTTGTGTATAGACATATTTATAATGTTTTATGTATATTTATTATTAATCATGTATGTATTTATGTATTTCATTAGATATGAGTTTATGTATGTCTATGTATATATATTTATACCAAGCAAGTACACCGCTTACTGTTTTGGAATATTCCTACACCTTAAGGTTGCCTGGCAGAGATCGCTTATAGCGATACAGAATGTATCGCTATAAGCGATCTCTGAGCGATCTCTCTTTTTTTATTTATTTTATTTACTTTGTTTTTGTATATTTTATTTGTGGTGATTAATAATTGTATGAATAATAGTCATTTAAATTACATTGATTGTAAGAAAATATAACAACGATAAGGTAAAAAGGGTACCGACAAAGTGTCCGTGGCGTAGTATTTAAAAATAAAAGGAATATCCTTCTTCTTAATTCAAATTTCACAATAGTTATAGGCACACTTTTGTTACAAATAAACTAATAGTATTAAAATGTAATCGCGAGTGATCTCAATAAAATCACGAGAAAATGTTACAATAGATAGAAAAAGATAACTTGTGTGTGTTTGTATGAAATATGTGCATGTGAGTTTGAGGGAAACAAAATATATGGACATGTCATTATTTATTTACAACTTTGATATTTACGAATTCATTATGAATAACTTTAAAATATTTTTTACGCGGCAGAAGTAAGGGCAAGTAGTATAACATAGAAATTTCTATATAATTTGCATAAAGATATCAGCCTATCTAGAATTATTTGCAATTAATTTCTAGAAAGTACTTTGAAGCAGGTTCTTTAAAATTTGGCTACGTAGATCGAGGAGGTTGGACAGTGCAGGTCAGCGTTAATCTACTCTAGCGTAAATCTACACTCAGGTCGCATGTCCCAGGCGCTGCTTTGATCCCCTCTCTCTACAACGCGATAGGCATGGCACAGTGAACTCATGGAATGCTAAATAATTTAGTGAAAACCAATTCCTTTGTTTTTCAGAAACAGGAACATGTAAAGCATATGATAAATTGTTAATTAAAATAGTGTTTTGCAAGCATTTTTGAATTATCAAATGAACATAAAGCTTAAGGATATTCCGTTTTCCACTTTCTGCCTCAAACGTTCCTTCAGCCTACAATTCCCTCTGCCTACTCTGCTACGTGAGGAATACAGCGTGAAGCTGAATAAAACAAAATCTACCACCAGCCCCGAAGATAGTTCTACTCAGAAGAACTGCTACGCGGCCACAGCTAAATAGTTTATGGAACTAAACGAACGCTACGTAATACTGACAGGAGCTACGCAAAAAATGCAAAACACTGGGCAATATGTACAATTATGATGTTCGTAGATTCATGACTAACGCGGGCTATTGGGGACGTGCTCAATTAATTCAATGATTGTAGTTTCGAAATTAATTTAGGCAAATATTTGTATTTATAATAAATATTGTTATAGCCTAAGTCACATAAAAGGCTCATAATATAAGCTTCATAGTTAAGTCATAAACAAATTGATGAACGGGGTTATTTATTAATATATGTAATATACGAGTACATATAGATATATAAGCATATAAGCAGAGTAAGAAAATGAAGTTCAACACCGGGTCCTATCTTCTTGTCAGTGCGAGAAAATAAAAATAACTTATTCCCCAAGTGAGAATACCACCCACAACTGCCACTTTTACAGACAGACGCAATATCGCTGCATCACGGCATCAATTTAAAAATCTACCTAAAAAGGTATCATTAAAGTCAAAATATGTAATTAAATTGGGCCTATACGTAAATTATTGTGCGCTACGTTATACCTCTATTTAGTTCACTCATCCTTGTTCAAATTCTCTAATGGGGCCGCTGTACAACGTGCGGCGATTTACCTTTGAAGCTTTATATCAATTATGTTCAAATGACTTGATTTTATACGAAGCTTTTGCCAATGAGAAGTTCCTTAACTTTTAGATTCAATTTCCAGTGTCATTATATATCAAAATAATTTTGTTGCTTTGGTCTGTTCAAATATTGTACTATATAATACTATACTACTACACTAGATTTTTATTCCTTATACAAGATAAAAAAAATAAGCTTTTATATAGAAGCCAATATAAAAATATTACCTGGTATCAAATTACACCTAAATATATGTACGAGTATACTCTTAATAATAGCGTTAAGTCACCCATATCGACGGACGATATATGGCTGACCGATGTTAAGGCGGCTTAAACAGTTAATTGTATTTAAAAATCAAATTGAAATGCTCTTACTGGAAACTCCACTCCATTTGTTTCCAACAATTGAAATAATTGCCAATTAATTTTTAATTGTTAATATATGAAATTAACTGGCATCTGTAGTATTCATAATTATTGTTTAATGTCGATTCTTGTAGCAAAATATTTTCTTGATTTAACCATAAGGTAAAAAATATATAAATCTAAATTTTCATGGGCAAGGTAAAGTGGGATAGTGTTGATTGAATTTATAGTTATGAGTTCGATTTTCAGTTAGGGTATTTAAGCTATTTTAGTGTCGCTCTTCTTCTTCTTCTCATTAATATATTATATTATCTTTAAATTAGGCAAAAAAGGGATAAAGTATTTACCTTAGATTATATCTATTGTATTTATTGTACAAATTAAAAAAAAACTAAAATTCAAGATTTTAATATACAAAAAATATATACAATGAGGTTTTTAACACTAAAATATAGTATATTATTTTACAAAGAGTGCATAAAAGTGTTAATAGTATCAATATATATTAAAATCCATTTAAATAAATGTAAATTTTTTTATATTAAACAAATATAATTTAATAAATTTTATACACCTCATTTAATCAAGCAATTGACTGCTTAAATATAAGTTATTTAATATCTTAGCATAACACTGTCTATCCCTTATGAGTCCCTTTTTTCAAGAATGCTTGGCAAGTTGGTAAACATTATGCCATATACATATGTACACTATACCATATTATATTGTGAAAGAATGCGTAATACATTTTTTCATCAAGTAAAAAAATTAAGAAACAAAATAATATTTTATTCATAAAGAGGCTTTTATTTTTTCCAATTAATGTATTTCCTGACTATAGTCTAGATCTAGAGCAGAATATCTAAATTACGTGACGACTTAGAGTTTTTGTAACAAGAACTTTTGGTACATTTTCTTAATTGGACGAATGAGAAATGATGTGGTGACCTTGATGAATAGTTTCTAATTGTTTGTTGGGAACAGTGCTTTGTGTCTGTTTGGGAAGGACAAATGGCTGCCTTAATGCTGGTAATGAAAGACTGTATCTTGTTCAGCTCACCGTGTTCGATCACTCAACGTGGCTTTTAATCGGACGCTAAGTAGTGGACGAAGTGTATGAGTAAAGTTCCTAAGACACTTTGTATTAAATATATAAATAAAATTAAAAAAATATATAAAATATACATATATATTTACTATATTTTATTTACTACTTTTCACGACCGAAACCGAAACCGAATTTCTGCAACGGTCTCAGTTTCGTCCGAAACCGAAACCGAAACCGAAACTGAAATTAAATTATATTATTGAAAACAGGAAAAAATTAACAAAACTTACATAGTTATAAAAAGGCGCTAAATACTTATTTAAGTTCTTACCTAATATCACTATTGTTACAGGTAGGTATTTAATATTGATAAACAAAACCTATAAAATATATAGATATATAGATACGTTTGGAAGTACTCGCTAATTTCAAATCAAATCAAAAAAATATTACAGTTTTAAACAAAAGGTTACATATATATTATAAAAGTTTAAAATAATAATTGAAAAAAATGTAACGGTAAAAGAAATGTGGCTCAGCGAATGCTGTGAGATCTATTCGTCTGCAGCACTGGTTTTCAGGCTCATCCTTATTCTTTTTTTTGTTAGACTTTGTTATACAGACATATTATATTTTTATATAACAAATAATATACACAATATTTTATCATTAATATTTTATCATACAATATCGTATATATATGTAAATTTGATCTTGGATACTAAACAACCAAAAAAATACTAAAGAATCAAAAATGAATAATAAAATTATATATATATATATATATATATATATATATATATATATATATATATATATATATATATATATATATATATATATATATATATATATATATATATATATATATATATATAATATATATATATATATATATATATATATCTATATATATATATATATATATATAATATATATATATATATATATATATATATATATATATATATATATATATATATATATAATATATATATATATATATATATATGTATATATATGATTTACCGCACCGATCATGACCGAGAAAAGCGCGGCAACTCCATAATGCAGAATCGGTCGTAGTTTCGGCAGATTTGCCGCCAAAACCGAAACTAAACCGAAACTCATTTTTTGCCGAAACTCAACCGCAACCGAACTTCCGGTCGGACTCTACTTTTTAGCTTCATTTTCATAAAAGGGTGTTTTTTAGTTATTTTTAACTATTATTTATCTTTTTGTTAAACATCTTTCACAGTATTATATTGTCATCAAAGCTTTATACATATATATATATATATATATATATATATATATATATATATATATATATATATATATATATATATATATATATATATATACAAAGTATATAAAGCATATATATATATATATTATATATATATAAAGCTTTATACATATGTATATAGCTTTATACATATATTTAAAAAAATAAATTCATTCGGTATTTCAAAGTCGGTCAAAATCACGTCCAAGTTTTCCATTACATAGATACATATGTACATAAGACCGAAGCTTATAACAGCATGTTAATAAATGAAAGGTATAAATTAGACCTTCTTTTCCTTACAAGCTGTCGTTAATCTCGCATGTTGCTACGCTAATCGGTCATTGAGAATCGCACTACAAATATAATTAATAATTATATCATAATATTAATGATAATTAATCACTTTACTTAGTTTTGTTTGCTTCTTTATCATTATTATTGCTCATTCAATGGAAAAAAGGGAACAGAAGTAGAAAAACGAATTTGTACGTGCTCCATGGAACTGTATATATATATGAGTATTTCATATATATAATATACAGACAGACAGACAGACGGACAACATAGTGATCTTATAAGTGTTCAGTTTTGTTCTTTTGAACTACGGAAAATGGGTATAAATATTTAGATACTCGTTGTTTATTTATATATTATTTGGTCCTTTTAATCAAACCAATAAATGTGTGTGTGTGTGTGTGTGTGTGTGTGTGTGTGTGTGTGTGTGTGTGTGTGTGTGTGTATGTGTGTGTGTCAGAGAGAGAGAGAGAGAAAGAATAAATAAAAAAATTAAAATCGATATAGTGGCACTTATGTTATAGCTAGCGTCGTCGAAGGATAAATTTCATAGGTTTTAAAAATAAAAGTTGTTATATCATTTCAACGAGTTAGTATTAAGGTCAATCTTGGAATAAAAGATAGATAACTTTTGTAATTATAATATTAATTTCATGAGATAAAGGGCAAGTATTTCAAATATTATTTATTAGACAACGTGGCAACGGGAAGTGATTGACAGTACTTGCGTTGCGGTTGGGTACCGCCATCTAACGTACAATGTCTATAAATTATTATTCGGATAATATAGAAAGGTTTCCTGATTGTTAAGGGAAAAACCGGAAATAAAATAAAACTAAACAAATAAAACTAAATAAATAAATATTTCCCCTACATTGAGTTTCGAATTAACTACTTAATTGACAATATCTCAATTAAAAGCAGGTGACGAGGAATTGAAAATAATTCATTCCCCCAAATGGAAATCGAACCCGTTACTAACCAGCGTTATTACCAACAACATAAATCCTACTAACATAACATTTATCAACCATAAATTAACGTAAGCCAAAACGATGTCTTAAAGGAGAATGTATATTGTTTGGGAAATTATTCAGCGTAGTCCAGGCGTTTAGTGAATATCTCGGGAACATCAACGGTATTAAGATTATGCAAAACGTATACATACGTTAGTTTATCGTGTTATGAGAATATTATACTAGTTAAAATATATGAATATGCTAATAATATGTTTTTTTCCCGTCTGCATTCATGACTTAGTGTTTTGAATGGCGGATATCAACGCCGTGCATTGTCTTGGCGGAGCTGAGAAATGTCTAAGAGAACACAGTCATTCTATTTATATATTTTTATGCTTTATTTTATTACTATGTGAGATAAAAGATTTTAGACATAAAAAATAAATTACAGCTAGCCTAGTGACAAAACTACCTGTTAGAGACAAAAAGATGACTCGCATGCATTCAAGCAATTAAAATAACATAAACATACAATAATATTTTATTATATACGTGTGAATATGCTCTTCTGTAATTTACGAACAATATATTAGCATTTCATATATCTATGTTTAATAATATACAGCAAATGCAGGCGTGAGGCCGTCTTGGCATAGTGGTACAGCGTGTGGCTGTAAACGTGACGACTCGGGTTCGATTCCCACTGGTAGAGACGAAGCGTGGCGTAAGTCGGAAATCAACGCCGATAGACCACTCAACGCACAATGTCTCGAAAAAATTAACTGAAAGTGGGCGTTCCCTACTATTATAATATTTTAACACTAGGTTCCCATTGTGTACCCTTCAAAAAGGCCCTTTATTTTAAAATAAATAATAAATGTAATAAATAAGGCTAATACAAAAATTTTCTTTTAGTATCTAACATTACACTTTATCTAACATTCAATTTTGTTTTTTAAATTTTGTTTGCTATTTCCTTTGCTTTACTGTTGCCTTGCAGATATCGCTCCTTAAACGATAAGGCTGTAGGCTAAGGATAAGGCTGTTCCTTGAGTGTATAATAAAGAATATTATGGTTATTATTATTGTTATCTTCTTAATGCTGAAACTTTCTCATACTTTGAGGTCATTTAAAAAAAGTTACAGCATTTACCTATTAGGCACCTAACACTGCCTTTTATAACTACTAGATCGATAAGGTGTTGCCAGACAAGGTGGAATAGCAATAAAATGTTTAAAATGTAATAAATATTTTAATAATAAATTCCTAAACTAGAAATCGATCCCACAGTTTGACGGAACCGTTGAACATCACTTAGCCATGTAAGCAAATGCACTAGTATATAAAAACCTATGAACGTGTTGATTAGTTGACACTTTGTTTACAGGACTGTATGACGTCACCATAGCGGCTACTGATTCACGTATCAGGTTTTTTTTGTAAAATAAAAAAAATTGAGTTGCTACCCATTTCAATTTTCTCTTTGAGAAGATTTAATAAGTTGAAAAATAGTAAATTTTAATGAATATTATTGAGTAACATTGTTCTTAACGTCTTTTCAACATAATACATAAGACATTAGAAGTAGTTCAATTGAATGTAACTTTAAAGATTTTAAAAATATACAAAATATACAAAGGACTAAATCATTAAAATATTCCATTTATAATGAATCGATACTAGTTTTGTTCTGTCCGTACCCAAATCACTACTGTAAAAAGTACCCTTTAAATTTATTTAATAGTAAATCAATATTATTAAAGAGGCACACAGTCTGCATGTAAACGACGGTTAGTGGGTTCGATTCCCATTCGAGGAAAATTATTGATCAATTAGTTTAATTTTCTTCGTGTCAGCAAAAATTCAAAAGCACGGCGTTGAATTTTATAACTTAACACGTATTGCTTTGCAAGGCAGAAAGCAAGGAACGGAGTGTCTTAACACTAGGTTCCTTCTGCCTACGGTTCACTCTGCGTACCCTACTATGTGCGGGATACAGCGTGAATCTAAAAAAAAAAGTATATAGCCTCTACCTATAGGTTAATTATAAACCTATGTATATATTAATATAAACGCTTGAATACTCAAAGTTATAGCAGTTATATGAAGACCTAACGTCATACCAAACTAAGTCAGGCTAAATCCCCAAATCCATTCCAAGAACATTCTAACTACGAAACTATTTGAAACGGAATATAGCACTATAAACAGTTATTATAACAGTTATAAACAGTCTTGCAGTTATTTTCATAACGTTGATAGTAGAATTAAAAAACCTATAGTTATTTCTATATTATCTATACCAACTTACCATAATATTGTATGTTTTTATCGTCCGACTGTATACACGATGGCGGTGGGTTCGATTATAATCGGGTAGAATGAATTATTATCTTTTTTAGTTCTGATAACAAGACAAAGCGCGACGTTGAGTTCCGCCTATCAACTCGCTATATCTCAGAATTTAGCGGAAAGTAGGAGGGAACTGAGTGTTTTAACACTAGGGTCTATATACCCTGAGATATGCGGTACACAGCCTGAAGATATTTATATATTTATTTAAAGAATTACAAACTGTAAAGATGCAATAGGCCAGAGTTTGATTGAGTATGAACGTAATAATTGTATATTGTATACCTACTCGGGGGATCCCTCATTTGACTTATCAAATCTGTCTTAACGGATCGAGGCTAGGTTGTGTTATTCAACACGCATTGCCTTGAAATCGGGGGAAAAGAAAAAAACTTAAATAGAACAAGTAACATCCATAGTTTAAAAAAAAAGTAAAATAATTTGAACACCTAACCTAGATTAGTTACTTTAGTTTTTACAAAGAAAATAGAACTTTACATACGTTTAAAATTCCTTCTAGTTGTCGTTATAGTTTATGATATGGACTGCTTAAAGTAAACTTTGTCATATTTTAAGTATTGGAATGTCCAAAGGTTCAAGATGGTAAATTTGAAGGCCGTCGTGGCGTAGTGGAACACCATATGACTGTAAGCGCGATTGTTGACTTGACTGTTATTTCCTTACTCTAGTAAGAAAAAGCGCGGTGGTGACTTCCTTTGGAGCTTTTCAGCACTCAATGTCTTTAAAATAGATCATATACTCGTAATAGCAAGGCTCAAAATCAAAAGAAAAAAAGTGAAAATATACGATCTGCCTTTATAATACGTTACTGGGTTTTCTTTTACGTATGTCATATACTAACAGGAAAATTGTTATAGTACTAACCCAATAAGTAAAATATATATATCTAAATAGTTTTAAATATTTATATAAATGTTTTGTTTAAAAGGTTAGGAATACATTAAAAAAATACTTTAAGATATAAGCTATAAAGACATTCACAAGCAGCTTCTATTGAACATAATATAATTAGCAACCAGCAAATACCTTGAGGACCGTCGTGGCGCAGAGGCACAGCGTCTGCCTGTAAACACGACGGTTTTTGGGTTCGATTCCCACTCGGGGAGAATGAATAATTTTCATTTTATTCGCTTTGGTAACATGACAAAGTGCGGCGCTCAACACGCAATGCCTCGAAAGGCGGAAAGCGGGGGTATATATATATATATATATATATATATATATATATATATATATATATATATATATATATATATATATATATATATATATATATATATATATATTACAAAAGATTATTTATATTCTCCAAATATAAAATACTAGCAATAAAAGAACAATATAAAAAAAAAACATTCATACACTAGAAGTGCACGAGCGACAATTCATACAAAACGTCAGTTTGAAATAATTGAAGTATTCACGCGACGTCTTCCCACCTTATACGCAATAATGGTCTTTATATTCAACGACGGAGGTTCAATTTCCGATGACAGGTGCATCGGCAATCAATTGCCGCCTTCCGCCCAACAGACAGATTGGCTGTTAAGAACGAAGTACGAAAACTGGATGAGATAGACAAAGGAATCAATGGAAATGATCGAATCTAAAGCTTGAAGAACGCAGGAAGTGCATTTCATACAGCTTCCTGTCTGTGACTTTGCTTGTTTAAAAGCTCTAATTTTTTTTATGATTGATAGTGTATGAGTTTTACACTTTCACTTTGTCAGCTTTACACTTTATTTTGACTAGTTTTTGTGTGTAAGTTCGCTTTATGGTCAAATAGAATGGTGTGTATGGTTGTATTATCTGTAAAAATGATACAATGTAAGTGTCTAAGGTAGCTATGACATAGGCTATAGCCTATAATAGCCTCTAGCCTATTATACAAACATATATATTCAATTACAACCAATATTACTGAAGTTAGTACGTTCAACCGAGCTAACTATTTAGTTTTATAATATTTGTATAGCAGTGTGAGCAAAGAGAACATAGTGTCTAGACACTATTCTCCGCTTAGCACTCAATTTGATACTTATTCAATTTAAAAATAAGCATAATAATACATAATTAATATCTATCTTGTTGTTTAAAAAAATATGGTAAAGCAAATTGTTATTAGCAGAACATCAAAACATCGTAAGTCCTTATTAAGACCTCACCTTCGTTAAGCAGTGGAATTGTTTCTTGAAATCTTCTAAGACGGTAGTTGGAAGTTCGATTTTAGCTTCGAATTACTTTTAGATTCATAAGGTGATTTTAAATGTAGAATTTATTTGGTTTTAAGTTTTATTAATAGTAATTTATACTGTGTAACTTACCAGACACAAACACTTTATCACTATACAAATAAGCTTATTATACATAACTTTAGTTGTAAAAAAAATCGTTATGCACTTTTCTGCATTCTAGCTACCTGTAAGAGATCACATTTACCTGAATTTATGCTATCTATATAATATAAGCTGTACACTTTGTATGCAATAAAGTAGTATTATTATTACCAGCTAAAAAAGCTGGACAAACCGTTAGGTTTATGCATACACCAAGATAGGCAGAGAGAAACTAGCGTCAAAACACTCTGGCTTACATTCTCTGTCCCAATTCAAGACACTGCACGTTGGCTGGTAGATCTCAACGCTATATTTTGTTTTACCAGCTTTCACGTTTATGTACGTTATAATGAGAATAATAAAGAACAGTTAAGATTGATGTAGCGTCTGACTGTAAGCACGATGGTTATGGGTTCTATTCCCACTTGGGGAGATATATTATTATTATTTCATATATTCGCTCTGGTGAGAACACAAAGCGCAACAATAAGTTCCGCCACTTAATAATCAAATTACGGAACAGTCCCTGTCATAAAAATATTTCCATTCCATTTTATAATAATACGCATAATAGAAAACAACGCACATCAAAAAAAGACAATTTTCAATTAATTTCAAAGCTAAAAGTGAACATTTCATTTAAATAAACATCTTGGTATAGGGAGCTGGATGACAATAGATGAAAGAACAAAGCGACCAGAGGCCGCTCTGTAACCCTTACATTGTACTATATCGGGGGACTTTACAAAAGGCACATGTTCAATGATAGACTGTCTGTGATTCTGTCTGTATAGTTCTTTTTTATTATTGGATATTATGTACTTTATGGGGTACGTGTTACTTAATGTTAAACTCCACTTGTGTGATGAAACCCAATGCTGTGATTTTTATTTATTGGATTGCATTTACCGTGGAAATGTAAACGTGGGCTTCAGCGTCAGGGGAAGCTTCACGCTATGGCAGGGTAGACAGAGGGAACTTAGTCAAGACACTACGTTCCCCACTTTCCGACCAATATTGAGACATTGCGCGTTGACTTGTTACCAGGTTAAGAAATGAAAATAGTTCTGAAAGTGGAAATCGAACCCAGAACCGTCGTGCTTACAGTCAGTCGCTGTGCCACTGAATGTTTAAAATCCAAACATTAGCTCATACAATACTGCAAGTAGCTTAATTGATTTTAATTTTTAAAAACCTCAGAGGTATAATACTGCCAGCTTTGTCTTGGAAAAATGAGATGGGTCTTATTACCAACGACCAAGATGAGCGATTGCCTTCTATAAGATGAATTTACGCCTCGAAAATTCTCTTTGAAATTTTTTATATATTTAATAATAATTTATGTACATTTGTTATGCAGTTACTATTATTTGCTTTACTTTGTGAACTAGAGTAGAATTTATACCATTTCATATAAGTAACTAGAAAAAAAAAGAGCACAGAGAGTAATGTCACTAGTAAGTTATTATAAATATTTATTCGTGATTCGGATTTTAATTTTAAGATATGCATGTAGTTTTGTCCAAAACCGGGCGCTAGTTATACTAGCTGAACAATAGTAAGCAGAGAAAGTGAACACTATATTCTCTTTAAAAATCCGAAATAATGTGAAAGAAACGTTAACATAAAAATTTCGTACAAAAGATCAAAAATAAAAGTCGCAACTCATCTGAATCGTCATACAATACACGTTCACAATGCTTTTCTTATCCAACTGTCATTTAATCTGTAATATTGGAGAATGTGTGGTTGACAAAAAAATGTTATTTATAAAAGAAACAGATTGAAAAATGAAAAAAATATAATATTATAAATATAATATTATAGAGATCAATTTTTGTTGTAGAATAATAATAGAATAGATGTTGGCCCAAATCCTTGGTAAAATTTCTATAAAAGTATTGAGATTGTTAAGGCTTAGTGGAATAGCGTCATTGTGAGCACAAAGGTTGTGACTTCAAAACCAATTTGGGGAATGAATGATTCAATTCTTCACTCTATTGACCTGAAACTATGAAATTTGGCAAGAAGTTTATATATACAGGACAGAAATATGACTTTTTTTTTAATTTATTGCTTACCATACTGCTGAAATGTTTAGAATAACATCAGGCACAGCCAATTGTGATATGCTAATAGGGTTTTCCACTTTTTTAAGCTATCTTATATATGTTTTATAATAGGTGTGGCGCGCGATGGCGTGTTAAACGGAATTACGATCGTATTAAACGTTAAGAAATGTATAAAAGCATGACAAGAAAATGTCTGTGAACTTAGCAGATCATTGTCCAGCAGATCAAAAATAAAAAGGAGTTCTCTTCGCATGCAGCATAGTTCTATAGTTCCTGATAGATTTTAAAAATAGTTCTGGCGTTTTTACCTATAAAAAAGTCATTTGAAAAAATGATCTGCTAACTTCCCGTAGCAGATCATTTTCTTGGAAACAAAATTCTGGACAAGTTCTATACACATATGGGTGACTTCTATAGTTCCTGATCGTTTTCAAGAATAGTTCTCTCAAATTTAATTAAAAATAATTTTTGAAAAATATTATATGCAATCTTTTTCATACAAAAAATATTTATAAAAAAATTTGATATGACACTCAGCGGAAAAAGCTTCAAAATTTCTGCAAAAATATAAAAATACCTTTAATAAAAAACTAGCTTTGGGACCAGAACTCTCATAAAAATATCAGCAGAGCATACTTGAATTAGAAATTTGTTGAAAATCCTCAATAAAAATCGTTCATTTGAAAAAAAATCATAAAACATCTCACATATTCCGAGGAGACTGGAACTCCTCGATTTCTCAAAGAATATAAAAAGATCTTCAATTAAAATCCTGCTGTAGAACCAGAACTCTCAGAAAAATATCAGCAGAGCATACTTGAATTAGAAATTTGTTGAAAAATCTCAATAAAAATCGTTCATTTGAAAAAAAATCATAAAACATCTCACATGTTCCGAGGAGGCTGGAACTCCTCGATTTCTCAAAAAATATAAAAAGATCTTCAATTAAAATCCTGCTGTAGAACCAGAACTCTCAGAAAAATATCAGCAGAGCATACTTGAATTAGAAATTTGTTGAAAAACCTCAATAGAAATCGTCCATTTCAAAAAAAATCATAAAACATCTCACATGTTCCGAGGAGGCTGGAACTCCTCGATTTCTACAAGAATATAAAAAGATCTTCAATTAAAATCCTGCTGTCGAACCAGAACTCTCATAAAAATATCAGCAGAGCATACTTTATTGATTTTTTTTCAACTAATTTCAAATTCAAGTATGCTCTGCTGATATTTTTCTGAGAGTTCTGGTTCTACAGCAGGATTTTAATTGAAGATATTTTATATTCTTTGAGAAATCGAGGAGTTCCAGCCTCCTCGGAACATGTGAGATGTTTTATGATTTTTTTTCAAATGAACGATTTTTATTGAGATTTTTCAACAAATTTCTAATTCAAGTATGCTCTGCTGATATTTTTCTGAGAGTTCTGGTTCTACAGCAGGATTTTAATTGAAGATCTTTTTATATTCTTTGAGAAATCGAGGAGTTCCAGTCTCCTCGGAATATGTGAGATGTTTTATGATTTTTTTTCAAATGAACGATTTTTATTGAGGATTTTCAACAAATTTCTAATTCAAGTATGCTCTGCTGATATTTTTATGAGAGTTCTGGTCCCAAAGCTAGTTTTTTATTAAAGGTATTTTTATATTTTGCAGAAATTTTGAAGCTTTTTCCGCTGAGTGTCATATCAAATTTTTTTATAAATATTTTTTGTATGAAAAAGATTGCATATAATATTTTTCAAAAATTATTTTTTAATTAAATTTGAGAGAACTATTCTTGAAAACGATCAGGAACTATAGAAGTCACCCATATGTGTATAGAACTTGTCCAGAATTTTGTTTCCAAGAAAATGATCTGCTACGGGAAGTTAGCAGATCATTTTTTCAAATGACTTTTTTATAGGTAAAAACGCCAGAACTATTTTTAAAATCTATCAGGAACTATAGAACTATGCTGCATGCGAAGAGAACTCCTTTTTATTTTTGATCTGCTGGACAATGATCTGCTAAGTTCACAGACATGACAAGAAATGGATGAAAACAAAACACGATTGACGTTAATTGAAATATTTACAAAAAATATAGAATATAAAATTTTAATAAAATATTACTGTTACTGTAAAAGTAGATAAATATGTAAGTTTCAATATCGATAGACAAGTCATTATTATATAATTACCTGTCTATCGATATTGAAACTAATATTTATATTTACAATTTAGTTACATTTTCAATTTCAAACTGTATTTGATATTCTTATTGTATCGAAATAAAATTCTATTGAGCACATATACATACATACTAATAGACTATGACTATTAAAATTACTTTTAAATATAAATGCTGAATTTTCTTTAGAACTATTACATTATTAGGCACAGCGCTTAAACTTAATCATGAGAATCATAATTTTAAAGAAACTTCTTAAACTTAAACCATCGATCGGATAGGTATACTTAGAAAGAAGATATACCTATTTTATATAACGTATACTTGTAAAGTTTGCAGTTAACTAACTTTTATCCGCGGCTTTACCCCCCGTGGCGAAATAAATAAGGGCTGTATATAATATATAACACGTTGTAATTGCTCCAAGGAATTGCTCGTAGGTGCCTGGATTATATATAAACGATGGCGGTACTTGATGATTCTAATGAATGACTATTAAAAAACTCTCCAAACTCTCCGCTCTATATTATTAGAATAAATGACGAATTTTATCACGTATACATTTTGCATTAATATGTTTGAAAATATATAGCGATGAAGAATTTAGATATTTAAAAAAATGTCGAACTGTCGAACTATTACAAAGTATATAAAATTCTTGCTTCAAGATTTTAACTTTAAACTTATTATAAATTGCTCCATAACTTTGAACGTCAGATCCAAGGCGTAGCGTTTATTGCAATCATGTATTATTATTATACACTACACATACATAGACTGTACCTTTTGTTAGGTAATTTCTAACATTTATATTTAAAAAAAATAAAGGCTGTCGTGGCGCAGCGGCACAGCGTGTGATTGTAAGCGTGACGGTTGTGAGTTTGTTTTCCATTCGAGAAGAATGAAGTTTGTGGCTTCTGTGCTCTGAACTAACAATACTAAGCACGGCGCTGAGTTCCCCCACTCAACAGGCAATATCTCAAAATTGGGCGGAAAGCGGGGAACAGAGACTTTTAACTCTAGGTTCCCCTCTCTATACCCTGCTTGTTTATAAATTATTTAAAAAAAATCTATTAGCATTGCTTAAAACTAAATTTATATGACTTTCAAGATGACAGCGAGACAGCGAGACCACTGTGCCCTCGTCCTTAGTGATGTCCCACATTTGTAATTCATACGATTGTCACGTGCCACTTGTTTTACTATAGTACTTATTATACAGTTCACTGTGTTTCATTACCAGCACTAGAGAGTTTGCCCTACAAAGTAGGCACAAGACAATGTCCCCAACTATCATAATTAAAATTGTTTACGCCTTCTCTATTTTCTCTATTTCAAATTTGGGCGGTAGGTAGAGAACAGAGAGTCTTGATAAAAGCTCTCTCTGCTTTTCCCGTTTAATTGAAACTTATAGAAAAAAAAACACCTGACAACGTGAAATTATTAAATTATTTTAAACTCAGTATTTATTTACCGTTCACGTGCGTAGTAAAAATCGTTAACAGATATCAGACACATCCACCGCAGTGTTTTGGGATTGTTGTATAATATATTTCATACCACGTCATGCTTAAAAGGTTTAAATTATTTGATTTTTTTTAAGTTTTCATAGTCAAATAATGTTTAAATAATGCTTATTGTATTTTCGTGCCCATCGTGGGGACACTGTCCCAAAGAGGAAATAAATTATTTCACGTAACACTCTCTCTCTCTCTCTCTCGAATTCGGACGAGGTTCTCTCTGTATAACCTGCTTTATGATAGATACATCGTGAAGCTGAAGCTATGTTTTTGTAAATAAACAAAATTCTAGGCTCCTGTTATAATTTCTATTGGAGATTTGTAAGATTTTCATTTGTACCCCACATTACTAATATGATACTCTAATACTTTCAGAATGAGCACCTTTTAATCACCTGTGTCACTGAAATATATAATAAATATATTGAACGATTTCAGTATACCTCATAAAATTTTATTATATACATACATACATATTATAGGTTATTTACCATTATTATTATGAGTATTGCGTTCTCAATTGGCAGCATTGATTATAAAAAATATTGAAAATATGTTATACATAGTTAATTTTTAGTTTATTATTAACATTATAAGAATTACGATTAACATATCTATGAAAATGACATTAAAATATTCTTTATCAGTTTTAAAGTATTATTCTACACTAACAAAAGAAAAATAACTTTTAGAAAATATGAAAAAGTAAAACGTAGAGCGCGTCTTTGACAGTCCGAATGTCGTGGCTTCAAATCCCACTAAGAAAGTTCAAAATTTTATGTCTTCTAAAATATTTATTGTCTAGATATTGCTATAATTTTTTTTTTAAATCCTTCAAAGTAACAGTTGTTTCCAGTTTTGTGTTCATAGTTAAAATTATATTCGATTACGATATAATATATTCTTTAACATAAGTAATATTTGAGCATGTCCCTATATACCCACTACTTACAATTGTACACAACGCTGCCCGTTTTTTTAACTTCTATATACAGAGAAATATTTATGTCAAAACTCTCCGATCTCCACTTTAAAATAACGAAACCCAACGCCGCGCTTCGTTTAACCGGAGAGGAGAAATTAAAAAAATTAGAACAGAGTGTCTTAACACTAGGTTCCTTCTGTGTGTGAGAGATACAGCGTGAAATAAAAAACAAAAAAATAAAAAATAATAATTACATATATATGTTATATATAACTTATAATCATTTTCCATAAAAACAAATGCCTTAACGAATGAATTAATCGCTTACGTTGATTCGCTAATTATTTTAATTGGCACCTAAACAAGCCAAATGTATATTTTATTTATATTTTGCATACAACGTTATAATATAAATATATATCATGAGCCGTAAGCTTCAGTAAATATCCTAATAAGCTCACGTAGGATTCCCGATTCTGATATCGGTGAAGATAATTTTGTTACGTATTTTGTTTTGACTTACATACTTAATATGTATAGAATAAATGGCGGAATATGTACGCGATAAGAATATTTGACACGTGGAATATTTCAATTGTGAATGGCTCCTGTCATGATTTCTACCAGTAGAGAACTGGTCTGGCGATATAGTCCAGGCTCTGGAAGTTGACAGCTGCGAGCTGCTGGTTGGAGCGTCATAGATATCCTTATCGGAGGAATATGCCCAGCAGTGGGCGTCGTACGGCTGAACGCACACTGGTTAATTGTATTAAGAACTTAAAATTAATACTACCACTGAATTCATTCTGAGGACCGTCGTGGCGCAGAATCATAGTCTCTGCCCGTAAGCGCGACGGTTTGTGGGTTCGATTGACACTCGGGGAGAACGAATTATTTTCATTTACTTCGCTCTGTTAACAAGGACAAAAGGTGCGGCGTTGAGTTCCGCTACTCGAAAAGCGGAAAGTGGGGAACGGAGTGTCTTAACACTGGTAGACTACGGTCCCTACGGTTCCCTCTGCCTACCCTGCTATGTGGGATACAGCTTGAAACTAATTTCATTTAATTTACTGAATTCGTTGAATACACGATATGATGGTGATAAGAGAAGTGGCACAATTGCTCAAATAGTCGTAATTGCAATTGAACCGGAATACGTAACTAGTATTTATTCTTGCCAAATCCTATGATAACACAATTCTATAGTAATAGTTAAGATCCAATCATCCATGATTGATACCATGGTGCCTTTTAAAGTTCAGTGCTGGACAATGGCCTCCCCTTATGTTTTACGTCCTGGTGCCCATTGAATCCATCGGTTTCCCGCTATCTTCTTCACATTAATATATTATTTAAGAACAATCTTAAATATTATGTACATATTTCTAAATATAAGCTGATTTGTAAGGAGAAATGGGAAAGCGGTATAATTAATCAACAAACAATTTTCAAACTGTTTTTCTACGTAAAGCTTTATAATATTATACCATAATACAAATATTAAATTTAATTTATATATGTAGAACGAGCTTTATGATAAATAATATCAATATAATATACTTTATATCCAGTACAAGGTAGTATAATATGTACAATTGTACATACATATATTGACAGAAACCAGCACCATTTTGTATCCAGCTAGAGTAGATAACTAAGTATATTTGAGATTTAAGCCTACAATCTTGTTACGTATTCATTAAAAGCAGCAGTCACAATAAGCTTAAATGAGTTAATTCGGCTCTATATCTAAATTAATATTATAAATTCAATGATTTGTTGGTTCGCACGTAATAATCTCTTGAACGATAGATTCTAATTGAATAATTCTATTTGAATAAAGGAAAATATGTTATATAATATATTACATCAAGTAAATTGTTTCAATGTTAGCCAGCTTTATATATATATATATATATATATATATATATATATATATATATATATATATATATATATATATATATATATATATATATATATATATATATATATATATATATATATTATATATATATATATATATATATATATATATATATTATATATTTATACACTTAAAACTTGGATATTGAATATTATCCTAACAGATTTTCTTATTTAATATATCTTAGAACTTATTTAAAAAAATACTTCACATTTTTCATTTTGGAGTAAGTAATACATTTCTTAGTAAGTCTATCTCGTTGAAAGTTTCAGGTCGCGAGCAAGGTTTTTAATCTTTCAAGTCATATCGACTTAACAGTAAATATTTTATTTCTACTACAGCATTTAATATTTGTTCGTACTTTTCAATAGTTCAAAGTGATATTGACGTTAGCGATCATATCGCGTTGCTACGAGTGCATTTACAGTGTTCTATACACTGTATATAATGGTAGTCTAAACTATTATAGCTTTATAACTTGTGTTGGGCAATTTTACGTAAGTAAATTTTAAGTTCATAAGATGTAGAGAAATATTTCATATCAACACTAACTTATGGGTTTATGGTCTTAACACTAAATTATGGCTACTGTGCTATGAGAGAAAAAAAAACCCACATAAATGCTTTTGCAATTTTTTTTTAATAATTTCTCTAATAAAACAAGCCTTTACTCACTTCGACCCGAAGTTAAATGAAAATAGCAAAGAATTGTAAATGGCAAGTACGCTACAGTGGATTACGAGTACATCAAAACGATAATATACTCGAATCATAATTTTATTACGAGTATTTTTTACTGTGTTCTTTCACGCTTCCTGTATATAGCAGAGGAGGCAGATAGAAGCTAGTGCCAAGACACTCCGTTCTATTTTCTCAAACTGGAGACACTAACATGAATTGTTTGGGATCTCATTTAACCTGACCGAGAATGGTCTCACATCTGCCACAAGTAATATTGGTATAAAATAAACTGAGTATCAACTCCTCGTACTTTCCGCCCGCCTAACAATTAAGACGCACGAAGATAAATAACAGCTTATTTCAAGCCAAAGACCCGCCAGCAGTTAGCTATAAAAGCTGTCATATTGAAACAACATCAATTCACGCATGCCATTTCCAAACACTAATGTTTGATTTGCAATGTCAAGGATCAGAATAACTCGGCGTTTCCGAGTTATTTTGGACTCCTCCTTTACATCGGTTAAATATACTTTAGTACATTGTACCATTAATGTAGCGTGGAATTTATTCACTTTCCAGCTTTGGTGAGCAATTTTGTTCGTTAATTTTGAAATTGGATGCAAGTAGTTTAATTTAAATTCTTTAAAGTAAAGTCATAAATAAAAATGAAAAAGAACAGGTAAAGATCAGCTAAATTGGGCGAATTGAGATAATGCATGAGGGTATAAATAATAGTATAAAAGATAAAATCGATAAGAAAGTCATAAGAGAGGAGAGGAGACGAGAAAACAGTATCGATGATACTGGAAAAAAGAGGTTAAGAAAAGGCATGTAAGAGAGGGCATAAGCGTTAAGAGGTCCGTTATTTCGAGCTACCCTCTCTATGTATAAAGCGCGAAGCTGTGAAAAGGTTAAATGATAAAATTCTGGAAACAATTTGATGTATCGGGATTATAGGTATTTTGTGTAATAATTAAAGTATCGACAAGTACGAGTATCTCTATTAGTCTATATCATAGGCTAAGTGTTTCTCAATGTAAACACAGCCGAACATTTTTATACCAATATTTTTTTAAATTTAAATACAGTGTACTTTAATTTCAAAAATACTTTATATTGTAATTTTAATTCTTAGTTGGAAGCTCTGTAGTTAAAATGTTATATATTAATGGAAAACTGGGTTTTGTTTGATTTATGTAATTTTTATTTGTTAATAATCTATAAAAAAAATTATAGCAACTAGAACTAGACATTCCAATTAAATTTGTATTAACTTTGAGTGAATACTTCACATCCTTCTCTTATACAACTAATTAGTTCTCCATATATATGCAATACATACTTACACATGGCCATCACAAAGGGAATCTGATGTTAAGAGATTAAGAGAGGGTTTCATAATCAGTATAAGCCAACCACAGACGAGTAGTGACATACGGGGTTACTGATAGACTAGACCGGAGATTTTTAATCTGCGCGGCACAAGACAGTGGTCCTAGGGGCGTCTTGTTTCGACATGTCCGAGACGATTGAGTGTATGTAATTTACTCTATCTTTTAGTTTTGCTTAAAAATAGAAAACGAAGGTTAGATTCAGGGGAAACAATTTTAGATTTTTATTTACCAAAGGGGTTTGGAGATGAGAGGCGTCGTAAAAAATGTAATTAACCGTTACAATACAAATAAATTTGGAAAGCCCTGAACTAGACCTTACGATACACGTATTTTTCCCTATATAAAAAAAAGAACAATATTCATATATATATATATATATATATATATATATATATATATATATATATATATATATATATATATATATATATATATATATATATATATATATATATATATATATATATATATATATATATATATATATATATATATATATATATATAACAAACAAACATACATCTATATATACTTACATATGTAAAAGACCCTATTATATTATATTAAAACGAGATTTCCATCTCTATTATGTGTAAAACGATCTATAACTCATAGTGATGTGAACAGTGGCACCATAAATAATTCATCGCCACGTGGTTATTACGCACTTGCACTGATATTGGATAACAAATCAACTGTAGTGATGTACTGAATGATTTAAAAAACAACTTTTTTTTTAGTATCACGCTTAATCCCGCGTATAGCAGGGTAAGCAGAGAAGGCCTAGTGATAAGACACTCCCCGTTTTCGGCCTTTCGAGACTTTGCATGTTGTTTTGTTATCAGAGCGAGGAAAGTAAGCATATTTCCCCGATTGAATACATTGATATAATGGTGACGGCCCCAAAATTTCTAGTATGTAATTTTTTTTTACTATTTGCCTGTATTTAGTAGGAAAATAACATTTATCTTCTAACTCTTTTATATATAAGACGTATATAAAAGCCGAAATGTATATCAAGAGGGAAATCAACGTCGATCTAGTCTCTTAGTTGCACCCAGTATATATTGTATATACTATATAGTGTTTTGCGCTTTGGAAAAATGTTTATTATCTAGTAGACAATTTGTGCTAGTTACATTAATTTACTGACCATAATGGTCATATAGTTTTCCTATTTATTTCCGCGGCCATGGTTATATTGTGACTCAGCGTCTACTGTAAACACGACGGTTGTGGGTTCAAATCCTACTCGGGATAATGATTTAAATTCTTTCCATCGTCTTTAGAGGCAATCAATGAAGTCAATAAAAAGTCAATAAATTTTCTCTACTCTCTACTCTGCCTCTAAAATTGGACGGAAACTGATAGTATATTTAGTTACCAGGAGATGTAAGAACAACAGGACTTTGATACGCTACTAATATTTAGTTAAGCAAATATCATCTAGAGTTCGTAGTAAAGTATTAAAGCTTATATAATTGACCTTTACGGTAAAAGTGTCGTTAATTTACGATTTATATTGTGTTTCTTACGATAAGAATGGTCGACGGTCACGCTATTAACAACACTAATCAAAAGAGAGTTATGAAAAAAAAAAAAACAAATTTACACATAAAAAATATACGTATTTGAACTTAAAATTTTCTTAATTTTATATAAAATCATAGAAATTCTAAAACAAAATTAGCTACTATTAATTATACCTGTAAATAATTGGTGATATATGACAATGTATGATTTAATCATAGTTACCTAACTTTGCAATAATATCATATTCATCTATGTCCAATTAATTTGAGTATCCATTTTCACGATAAATGGCGTTATTTTAATCACTTATTATTACAAATTAAATTAAAAGAAGAGTGTTTTTTTGTTATTGAAGCTGTACTGTCTCATCTGGGAATAGTTTAAGAAGCTACGGTTAAGCTACAGTTGCGGGTTCGATTCTCATTCAAAGAAAAAATATTTATTGAGGTATTTTTTTAGTTTTTGTTTTGTTTGTTTCAAATGACATTTGTCTAAGCGTATCGGCAGGTGCTGCGTGTTGTGTGGTGGGACTTTTATGATATTAATCCATTTATCTGACATATATGTCCCCACAAA
The DNA here is from genome assembly GCA_037127375.1 of Dione juno. Taxonomy (NCBI): domain Eukaryota; kingdom Metazoa; phylum Arthropoda; class Insecta; order Lepidoptera; family Nymphalidae; genus Dione; species Dione juno. The sequence continues at coordinate 4,803,579 of JAXRJS010000088.1, read as the reverse complement.
AATGTATAGGTATACATAGTATTATGTTTACACATCAATTCTCGTGAGACTGACTGATAGATATGAATGCTTAACAGGAAGTTGCATTAAATACCACTCAACGTAAATTATAAAGTAGGTTTACCGTCTAACATTGGAAATGATTTTATTAATTAATAATAAACCGATATCAATGTGTCATCGTGGCATCGTGGCGCAGTGGGAGAGAGTTGGACGTGAACCCAATGGTTGAGGCTTCGATTCCCATGTGGAAGAGTGAATTATTTGCATTTATTCGTCCTAGTTAAATGAATTAAATGAATTTCTCTTGAAAGTATATCTTGCATGATGGCATTAATCAAAGAAAGCTTAGTGACTCTAAACATAAGTCACTCAGTTTACATTTTCTATGAATTTAAATTTATTTATTACTGAAACAAACATTTATATCATGTATAAAGGTTCCTCAGATTTGTGATTTGAACCCTCTCATACTATTTGAGCCCCTGAAATAGGCTATTGAGGGCTTCAAGTCATTAATAGCCTCTTAACGTTAATTCGTAATAGTTTCGGTATTATCTTATCTTGCCGTAGCATTCATCTTAAATTTTCATCAAACGTTGCCCCAATAGCTTGTAGCTTTGTAAATGACAAACCTTCCTTTAGTTACAGAGGCCAATGTAAATTGCCTCTATTCAATTGAGTTAGTCAATAACTTTGTACACTATATATATGGGTACATGACGTCATACGTCTGACCTTAAGCGCTATGGTTAGGTTAGATTCGATTCCCGATCGGGGGGTATAAGCTATTTCATTTTCTTATAGGAAAATATAGCTCAGAAATTAAATGAGTTCCGCCACTCTAAGCTAAAAATCTGAAAAATTCAGTGGAAAGTGGAGACTAGAGTGCACTTACAGTAGCTCTCCTTATCTGCTTTGCTATATGCGGTATTTCGCGTGAAAGTAAATAAAAATACGTTTTTATAATTTATGAATTTTTCATCAATATAGGATAGAAATAGAATGTGATGCAGGGCATCTATCCCGGTTAATAATTAATAGTACAATATTAGTATTAGCTAATTATAAATGAAATATAACTATCATAAATACTCGTATGTTCCAAACACGTCCAGCGACGACATCACATAAAAGTTAACCGTGCAATGAGCGCGTGCGTCATGTGAACATAAATTATTCATTTTGCTCTAAATTGCGAATATCATATCATACCTATGTGTTAGTTAGCTATATTTAAAATAATCTCGTAAGTATACATGTATACTGAAAAATTGAATTTCAAAATGGATTTATGAAATAAATCATTATTATTATTATTAAAAAAAATATCTTCAATTTTTTATATTTTTATAATGTTAAGGGCCTATACGGGGCGTGGACTGGACTCTAAAACGTCCGTTCCCGTTGAAATTTTGGCAAATCCTCTCTCAGTGCACTTCTATAATCCTTAGTACAAAACGAACGAGATAGTTATATATATAGGAATATTTTTTTTTTTTTTACTGCTGTATCTTACGTAAAGCAGAGGAAACATAGTGTAAAGATAAATACGTTATTATCCGCATTGTAGCCAATTTTAGAGACAGCGTGTAAGGTGAAATTTTCCCCGGCTGGGAATTGAACCTACAGTCGTCGGATTAACTTCCAGACACTATTGCCACTGCGCCACGACGGCCCCAATTTATTCCGAATTATGATAAAAAATATAGATCTTATTTTGATGATTTTTAAAGTGTAAATCTTATAGTGTATAGGATAGAAAAAATACTTAAAGAAAACATATAAAACAATTTTGCGGAGCCGGATTTGAACCCGCGCCTCATGGAAACCGTCATGCGCTCTAACCACTAAGCTATGCGTTCTTTCTCACGCTGCGCGAAATTCTTATATTCTTTATACAACTTATTACGTTGTTAACATCTCTGTATAATAGCTAGATCTTAATTATTAGTGACTACTTAACAAATGTTTTTTTTTTTAAATAAATAATATCAAGCACACAATAAATAAGAGAAAGAATAAATAAAAAAAATGGTAACGACAAAAAAAGAAGAAAATATAAAAGACCGTACCGTTATTCCACTCTAGAGTCAATAGTCGAACGTGGTACTTCTCGATACAATTCCATGAGGGACTATACATTCAACATTTGTGTTCCCTCAAGAGATAAGAATCCAGAATGATCGTTAGCCATTTTAATAAAACACGGCAAATTAAAATGTTTAAGTAAAATTCCTATTTATAGCGAATATTTGTATTGTGTACAGAAGTATGTATATATATATATATATATATATATATATATATATATATATATATATATATATATATATATATATATATATATATATATATATATATATATATATATATATATATATATATATATATATATATATATATATATGTGTGTGTGTGTATTGATTCGTTTTAGAATATATAAAATAACCTATATATCCTACTTATATAATTAAATACAAAAACTCCAATAAAAGGTCTTTATTAGCTTCTAAAAACACTCGAAACGCCATTACTGTAGAACACAACAGAACAGCTTCTAAAAATGCATTGGATATTGAATTCCACTTACTTTTTCGACTATTTTATCGCTAAAACGCTTTGAATAAAGTGTTTTTCTATTTAGTTCAGTGTAAATAGAGTCTTATAGCACTCGAACTCATCATTCTAATATAAAGACATACAATATATATTTAGATACTATATAACTCCTTTTTCTGCCTTCACGAGATTTTCATTATGTGGAAATTCTATATGAATGATCGTAGCGTGGCGCACTAATTGGTGTTCTAGTTTTACATCAGGTCCATTGCCAACAGCACAGAGCAAAACATGTCTAAATGAAACTGAATTGCTGGATTGATCGCGTAAATTTTATTGCCCGTTACCACGGACTACCTAATGCAAAGTGTTTGAAACGTCGGCTACCCAAAAAAATTATAATACTGAAACATATATAGGACTAATCCCGTATATGAGTTTCATATACAATGTCTGAATATCGAGAAATTCAAATATTTTATGATTATAATTTTATAAATACATTTTTTTATAAAAATACTCGCGGATTTGTATGTAAACTCAAGTTACACACACATAATGGACACAAAAATAATGGAATAATTACTACTTTTATGTAAGTGGTTTTTATAAGAGGCCATTGTGGCGCAGTGGCACAGCATCTGACTGTCCAGTTTGTCACGACAGTTGTGAGTTCGATTCCCACTCGGGGAGAATCAACTATTTCATTTCCACGCTCTGGCAGCAAGACAAAACGCGGCGTTGAGTTCCGCCACTCACCGCGCAATGTCTCAAAATTGGTGAACGGAGTGTCTTAGCACTATGTTCTCTTCGTCTAATGGATATAGCGTGACGCAATTTATTTATGATTATTTTGATTTATACAATTTATCTATAAACCAAGGTGAAATGAAGACCATTGTGAAGGAGGAACTTGCACAGTCTTAAGTGCTTTACCTTTATCTAAAAATAGCATCTTTGTTCTTTAAAACGTTTAATTTTGATTGAATCATTACAGCACCGAAAGTAAGCACTGGGCAAGGACCCCTTTGATCAATATATTCAAAACTAATCATATTATTTTATAATAAGTACCAACACAGCTCTAGTAAGATAAAACACGGTGTTTAAGTTACGCCACTGAAAATATAATATTTCAAATTTACACGGAGAGTGGAGAAAGCTGTAACCCCGGATTCTCTCTACATACCCTGGTAGGCAGGACAAACGTTATATTAACAATATAGTGAATTCTTTCATATATTTTATTTAAATTATCCCATATTTCACTTACAATATGTCGCTTGAAAAGTTTTCTTACGTATAAAACCCAGCTACTTTGCACAATAAGGCCACCGTCAATAACGATAACTTAAATAAAATATTAACAAGGTAATAACCACTGTATTTGAATAGGATACGATTTAAAATATCATAAGCGTATATTATTTAGTATATATGTGACATTTACTTGAACTAGCAAGCATAAGTGTAACTTTGCACTTTACGTATTTCCTTAGGGAGGAAGCTTAGCTGTTTATGTCGATTTTGATAAATTCGGATACACGGCTTGTTTAGTTTTCCGGTAAATTTTATGATGGAATGTATTTTGTTTAAGTCGATTTTTTTTATTTTATATACTTTTTGCGCTGAAAAATTTAAATTGTGTTTTATAGCAATTTTATTATTGTATACATTTATAAGATAAATTATAGATTTTAATTCTTTTCTATTATTTGTAATTAAAAGTATTTAAAAATCCATAAAAACATTGATTTTTTTGCATCGAATTTGAACCCGTGCCTCTCGAAACCTATAGCTCATCCTTGAACATAGACAAATAATATACTAGCGTAATCAATACTAGTCACAAGAAAAGCTGTAAAGCTCCTCTCATAGAAACCGACTTGGACAGTTTCAATTTATATTATTAATTAATTAATTAATTTTATATGTTTTCTTTACCTCGCCCCGTTATATGTCCTATGTGTACTATATTTGGCAGGAATGTAGGACACGGAGAGTCATGGCACTAGGCTAACCATAGCCTGAAGCTTTGTTTTTTTTACTTAAGTATTTGTTCCTGATTTATAATTAACTTTAGAACTTTAAATTAGTACCGTTGTATCTATTTACTGAAGATATAATATTATAAGCCTAATATTTTAACCACATTTGTTGTATGTAAGTACAAATTTGTTTCAAATAACAAAAAACTATATTGTTATGTATTAAATGTGGGATATGGGGTGGGTGAAATTTCTTTACAAAAAAAATATTGTATTGTATATTGCATTAGGCCGTAGTGGACTGCGTTTGAATACACTATGGTCGTTCGATTGCCACTTGAGTAAAAATCACACCAAGCCACTTAAAATGTTATCATTTTTCCGTTCCCATAAGTTAAATACCAGGGGAGTTCCGCCATTCTACTGGTACTAGAGTTCCATACAAGGTTCATCAAATCAGCCTATTACTGTCCACTGCTGGACATAGGCCTCCCCAGGGTGCGCCAGAGATCCCGATCCTCCGCCTTCCGCATCCAGTCAGAGCCGGCTACCTTTTTTAGGTCGTCGGTCCATCGAGCTGGAGGGCGCCCTACACTCCGTTTGCCAATTCGCGGTCTCCACTCTAGAACTCGTCTGCTCCAACGGCCATCGGTTCTTCGACAGATGTGTCCAGCCCACTGCCACTTCAGCGTACTTATCCTGCGAGCGATGTCGGTAACTCTGGTTCTTTTCCGGATAACCTTGTTTCGGATTTTATCCTTTAAAGAGGCTCCGAGCATAGCTCGCTCCATAGCACGTTGGGCCACTTTAAATTTGTGGACTAGACCGACTGTTAGTGTCCACGTTTCGGCACCGTAAGTCATGACAGGTAGGACGCACTGGTTGAAAACTTTCGTCTTCAGACATTGTGGTATAGGTGACGTGAAGATCTAACGCAGCTTGCCAAATGCTGCCCAACCTAACTGTATTCTTCGATCAGCTTCTCTCTCGCAATTGTTCTTACCAAGCTGAATAGTTTGCCTTAGGTAGATATATTCACTAACAGCTTCGAGAGAGGAGCCGTCTACGTATATCGGGCCCGGCACGACGTGATTGTTGAACATGACCTTAGTCTTGCTCAAGTACCGAGACCGACACGCCGCGAAGATTCACCCAGGCTTTTCAACATCTCGGCTAGCTGTTCCAGGGACTCTGCCATGATGATAATATCGTCAGCGAATCTGAGGTGCGTTATGTACTCGCCGTTTATATTGACTCCAAAGCCGGTCCAATCCAGGGTTTTGAAGACATCTTCCAATGCATTGGTGAACAGTTTTGGGGATATAACATCCCCCTGCCTTACTCCCCTGCGAAGTTGGATCGCTTTTGTTTTGCACTTCTGGATTTGAACAGTCATTGTAGCAGCGGTATATAGACATCTTAGCACCTCAATGTATCTCCAATCGATATGGCATCGCTGCAGTGCGTCCAGAACTGCCCAGGTTTCAATTGAGTCGAAGGCTTTCTCGTAGTCCACAAAAGCCAAACACAGCGGTCGATTGTATTCCTTTGTTTTCTGTATAATCTGTCGAACAGTATGGATGTGGTCTACGGTGCTGTAGCCTGATCGAAAACCGGCTTGTTCTGGCGGCTGGAATTCATCAAGTCTTCTGGCGAGATGGTTCGTCAGAACTCTGGAGAACTGTTTGTACACGTGGCTCAATAGTGAGATCGGTCTGTAGTTCTTCAATAGAGTTCGATCTCCCTTCTTGAAGAACAGTACCACGTCACCCTTGCTCCACGATTCCGGGGTCTTCCCATGTTGGATGACGGAATTAAACAGATTTGCTAGCTCTTTTAGTACTGGGGTTTCCGCCTGCTTTAAGCAGTTCTGTAGTAATTCCATCACTACCCGGAGCTTTGTTGTTTTTAAGTTGCTCCAAAGCCATCCTAATCTCGCTGAGATAAATGTTTGGGAGCTCCTCAGTGTAATGTCGCATTAGAGGGGCTCGCTGGTCAACAATAGGGTCGCAGGGTTTCCCTGATTTTGACGAATATAATTGCTCGTAAAAGTTCTCAACTTCCTCGAGTATTTCAAGTCTAGAGGTAACGATTCTACCATCCGCTTTTTTGAGTTTCGTCAGATGAGGCTTTCCTAACTTGCGAGCGAAAACTTTCGATCCCCGATTCTGCATGATCGCATCCTGAATGGCGCGTGTATTTGAGCGACGGAAATCGCGTCGCGTCAGCTTTTTAATGGTTAGGTTTAATGCCATCATCTCCGTTGAAGACGATGGTGGTAGTTCTCTTCTCTTTCTCATTAACTCAAGAGTCTCAGCTGATAGTTTCGGCGCATTATCTCGTCGCTTCGCAGGAAAATATTTAGGCGAAACATCATGCAGCATTCAACCAAGTCATCGGCTCTCTGGTCGATATTAACGGTGGTTTCCAGTGCGTCAAATCGATTTTGAAGTTCGAAACACTACTGATTTCCACAACATTGCTTATGAGAGACTTGTGGACCAAAAATCCGACTCCTCCCTGGGAGATTTGATCTCCTTCACGGAAGTAGAGTAAGTTGCCTGACTCCAAGGTTATCGTGTCTTCCCCCTTTCTTCGGACTTCGGTTAAACCAAGAATATGCCATTTGATGTGACTTAATTCTACTTCTAGTTGGGCGAGACGTTCGTCCAGTCTCATCGAACGTCTATTATACGTTGCCAAATAAAATCGTCGTTTATGGTAGCCTGCCGTAACCCGGAGATTCTTAGCACTCCCCGACACACCGACACCACGACCGCTACCTTGGTCAGGTCTAGCGGGTCTGCCGAGAACTGGGGGCCTATTTTTACTTCGCACACTCATAGGTTGTAGATGCCCAATACTCGCCACGCTGGGCAGGCGTGTTGGCGAGCGCAGTTGATGTTAATTTTATATAAAAGAGGGTATGCTGCTGCCCATCTATCTTAATTTGCCCCTTAGTCACCTCTTACGACACCCACGGGGACGCTTGGGGGAGTGTTATTCTAGCCCGACACTCCACGGGTACAAGGACATACAAGGTTCTCCTGATGTCTATCCTGCTATATGGGATAAAGCACGAAATTTAAAAAAAGACCCTAATACTAAATTTGAAGCTGCAACTATTGCTATTGCTTAATAGAGAAAGAAAAAAATTAGCATAAACGATATTCCTTCTATCAGTACAATTGAGTTTGCCGTAACATTTTCACAAGCTTCTCATCGTTATGAATGCGTTTCATACTTACATAGGTTTTCCGTCTCATTTATTACAAGCTATGGACACGCTCGCGGCTTCGCCACTTAAGTAAGCTATATATATATATATATATATATATATATATATATATATATATATATATATATATATATATATATATATATATATATATATATATATATATATATATATATATATATATTTTATATATATATATATATATATATATATATATATAATGAAGTTTGAAGTTGTGTAAATTTCTCTTTATAACATCAGCTGTCACTTTTTCTGACCAAAAAGGGATTTACTTATGAACCAATCGCGTTTACACGAGAGCCTATTCCACTGCACTACAACGGTATCATATTAATAAAGCAATATATTATTTTAATAAAGTATATTAAATACTATATATACTTATAACATTGTAGTGTAACACAGTTTAAAAGGCGTGTCAATGGTAAATATATGGAAATATTCTTGCTTGTACATATTTTGCAGATGAATTGTCACTAAAATAGAATAAATAAGAATAGATAAGCTATCACTAATTATTTATAAAAATTTTAACGTAGCCCAAGTGTGGAAAAATTTTATATGGAACCGCTCCCGAGTTTCCGGAATTTGAGATTTTTGAGACATTGTAAAGTAGCGGAACTCGACGTCGCGTTTAGTCCCCTTATCAAGTCCGATGAAATGAAAATATTACATTCTCCCGAGTGGGAATCGAACCCATAATCGTCACGTTTGTCACCCATATATGTGCCTGACGGGAAAATTTAATATTACCTATTACTAAATTGAAGGAAACACCTCATATTTATACAAACACAAATTTTACGTTTAAGTACTACGAATTGTTTGCTTTGTTGCTCTATAAAGCTATTTCCAGTTGTCAATAACTCCATGGCGTGGCGCAGTAAAATTGACAAGTACATTTACAGTCATAATTGGTTCGATTTTCTAGCGTAAAAAAAGGTTTATTGCTATTCTTTTTTGTATATGAAGTAAGCACTTAACACGTCTTAACACTCTTTAACACGCATTATATCGAATTTGACAGTTAGGCTCAACGCCACCTTCCTATAGAACTGACAATACTTACACCTTTCTGTAAATTGAAGATTCAAAAGCACTTGACTAATGAATAAAGAATATTTTTATTTAATTCTTAATTACATTAGTTTTTAATTTTCATACAATTTAAATAGTTTTTGTGTATAAAATATTGAGATTTTAAAATCTAGCTTACACTAGCAAGTATTTATAAATAACATATTATTGAATCGGAGGAAATATCTTTCAAGATATCCTTAGGTATATAATTACAACGTTTTTAATGGAAATTAATAATCTTAGGCGGACGACATTACAAATAATTGTTTTATATATTATTTTGCAATTCACTATACGATATGCATTTTTAAGTACAAGTTTCAATATGTTATATGAAATAGTACATGTTCAATATACTCATATTCATTATTGTATCATTTCTTTCTTTCTACAACTGAAAAAAAATGTTAAAATATCAAGTGATATATTTTAGAACTGAATAAAAATCAGCTAAGGAAATCTTAACAGGTTTAAAAACATATTTTTGGGTAAAAGATTTGGTATAGTAATTATAAATTTAAATATAATATAATAGAATCATATCAAACTTGTTCCGACAGAGAGAGAGAAGCTCGGACGATAGATGTGAACGTTAATGCCCATTTCCAAGATACCTACAGTAGTAGTTTCAGGAGCCTACTCTTCAGCCGCAAGCCCCATGTACTGCTCTGAGCTCCTCATCCTAAAACGCAATGGCATCCCGGCATCCGTACAGTGAATCCATGGTATGCTGAGCATCTTCTCATAGCATTTTTGGGTTCAGCTGGGTAAATAATGATACATCCTAAAGATATAAAGCCAAATAAACATAAAACACCTTTGATGCTTGATTCCTGGTTGCGTTTATTTTTTTTATTTGGATCTCATTTGTGATTCCGTATTGCTATTATAACTTTGATCGATTCTTATATGTGATGACATATAATTTACAAATTTCATTATTGTTATAACTATAATTTCTTTTTTATAACTAACTAGTGCAGTGGTAAGTATTAGACTGTGAATACGATAGTTTTGGGTTCGGAACAAGCGTAGTAAGGTATTATTTATTACTTTTATCATAAAAAATAGCTTCACGCTACATATTAAAGCAGGGTAGACAGACAGGATAGGCACCTTAAGACGCACCACTTCTCCAAATTTCCGCCCAATTTTGAGACATTGTTTATCAACTCCGCACTTTATTTTGTTACCAAAGCGAGGTAATATAAATTTGAGGCCATTATAATAGATAATTAATTCTCACCGAGTGGGAATCGAACCCACAACAGTCGCGCTTACAGTCAGATTATTTAATCCACTATTATCTAAGCTCTGTTTATTACATTCTTAAATTCATTTTTGAGAGTCCATTGTCTTCTGTCCAACAATTCTAAAGACCTTGTGTATTTATTGGCAAAACTTAACACAGCACTTTGCCTTGTCCTCATAAGAGAAATTAAAATAAACACATTATTATACGCGTCATCATCATAGAGTCGGGCGCTGTTCTACTAGACCAACATAGTCTTATATTTTAATTCTTAATACTGTTCTTACAGCTCGTATAGCAGCTTTCTTTCTACGAAAACACAAAAAATGTCACAAAGCTTTTTACAAACAATGAAAAACCTACTCAAAGCTTATTGCAACGAGCAATATGAAATTTAAGTGAATTCTTTTATATTTTTCATTATTATTTTTCTCATTGCTGGTTAGTATGACAATAAATAAAAAATATTATATATATATATATATATATATATATATATATATATATATATATATATATATATATATATATATATATATATATATATATATATATATATATATATATATATATATATATATATATATATATATATATATATATATATATATATATCGGATTATACAGTCATTTAATTTTTTATACTCTTTTTTTTATACTAAATAATATTATAATTTATCAATTTGAACAAGTAGTTCCAGAGATTAGTGTATTCAACCAAACAAACTCTTCAGCTTTAAATTATTTATATATAGATAGATATACATTCTTTAAATTATACAATATGTAACATATAAATATAAATTTTTTATTAAACATACTAATAACCGCAAATAATAATAATAATAAGGGGTGGCGTAGTAACACAGCGTCTTTATAAACGCGACTAATGTAAGTTCGATTTCCACTCAAGGGAATGATTTTTTTAATTAACTCGCTCTGGTAACAAAACAAAGCGTGGCGTTGAGTTCTGCCACTCAACACGTAATGTCTCAAAATTAAGCGGAAAGTGTTACAAAACCAAGCCTAGTGGCTCCTTCTATCTATTCTGCTATATACGGGAAATAGTGTGAAACTATTTATTAATATATATATATATATATATATATATATATATATATATATATATATATATATATATATATATATATATATATATATATATATATATATATATATATATATATATTTCTTCCACTTAGCATTATCCCGGCCTATTGCCAGGGTCTGCTTTCCTACTTAGTCTACTCCACTTTGCACGGTCTTGAGCATCCTCAGTGGTTAGTCCATTGGCTCTCATGTCGTGCGTCACGACGTCCAGCCATCGCTTCCTTGGGCGTCCGGGGGGTCTTACTCCAGGGACAGACATATCAAGGCATTTTCTTCCGACGTAGTTCTTAGGCCGGCGCAAAACGTGGCCATACCATCTCAGACGACGCTCTTGGAGCTTATCCGCTACGTCACGGACCCCAAGACTACCTCGAATGAATGTGTTGCGTATTCGGTCAGCCCGAGTAACGCCACACATCCACCTCAGCATCTTCATCTCCGTTACGTGAAGCTCCTGAGTGTGCCGAGATAATGCTGGCCAACATTCGCTGCCGTATAGAAGAACTGGTCGGATCATGCTCTTGTATATCAGCCCCTTGAGTTTGGGCGGTATTCTGCGATCGCAGACCACACCAGTGACCTCCCGCCATTTGGCCCAAGCAGCGCTAACCCGGGCGCGGACATCGTGGTCGATGCCTCCGGACTCGTGCATAATGGATCCAAGGTACCTGAACTTCTCCGACTTAACGGCTGGCTCAGGCCCGATGTGGATGGTGCTCGAGTCTGGGTTCCCGCAAGCCATGTACTCGGTCTTTGACACATTCAGTTTAAGACCACCGTTCTCAAGCGCACCCTTCCAGGTATTCACTTTACGCTCCAGCATCAGTCGGTTATCGTCAATGAGTACTATGTCATCGGCATACATCATCAGCCATGGAGGCTGGTCCTGGATGTGAGCCGTGACAGTATCTAGCACTACATTAAACAAAAGTGGACTAAGAGCTGAGCCTTGGTGAACCCCTACTGTAATTGGGAAGGGTTTGGTATCGCCAACAGCGGTCCTAACTGTAGAAACAGAGTCGTTGTACATGTCTCTGATAATAGCAACATAGGATTCAGGGATCCCTTTGGATCGCAGTGCCCACCAGATACACTGACGTGGCACACAGTCAAAGGCCTTCTGCAGGTCTAAGAATGCCACATGCAGAGCTCTCCTCTTTTCCCTGTGTGCCTCCATCAAAATTCTGAGGGCAAAAATGGCGTCCGTAGTGCCTGATCCTGGCTGAAATCCATATTGACACTCAGAGACAGTACACTCTCGGCGGAGCCTGAGGGCAATCACGCGCTCGAAGAGCTTCATGGTGTGACTCATAATCTTAATGCCCCTATAACTACCGCAATCTTGAACACTGCCCCTTCCTTTGTAAATAGGGGTAATAAAACTGTGCCGCCATTGATGTGGCATCGTCCCAGTGTTCAAAATGCGGTTAAAAAGATCAGTAAGCATGAGCACACCACGAGAGCCTAACGATTTCCACGCTTCGATCGGAATATCGTCAGGTCCCACCGCCTTACCGTTCTTCATGCGTCGGAGACAATTCCGAGTTTCATCAAGGGTTATTGGAGCAATAAGTCCCAGGTTAGGAGGTGGTTCAGACGGAATACTACCCGGGTGCTGAGTATTCAGCAGCTCCAAGAAGTAACTTCTCCACCTCTCCTTCACAGAAGCATGACTACAAAGCAGCTTGCCCTGGGAATCTCTGACGCAAAGACATTTTGTGATATCTTGCGTCGCGTTATCCCGAGCACGTGCCAATTTGTAGATGAGCTTCTGCCCCTCCACAGTTTCAAGTTTATCATATAGAGGTAATAAACTTTCACTGCGGGCTCTGGCTACAGCTCTTTTGCTGGCACGTTTCGCTGCTATGTACTCCAGTCTGTCTTCAGGAGAGTTGGAACGCTGCCACTCCTTAAATGCAGTCTTCTTATCATGAATCACCTCCTATACCTTGTCATTCCACCACCATGTCTCCCTGTCCATAATACGTCCTCCCTTAGAAACGCCAAGAACATGTTTACCAGCCGTAATAATTGCTGACTGAGCTCGATCCCAAGCATCCTGAGCAGTTTCGGTGTTAGTTGTTAAATTTTGACTGTTAACCTCTGCCAGAAAGTCGGTCTGCATCGGTCCATTCAGCAACCACCACTTGATCTTAGACTTACGCGTCTCGGCTAATTTCTTTATCGGGGTAACGACATAATCCATGACAAGAAGACGATGTTGGGCCGTGAGGCTTTCACCAGGAATGACTTTACAGTTAGTTACCTTGCCAACATGACACCGCCTGGTCAATAGGTAATCTATTGGGTTGAATGGAGTCCACTCGCATACGTAATAAGATGCTGCGGACTCTTTTGGAAGAACGTATTCACGATGGCCAGATCAGATGCAATACAGGTTCTTAGGATATTTTCGCCCTCTATATTGCGGCGACCGTGACCAAACCACCGTGGACACGTTCATACGTATCCGCAGCCTTACCCACGTGACCGTTAAGGTCTCCCCCAACTATGATCACCTCGGTAGATGGTATAGCGAGTAGAACGTCTTCATATTGCTCCCAGAATGACTCCTTTTCGGCCCCGCTACAACCAGCCTGGGGAGCGTAAGCACTGATTAAGTTGGCGATAGCCCCCTCAACCAGTACCTTCACCCGCATCAGGCGGTCGCTGCGTCGGTCAACTTCGAGGAGACCATTCCGTAGCTCTTCAGATAAAACTACTGCTACACCAGTTTTACCGGAAGGAGACCCAGTGTATATGAGCTGGTAACCCTGTCCGATGATACGGGACTTATTGCCCTTCCAGCGGGTTTCCTGAAGGAAAGCACACTGGACCCGACGCCTCATGAGTACATCTGTTAGTTCCCTGCATCGTCCGGTTAGAGAGCCAATATTCCACGTTGCAAAGCGGAGTTTCCTTCTGGGTACTTTCTTCTTTAGCCGTGTCCGTACTTGACACGGTAGCCCTTGCCCATTTAACACAGGTGTAGGGCGATGTGCCTGCGCGTCGTTTAGCGGCGACGCCCTAGCAGTACCCAGCAACATCTTTTTCCTTTTCATATGTGTGGCAGGTGGCGGCTTTTTAATGGAGCGATTGCCATCTGACCTCCAAACCCATTTTTGAGGGAAAAGCCAAGGATGAGAGGGGAAAAGATTAGTAGAAAAGGGGGGGGGGGGGTAAGGACACCACTTTCATGGATTGGGAAGGAGTATGACAGTGGTGGCTCGAGGATCCGGGGTCGCGTACCCGTATGCCCAGTACCAATATCGGACAGATATTTGGCCAGACACCCTCTGAATCATATATATATATCTTCTTCTTCTTCTTGGCATTAGTCCTGGCTTTTGCCAGGGTCTGCCTTCCGACTAAGCCTACCCAACTTTGCACGGTCTTTAACATCCTCAGTGGACAATCTATTGGCTCTCATGTCTTGTGTCACGACATCGACCGACATAGTTCTCAGATCGGCGCATAACATGGCCATACCATCTTAGGCGACAAAACTACCTCGAATAAATGTGTTGCGTATGCCGTCGGACCGCGTAACGCCACACATCCATCTCAGCATCTCCGTGACACGTCACGGAGATGAGCTCCTGAGTGTGCCGAGATAATGTTGGCCAACATTCGCTGCCGTATAAAAGAACCGGTCGGATAATGCTCTTGTATATCAATCCCTTGAGCTTGGGCGGTATTCTGCTATCGCAGACTACACCAGTGACCTCCCGCCATTTGGTCCAGGCAGCGTTTATACGGGCATGGATGTCGTGGTATATATATATATATATATATATATATATATATATATATATATATATATATATATATATATAATATATATATAATATATATATATATATATATATATATATATATTATATATATATATATATATATATATATATATATATATATATATATATATATATATATATATATATATATATATATATATATATATATATATATATATATATATATATATATATATATAAAGTAATTTAGAATATTTTTATCTATATGTCGAAATTGTCAACGCAAAACATTTGTCCTCATGACGCCATCACGGCCAACAATAGCGACCATTAAAGCTCTCTAAAAATTAATTGGATTCGATCATTCGATCATTTTCAAGGAAATTTTTGATATTCATAGCTTTTGTACACTACATTTTGTTGAAATATATAAAATAATACGTTATTTTTGGCTAAAATAAAAAAAAAGATCTTTTTCTGTGTGGCTTTGCCACATATGCAAAAAGAAACTAGTGAAAAGTCACTCAGTTTTCCACTTTCAATTCGCTTTCAAGCGTTAAACTAGTGTCGAACTATATATGTATATTTATATTAAACATATATTTATCATAATAATAATCAAACCCACATTCATTCACATTTCGTTTACAGCCAGAAACTAGTTAACAGCACCTTATGTCTCCAATAGTATTAAAATAACAATTTGCAAATCTTACAATAGCTTTATTATATAGACAGTTTCTCTTGAATTTGTAAACCATATTCTATATAATATTAAAATTAATATGTTTTAAAAAAACATAGAATTTTTTACGAAATTAAACAGGAACTAGGTATACATATATGAAATATATCAGAAATTACATGATATTTAATTTTTTTCAATAATGGACTTACACCCCTTTTGAAATTAACAGTCCATATATATTTAAGCGGTTATCGATTCTTGCAACGTATTGTGTGAAATGTGAACAGCCTTGAATGTTGACCCGTCTATAGAAACCTCGGAAACATGTTATTAATACAATCTATTCAATTTTTAGGCCATAAATTTTGAAAGCTTATTTATTTTGGAAATTAATTTCCAGGATAGGATATTCTTTTATTTTCCTGTTTGTTGAGTGTGTTTATATAAGTATTTGTTTTGTTTTGTTACTAACAGACAGTGCATTTTTCTTGCAGGATAGAAATAGAAATTTTTTAGTTATCTAAATATAATATATATTAAAGCCATCGTGGTTCAATGGACTGCATATGACTTTAAACATGATGATCGTGGGATCTAGCCCCACTTAGGGGAAAAAATTATATTAGTTTCACAAATTTGTTAATACAAAGTGTATCGCTGAGTTCCACAATTCAATAAAAAGTTTCGAGAGAACCTAATGGTGCTATTATGCTATTATTTAAAGCAGAAATGTGATGTCATATTTTTGTAAGCATATTCATTTCGGCCCAATATTTAAGACATTGTATCATAAGTGGCGGAACTCAACGTCGCACTTTTTTTCTCTCTTACCCGAGCGTTTATTTATATATAAATAATCATTCACCACATATATTTGTCCACTTCTTTATCTATTCTATCTATGTATGTACATAGACAAGTGGACAAGAACGCGAAGGAGCTGCCAATTTTTTAATATTGTAGTTAAGTTCAAGTTTAAGTGTAGTTATTTCTTTAAAATATTGACCAAAGTCTAATTTAAACTCGCAATATTATTGAAGCTGAAGTTACCATGTTGATACAAAAATATATTAATTGCTACAATTATTTAACTCAAAAAACTACTTAACTTCCACGTTTCATATTTATTTTATATAGCAGTGGTTGTAAAATTTATAACATAGACAATCTCATACAAACTATTTTATTGCGCTGTGGGCTTGATGATGGCAAACGCGACGGTTACAAAATGGAGTCCGACTAAAGGATAAAAAATATTTTACTATTCTTTAAGACAAAGCAACGGCGTTAAGTACCAACATTCAACACACCATGTCTTAAAAAACTGGGCAGAATGGAGTACTTGGTTTTCTCTCTACCCTGCTATATAAGCTAAGCCTTTCTGAACCCACACCAATGCCAAGCAGCCTATTATTAATCACTAAACCAGCAAGATGCTTTAGTAAAAGATACTTTAGTATATACACGTATTCAATCTATTCAATCCATATAGAAATCAGAAATTTTTCAATAAAATTCTTTTGCAAATTGAATTAGAGTTCTTCTAATACGATCAAACAATCTATTTCCGGAATCTATCACAAGAGTCCTTTTATGTTACTCAAGTTTTGCTTTTATTTGTAATTCGTTTGACATTAAATATTGAATTCATTGATTTTAAGTGGCTATAGTCTACTTTTTTTTTTAATAGACCTAGTGTTAAGACACTAAGTCCTCACCAAAGGTCCACAGTTACAGTTAGATACTGTATTATGGCCACATTGTTATCAGTAAAAAAAAACAACAAGAAAAATGCAATCAGCAGAGTAAATTGTGCCTAAAATATATTTTTATAATAGCGTTTTGGGTATCGATTGTCATCTAACTTCCTTTACTCTCCTTTTAAGGACTATTCTGGACTACCCTTTCATATCGAATATAAAATACTAACGGCTGCTTACGACTTCGCCCGCTTGAACTGCACTATTATTTATTTATTAGTAAAATGTATTAAATTCAAGTATTATAAAATGTAGCTCATATGTTTAGCTTCACGCTGTATCCCGCACATGGCAGGGTAGGCAGAGGGAACCGTAGGTAGCTAGTGTTTAGACTCTCTGTTCCCCGCTTTCCACCTTTCGAGACATTGATAAGTGACGGAACTCAACGCCGCGCTTTTGCCTTCTTACCAGAGCGCCCTCTTATTTTGAAGTTTCATGTAAATCAGTACTTTTTGCGTGATTCTGGAAAAAACTCCCATACTCCCAAACTTCCACATATATAATTATTAGTAAGATATAAAATAAAATCACACCTCGTTTGCATTTGCGAGACGACCTTTCCACTATACTAATAAATAAAATTGGAGTGTCTGTTTATAATAATAAAATAACCGCTTTTTACTGTATGTATACGAAAATAACAATATATATTTTTTTTCTGTCTGTTTGTTCCGGTTAATCTTTGAAACGGCTGGACCGATTTCGTCGAAACTTTAACTGGCAGGTAGCTGACGTAATAAATACAAAAACATGGTAAATACGATTTTCAAATCTATAAAAATAATATTTGTATTACATATTAGAGTAAATACGAGTATACTGAACATAGACAATGTGATTTCGTATAAAATATCCAAAACGAACGCAATTCAGTTCACTTAAGCGAAAAAGCCGCGAGTGGGTTGCTAGATATAAATAAGTAATGATTATCTTAAATATACAATTAAACATACTATTATATAATAGATTACATATCAGAAGAAAAAAATAAGATTTTCAGCGTCTCTTTTCACACAGATACGTAGTTTTATTATAATTTAATCGATAAAGGTGCTAATAATAAATTAATAAATAATAAATGAAATTAAAAATGATTTAAGCATAGTTTCGTATATCATTAATAAGGGTTTATAAATACGGCACGTTAAAGGCGAGATTCCCAAATTTTATCTTCCGTGAAACTGCAAGCAAATGTACCATAAATGTGACAAATTACGGTTTTATAGTTGCTTGGAGAGATAAATAAACGTAAATGCCTACGTGTTTTCTAATGTGCTGAGCAAGGTTTTTTTTAGGTCAAGGTCGGATTCTTGGTATTCTTTAACAAGAGTGATTAGTGAACAATTATTCCGTTTTCCACTTACTGATTCGATATAGACTATAAAATTTGGTGAAAAGTAGGAGTCTTCTCTTAATACTAGTTTTCCTCTGCAAAACAGATAAAACACATAGTGTTTTATCTGTTTTATGTTAAAATAATAGAGATAAGCTAAATTAAAAATTACTGCCGCTTATTACGCACTTATATTAGGCACTTGATATTGAAATTATGCAAAAATGAACAATTATTTAAAAAAAAAAAATTAAAGCGTAACGTAATTTGAACTTTCGCCTCTTGAAACTGTCTAAGAGGCGCGAGTTCAAGCCTCGCTACCCGTTTAGATTTATACATTTTCCAAAAGTACACTTATTTATCTTACGTGGAATAACACTTCAAACATAATAATAACAAACAACTTGGTACGCGAAAACGAGAAGAATATCAGATAAGAAATTCGAGACGCCATTATTACTAATATGTCGACTTGAAGTTGTTTATGACATAGAAAATTGTGAGTTCGCCACACAATATTACCTCGTACTGTACTTTTGTCATTTTAATGGATGAATTTTTCTCCCAGCTGGTCTCAGCGTTAGGTCCCACAGTAACATATTTATTTACACAGTACAAAATTTGTTGGTACTAATTTTTACACTGTGTTATAAATTTTTAAATCTATTTTTATATAAATTATTGAAGTCGTCGTGGCGTAGAAGCTCGCACTGTGAGTGTGACGGCTATAGGTTCGATTCCCACTTAAGAAAGATTTTCATTTTCTTCGCTCTGGTAAACAGACAAAGCGCGGCGTTGAGTTCAGGCACTCAACACGCAAAATTTGAAAAACTGTATATATGAACTGAACTAAATATATATTTCCTGAATATCTTTTGTCCTCATATATTTTACGACTCAAGCAAGGGTAGGGAGGTATTACTTATTGTTTAAACACCATATTACAAACTATCAGCAAAATAACGAATTAAATCGTTAAGTAGAAAAGTGTTTTCACTGTTTTATTTTTATAAATACATATTAGCTGCAAAATATTTTTGAAAACGTACAAAAAGTTTAACGCATCGAGACTCAAACCTGCGTCTTATTCCCCAATGCAGAAAAACTGGGCACAAAAGCGATAAGCGTACATGAATTTCGACATAACTCCATAAACACCTCTTAAGCGGCATCCAAGAGGCTTTGAGAGGGTTCGAGTCCAGTTTCGTTCAAAGTTTTGTACGTTTTCTGAAGTATTCTTCTTTTCTTAGTGATATAACACTTAAAAAAAAAAATTATAAACACTAAATGCATACTCATGTATTAAACATCTATGTAATATAAACATACACCCTTTTTTTTTTCGCTAGGAAATGCTTTTACGCAGACCATCCCTTAGTAGGACACTTATGTCCTACAAAGGAATGGTACTATGGGACTCATCGAACCCGACACTACCCACTAAAACTCAGCGGAAACCCTCTCCACGTATATGAGATGCTGCAGGATCGCTTGCGCATGCCATTATAGCACCTCGGTGGAAGGCCCACCTAACGTGGGCCACTATCGCCTTCGGGGAGCCCCAGGGTTTCTTCCAGGGTGGCTGCAGCCTCGATGACTTGCATAAACATACACCCTATATTATGTATCACACTGCGGTCAACACTATAGCTTAACAAAAACAACAATTCCATACAAAAGTTAAAATTATAAACATCATTAGTCTCAGTCATGAAGTTTTGTGCCTGGACTTGACCTACAGAGGCGAGGATTCAATACCATTAATTAAAATATTTTACAAAATCTATGTTTTATAAGCAAAGTTCACGACAATACAAATTGGTAATGCTTTAGGGCATTTATTATATTATATGTATGTAGGTGATAACTAAATCTTTCTCGTTTACTATCCATAGAAGTACCCGAATTATTTTTTTTAACTTTATAGTTTATGGCAGTTGTTAGTACTATTGGCCTTGACATCTACACTGGTTGGGGAGACAATGGGTACTCTGTTTCTGAGAAATAGCAACCACTACATGGTTGCTTGTGAGAAGTCGTCAGGGGCAAGGACATCCGCTGCGGGACTCAGACCTGACCGCGGCTTCGCCCGCATAAGTAAACTGAATTGCGTTCGTTTTAAAAATTTATACCTACGATCTTGGATTTTAATGGACTTACACCTTTTCGAAACAGTCTGTCTAAGATTTTAAATCGTATAAATCGTACGAAACATATATGCATATAAATCAAAACGATCATTTTATATGCTATATTATTGTGAAAAATATATTGTGTTACTAAACGTACTATCTGCAGAATTAGAATTGTTTCATAAATGAAAATAAAGGAAATTATTTCAACGTTTTTTTTTTTATTTTATTTAGTTTTTATTTATTTTATTTTTGTTATAAACACCGCCATTCTTTCGCTAGTCGTGAAAAATGTACACTCTACTTTCTATTTTTAACATCGCCAATGTAAAATTAATATTAATATTACACATAGGTACTGCATTATTTAAATCTTATAATGTCATATTAAGTAGAAAGAAAAGTAATTTATTCGAAAATATCTATCATATAATTTAACTCCACTAGCGAATAATCTCATTGCACGCCAGGACAACAACTATTCTATATATTGATTTAGGCTTTAAGCTATTACCGTGTCGAAATTAATTCACTTTATTTAGTAGATAACCAGTATCAACATGATATCAGTAGGTAATCAAAATAATTAGACTTTATCGATAAAACCGTTGCAATACCGAAATAAATTAATTTTTGTCCACAAGTTTTTGCGTGATTGTAGGCTAGATAGACTGACAGACAGACTTACAAAAATTTAAAGCTTGAATATAATAAAAATCATCTAAATTTGTATTTTTTTTTATTATTTTGTGAATTTAAAGGGACCTTGTAAGTTTACGCTTGGGTCGCAAGTTCCAAGCACTTCTCTGAACTCTTCATAGCGCTGGGTCCAGCACATTCATGGTATGCGGAGAAGTTTCTTCTCAGATTTAGCCAAAAGTAGGCAGAGTGATATTTTAGTCTCCATTCTGTAATTTCCGTGTATTTGAGAGGCAACGTATATTACGTTCTTTATTGTTTCTATAGTGTCTACCGCCCTTTATTTAACGAAATTTTAAGAAATAAGAAAATATATATATATATATATATATATATATATATATATATAATATATATATATATATAATATATATATTATATATATATATATATATATATATAATATATATATATATATATATATATATATATATATATATATTATATATATATATGTATAAATTAGCAATATAGATGATAAGTATCTTAGAGTTCCATTACTTTTAAATATCCATTAAGAAGACGTGGCTGTCAGCGTTAAAGTTATTTTCGCCGGATATTATGCTAGCGACGATCATTGTGCATAGCTTTATTGTGGTTTAAAGGTCAATATTGTAATAACGTAGCATATTTTATCAAAGTTGTCCACAATCAGAACTTTTACCATTAATTGCGGTTCTAGGGAGCCAAAGGTGTAGCGACAAAGCGGTCGGTGAGTTCGATTCTAATTTAGGGGAGAAAATATTTTGATTTTAGCTAGAGAACAAGACCAAATGCGGTGTTGAGCTCCGCCAATCAACATACAATAAGTAGATGATGTGAGAATGTCTTAATTAGGATTAGGATCAAAACGTGAAACCAAGTAAAAGTAATGTATTAATAAAAATAGAAGTTATTTTAATAGTGTTTGTAGATTTAATTTGTTTACTGAAGGGGATTTGGCAAGACCTTTAATTTCCTTTATACATACATAGTAGCTTGTAAATGTGTCTTATATATAAAAAAAAACATATTATTATGTCAGACCTTATAAATATATGAATTGGGATTTTAGTTCTATATGTCATATGAGAAAAATCAAAAGAAAACAGCTTTACACTTATTCCTGTATATAGTAGATAGAGGAAATCTACTATTAGAACTCTCCGTTCTGTACTTTTCGCGCTGTGCTGAATAGTGGAACTTAACGCCGCGCTTTGTCTTCTTACTAGAGCCAAGAAATTAAATAATTTATTCTCTCAAGTGGAAATCGAACTTACAACGGTTGCTTTAACAGTCGATACTGCGCCGCTGGGTCACGAAGGCCTCTAATGAGGCCTCTATGAGTATAACATTATTAAAAACTATGAATGACGATGTATTTGCACGGACACGTCATACTCTACCATATTAATTGCTTACATCATCTATTTTAGTATAAATATTTGCATATTAAATACAAATATAAGCTCTATTACAAATAATAATCACTTAAATGTTATTTACCGTTAAAATATGTAGAATTTCAATAAATTTCTAATATATCATATAGTCGCGTACACACGTTTAATGCTAAATGAAATTTTACAGTCAGTAATGTGCGTAATAATGGTATATCTTTAGTTAATATATTTATACAATTTCAAAGCGCTAGTGAAGCGCACATAAATTGAGCTTAACTCTATAATAACGAATATCTTCCATATTTTATTGTTACATTTTAAGTCTAATATATATATATGGAGGGAATTGAGTGATTTATCGATATATTTCTTTTTTGTTTAGTGACAGTGGCATTTTTTAACATAATCGTACAACCTTTATAGGTATTGAGATTTATTTATTTATATGTGCTATTCCACTTATAGGTGAACTTAACATGCTCTAGTGGTATACTTTTTTAAAGTAGATAATTTCAAAATTAAACTTTACTATGTAACAAAAAACAAACAATTTAAAAAATAAACATAAATAATAAAAAAAAAGAATAAACCACAAAAAAAGGTAAGCACGAGAATGACTTAAGCTTTTGCATATTCCATGCTTAGAGCTTTGTATGTTATCAAAAGCTGCATCTAAATGCTCAATGGTGCTGGATATTTCATTAAATCGTTACAAGAGTGCTGGTATAGGAGAAGTTCATTTCTAACTTTGTTCTGTACAACTTGACATAAAATTGTTGGTTAAGTTTGCGAGGGACATTATTCGGCATATATAATGCGAGCTGAATCACTAAATATTCTGGACTATTAAATAACTTGGACAGAAAGAAATATTATCATTAATAAATTAAGCAATAACAAATTTGTGATGATTTTAGTCATTTAAATTATTTATTTATTCTAAGAATATATGTTTTATTTTCAATAAACAGGCACAAGCAGAAAAACACATACTGTCGAAACACTCTCCTTGTCGTTTTCCTACTAATAACAATATAAAAATTGGCAAATCTATGTATAATATCAGCAGTATCACTCTCTCTCTCTCTCTCTCTCTGGGAATTAGAATCCCTTACTACCTTATATACTATAAGTGGATCTAATAGTCTCATCTGCCTATTAAATTTTATAACAAGCTTAACATTATTGAAATGTAACTAGCTCATCTGAATATCGAGTGAGGGAATATCTCCTTTGCTTTCGCTTTGTAGAGCGATGTCTTTGATAGGTTTAAATATTCAACATACCCATGATAATTATAGAGCGATAGAGTATTTACGATGTGAATTTCAATTATTTTACTATACGAGTATGTTGTTTCTTGTTGTGTATATTATATATTATTCATGATCGTATTAATTTATATTTTTATATAAAAAAAAATTAAACATGACGTTTGCTCGTGGTGGTGGTGGTGGTGTTGAGTTCCACCACATTTGCTCCAGCTATATGCGGAAAAAAAAAACATGGAGCGTCTTTTTGTTATTTTACGAAAGCAAATAATGTCACGAGAATTTGAGGTTTTCTATAAAAATATCGGACAAGTGCGAATTAGACTCGCGGTATCGAGGGATCTGTACCAATTTCAATATTAAAATATTTAATCAATAGCTACCGTTATAAAAGTTGACAAACTTAACTTTGCTGTACATACAAAAGTGTACTCTTTTTGTATGAAATTAACTATGATATTCTTACAAATTACCAATTTTCTAATTTTTCACTTCGTTTACGCTATAAATTCTCACTTCACTAAAAAGATAGGTAGGTTTTGGTTTCGCGGTGATTTTCCTATACATGCGAGAAAAATAAAAGCTTCGACTTAGAAATTATATTATTTCGATGTAACAAGGGTACACAGATCTCTATATATGATATTAATTTGAGTAAATAATCTAAAGAGACGGTGAGACGAACAGACAGACAGTAGAGTCATCTCCAATAAGGATTTCCTTTTGATGGTATGGAACCTTAAAGAAAGAGATATTGCTTAGTGGAGTGGGATAGCGTCTGACTGTAAATGCGGTTTCGATCCCTAGTGGAGAACGAAGTGTCTCGACACTCTCCCTCCGCTTATCCTGCTGCTAGTGGGATAAGGAGTAAAACTGAATATATATCACAATACTAGCGATCCGCTCGCGACTTTGCCGCTTAAGCTAACTGAATTGCGTTCGTTTCGATATATTATTCGTATAACATTGTATATGTTCAGTGTACTCGTATTTATTCTAATATATTATACAAACATTATTTGTACAGAGTTTCCTCTAAAATTACACAATCTATTATTGAAAATGATATAAGAGTATATACAATGTATTTGTTTCTTGCATGAAAATTATATTTATATAATAATAAATAATTATTATAAATTGTTTTCTAAAATAATATTCGTGTAAGTTATATCTCTTTATTATACCAGCTACCTGCCAGTGAAACTTCCGTTAAAATTGGTCCAGCTGGTTCAGTGGTTAGCCGGAACAAACTGACAGACAGAAATCAATGTTATGTTATTTTGGTATATATATATATATATATACCACATCTCATAAAAGACATGCAACTGACAAAATGAATCTGAAGGAAAATAAAATGGATGATCCACGAAACTTTGTCGCTAAGAAACTAAAGCCGAGTGAAAGTTAGTCGTATATTTTGTACCTAGAGAGGCTAAAATATAAATCTAATTATGCCCACGAAACTCATTCCCAAATAAATTTCTAAAAACTAATATAGATTATTTTGTTAATAGTTCAGTTCAAGTGAGAACGTTCTCACGGCGATTCAATTCCAATTTTTGGGAAATATTTGTTAATAAAAATATATTTGTTCAAGCCGGCGTGACACAGCGGCAAAGAGGAGAATTAATTTTCGTTTTCTTCGCTCTGGTAACAAGACAAATCGCAGCGTTGAGTTTCCGCCACTCAACACGCAATGTCTCGAAAGGCGGGAAGCGAGGAACGGAGAATCATAGCACTAGGCAGAACCTACCCTGATATGTGTGAGATACAGCGTGACCCTATACTAAAATCGTTTCTTTCCTAAGGTTAATGCGGTGATAGATACCGCCATCTATAAGAGAGGAAAGTGAACTTCAAGAACAGTGATAGAGACAAGGTATACAAACTAATTTTCGTAAGAATAGTAAAACTGAGCGTGATTTCACATATACCACATGAAATTTTAAAGCCAAAATTGGAACACATAACTAACCAAAGCTTATTATTCTATCTAAAAATACTTTAACGAATTAACGATATATATATTATATATGGAATAAAATACTGTTGATATTTACAGGGAAGGCCATTTTGTAAAATTATATTTTAAAGAGATCAGCTGTTGAATTTTTTGTGGAATTTTCGCAGCAGAACTGTCTTCCGCGACAGTAATAGCTTACTGTAACTGACACTACTGATATTTGTATGCAAATTCCTTGCTACGGTCTAATTGAGTTAAGAATATTTTATTATTGGTGTTGATAGACATTGCGTATTTAGTGCAAAATTCTAAATTTAAGAATGATACATGCTTAGAAAAGCACGTAGATATATATTAATATGAACTAACCTATACGTATTTGATTTAATTCAAAATTAAAAGGAAAGATTTTAAAAATTTAAGTAAATTTTATTAGTACAACTAACATTGGTAATTCGGTTAACGTTATGCTAGTGGTATTATATAACGTAAATGCCAAAATAGTATAGTAAGGTCATTCACAAGCTTTGTATTGTTACAAAGGTCAGAGCAGGAAAGGCATATAGGCGTTGACGGTTTCCGAGTAGTCGCCATACATTTACTATGTAAAGAGTATATACAGTTGTTCCAGGTACAATAGAACAGTATCTGAATTAGAAGGTGATGATTATGGATGTGAGGATTGATCACATTTTAAAAAAACTATGATTTCAGACAAATCGGTGTTATGTTGATCGACACGCGATGTCTTTGTACTGGGCGGGAAATGATAAACGGAACGCAAAATAAAGCTTTTAAAATTATATATTACATATATAGGATATATATCATATATATAGATTAAGCTACAACCTAGCCTCAGTTCATAAACGTCATGGCCAGTGCGTACACACGGCAAAATCGAGATCTCCCGTGGTAAATGAACCTGCACTTGACCTGACGCACGTTATTTATAGACGTGCAATGGTGTTTATCGTAGTATCGTCTAACATCTCCAAATTTAAATTGGAAATTAGCTTAAGTATATAGTGAAGTAATTTTACTATATAAATGAATACAATACGGCAATTCTCGAACGTAGGAAACATTGTAAAATATAAACAATATAATATAATTTTTTATTTTATAAGTAAAAGCTCATCAATTAATTTATAAGTAAAAGCTCACTTATCTTTACAATATATAAAACAAAATAACTTCTCTCTGATGTACGCGTAATAATGCATATCTTAAGCTTCACAACAACTTTTCATGCGATTTCTACCAATAAACAAAGATCAGGAACAATATAGTTCAAACGAGTGAGGCCAATTAAATTTTATATAATAAATTCTATATAAATAAATCTTCTCTTAAAAAAATCTTTTATATAATAAAAAAGCTGCTGCGAATCTAATACCATTGAAATTTAGTATAACTATAATAATTACCCCCTATCAATATATATATATATATATATATATATATATATATATATATATATATATATATATATATATATATATATATATATATATATATATATATATATATATATATATATTTATAGCTTTCATTTACTTTCATATTGTAATGTGCCTTAAAAGCTTTAAGTAAAAAGTGTTTCTGTAGAGCTTCCGCAATTACTGGATATGTGAGAATAACAGGAAATTACGTCCAGTACGGAGGCGATGTACGATGGATGAAAATAATATCAGTCGAAATTTTATTTTTATTTTCGATTCAATTATACTTGTACATTATTTCAGCTATACGCTTTGATCCGAATATAGCTAGGTAGGCAGATAGTGTTTAGTGTCAAGGCTCTCCGTTTTGTATTATATGCCTGGCTTGGAATGTCCTAAACCAAAGTCCAAAATCAATTCGCAATTCGAATTTTTTTCGCGGTAAGTAGGTAGGTAATAGGTCCGCCGTGTTTCACGGAAGATTTTGGTTCCCGTGTATCACGGCCAAAGGCGGTCAAGGAGGAGCACCGTGAGATTTTAGTGGGTATGTGGACTGGCCTATATCTGCCGGTCCGCGAGTCCCACATAACCCGTTCGAGTCCCCACTCGTTCCGGTTCCGGTATCCACGCAAAAAAAAAAAAAAAAGTAGGTAATAGGTAAACTATCATGGTAAAACAAAGTGTGGGTTTAAGTTTCTCCATTTAACACAATGTCAAATTTCTCTCAAATTATTACAGAAACTTCTCACAGTATATCCTTATACAGACGGGATACAGCGTGAAACCCCGGAGGGAATCGAACCCACATCGTGCACAGGCTCTTTCAAATTTTCTAAGATAACGTCGTATAACAAATTAAGTAGAAACAACAAAACAAGTACTCGTACTATCATAGTATATAATATTATTGTCAGTAAAAATATATTTCTTACTAAAGATATTAAATATTGCAAATAGAGATAGAGATTATTTTAATGCAGTGATACAGTGTTTAAGCGTTATAGCTAGGCGTGAGTTAGATCCTCGTTCGGGGGATGTGATTTACAATTAAAAAAATACTGCCAGCCATCGTGGTGCGTAGCAACGTTAGTTGGTTCCCTCTCAGGGGAAAGAATTATTTTTACTTTCTCGCTCTAGGTACAAGATTAATTTTAGCAAGAGCCACTTAATACGCTCTGTCTCTAAAATTGGGCAAAAAGCGGAGAACTGAGTGTCTAAGAGGCAGAGGGAATCTACAGAAAACAGCCTTAGGTTCCCTCTGCCTCTCGTGCTATATGCAATGTTTAAAATTTGATCAAAAATGGTGTAAAGAAAATTAGAGCAATATAACTTCAATAATATCAATCCAAACATCAAATAAATAGAATCAATAAGTAGTCTGAAGGGAAGCTAATTTAAGTTTTCGCAAAATATTTAATTATGCATAGTCACACAATAACTTCGTTAGCGATTTCCAAAGGAAAATAATCTTTAAGTGTTATATATATATATATATATATATATATATATATATATATATATATATATAGATATATATATATATATATATATATATATATATGTATATATATATATATATATATAATATTATCTTGGCTATTTCCAATACGGATGGAATGTTCATGAGATTTAGTGATAACACTCTGTTTTCACTTTCTATTTCTGTTTTATTTTGTTGGTTCAATTTCTACTGGAGGACTGAATTATTCTCGTTGAGTACCTAGTAGGAAAGTGGGTTACAGAGTGTCTTAACACTAGGTTCTCTCTTCCTACCTTGCTATATGTAGTACTATATGTAGGATACAGCGTGAAGCTAAAAAGGAGACATGGTGATCTTAAAAGGGTTTTCTGAAGCGATCGAAAAAAGCAAAGGCGTAAATGAATTTTGTTTTAAAATATGTACCAGTTCAAATATTACAAATGAATTTTTAATTTAACTACTATGAAAGATATTGTTACACAGTGTCACAATTGCAATTTGAAAGAAGCATTATTTAAAAGAAATTATATTCTGGACTTACAACACAATACACTGTTGGCAGTGTTGACGACTTTCCTTACTAAATAACAAAAAACGGTTAAATATTATATAAAATTATAAAATCAGATATTACTCGGACCTTCGATCGCGTGTACTATAACACGTAAAATTCCTTATCCATAGCAAAATTCAATAAATCCGTTCTTGTACTCTCTAAGGAATCTATATGCAGAATTTTAGTTTTTCCTGCCAGTGGCGTCGTGTACTTAAAGGAAACGTGTTTCTATGGAGCGCGGGTTCAAATTCCGATGCTTTAAAACTTTTTATATGTTTTCTCTAAGAATTTTTGTTATATAAAAAATAGATTCATATAAATCATCTTTCAGTTTGTACAGGAAGTATATATACAGTGGTATATTTAGAACTTAAAGTATATTTCTCTAGAAAAATATTAAAAAAACCTGCTAAATTTGAACTAACTAGTAATAATATATCTTCTTACTCCATTCGCAATTTAACTTCACTACTAAGGTAAGTCGTAGTAAACGTGCAATAAAAATGAAATGAAGGCTAGATTTTATCTCAGCTATAAGGTATGTCTAATTTCCGATAAGAACTGACGTTTGAACAACAAAATACCATGAAACTGCTATTTAGATTAAAATTCGAATTTAATTTTATTTTTGTTAATTGGAAAGTGGGGAATGGAGTGTCTTAACACTAGGTTCCCACTATGTACCCTGCTATATGCGGGATACAGCGTGAAGTAGTTTTGGTCTTTTTATATTTGTTTAGAAAAATTCTGCGAAAATCTATTTATTGTATACTGATATAAGCACTTGTTGTATTTACTATGGCACACAAGAAAAGTGTTTTATATATGCATAGTATATTCACAAATATGTAACATACATACATGCATACATAAAATTCTTCCATTGCCGAGTGACTGTCATGTAACATTCAATTGAAACAGGGTCTATAATTTTGTCTTTTATTTTGTCTAAAATTATATTCCACAGAAGGAAAGCGTCTGACTGTAAGCGCGACGGTTGTAGGTTCGATTCCCATTCGGGAAATTGATATATAGCTTCACGCTGTATCCCGCACATAGCAGGGGGAATCGAAGGCTGAAGGAACCTAGTGTTAAGACACACCGTTCCCCATTTTCCGCTTTTCGAGGCATTGCGTGTTGATTTACGGAACTCAACGCCACGCTTTTGCTTTGTTACCAGAGCGAAAAAAAATAAATTAATTCATTCCCCCAGAGTAGGAATTGAACCCACAAACCGTCGCATTTATAGGCCAGACAGATTGTTCTGTGCGCCATGACGGTTTTTTAATTTATTTTTACGGAATTTAACTTCTCTCATAAGATAATATACAGTGTTAGGTTCCGCCAGCTTCAAACGTATTTACCATTCGATTTCCTCTGGCTATCCCTAATAAATACGGGAAAAGAATTATACATGAAGTAGCTATGCACAAAGTAATTAATATTAAAATAACATTACATTTATAACAAATGGTAAACTTTATAATGACCCACTTGTGTTTCCACTGAGGCGACATAAACGAATTGTAGAGCAACGTTTCTTTGTACTTTATTGTAAAAATTTCTTCTATATTTACTTTTATATTCAAACAATTTGAAATTTTCCTTGCGCTTGAAGTGTTAAATTTCAAAGTTTAGTCATGAATGCTATATGGATATTTGTACTGTAATATTTAAGTTCCTTTATCCTGTCACGTCACCGTACACTACTACACAACTAATACAGTCACGCTATCTCACTAGCGTGACCGTATTAGTTCGACTTGCAAGGTAGATACTCGATTTTTTTTTAGTTTTACACTGTATCCCGCACATAGCAGGGTAAACATTGGGAATCGTAGTCAGAGGGAACCTAGTGTTAAGATACTCCGTTCCCGAATTTCCGCCTGTCAAATGTCTGCCTGTAAACGAGACGGTTTGTGGTTCGATTCGACCGTCCGGGGAGAATTAATAATTTTCATTTTCTTCGATCTGTCAACAGGGAAAATAGCGGCGTTGAGTTCTGCCACTCAATATGCCACACTTTGACGGGCGGAAATGGGGAAGAGAGTGTCTTAACACTACGTTCCTTTTGCTTACGGTTCCCTCTGCCTACCCTGCTTTGTGCGGAATAGCGCTTAATACTAGGATTTCTCGGCCTTTTCTATTTTATAGGAACGAGTGTAAAATTTATAAAATAAAAAAAAATGTTACAGGTCGGGATATATATTAATATATGTAGGTACATATAATAAAAATTTTAAAGTAATAAAAATTGGGCGTCAAGTGTACAGCGGAGTGACGTAACGCATTGTTATTTCCGTCTCCACTGCTATAAGGGAAAATAGTTAAGCTATAAAAATAATATATAGAAAAAAACTAAAATAATAATCACAAATAGTTGTTGACAATGATATTAGGCTCGTGGTATAACAATCATTATAGTCATATCGGAATTAAATATATTATGTACAAATTTACAAGTATAGAAAGAAATGGCTTGAAATTGTGTCGCAACATTTTGACTAGCGCAGTTAGCTAGAAACTGTTAGTCAATACAGCGTGAAGTTAAAAAAATGCCCTCGTGACTATGTACAAATTAGGTCAGTGGTTCCTAATCACTGGTCCACAGTTTCTAAATTATGGCCTGAGAATTATTTTCAATTTAACAGAACACAAGAAAATTACAAATTTTACTTTTTTATTTATTTAAAAAATACAATTAAATTATTTCACAAAAACTTGTTTATGTCAAGAAGTGTTTGGGAACGCCTGGATTAGTAATATCCAACTCAAAATGTTAGCAAACAAATAGACAGCCAGAACAGAAAGAAATATTTGCTTTCGCTTTAACGAGTTTCGGGTTTGAAATCACCTTATTCCATATAAATAAGTATAAGTTTTGTTTGGGCAAGTTATCAAAATTATAAGAAAACGGACAACACAATATATTAAAGTAAGCTTATTTATCATTTGGTATATAAGCTTTTTTTTTTGGGATAAATTGGTATCGTAAAGGAACTTTTAGTTAAACAAAAGCTTTACATCTCACAGACGTAACCTAGTGTCAAAACACTCCATTCTTCGCTCTCCGTCCAAATTTTTTACAAGATGTGTTAAGTGGAGAAGACAGACAGAGGAGTTGAGGTGGAAATAATTAATTATGTCGAGTGAATAGTGAACCCGCAAACATCGCGCTTACATTCAGACACTGTCAAAGTTAGTAATGTAATGTTACTTTGAATAATGGCGGCGTATTTTTTTAGTTATTTTCATAACTATAATTTTGTCTATTTGTGAAAATGGAGAAAGCAGAGAATCAAGTATATTGTCTCTCCTTTTTATAATGTGTTCACACCACAAATTGCAAAGGAAAAAGAAAAAAAAAAACAAAAGGTTCAAATGGAATCGATTTCAGAATTAACATTTTAAAACGCCCTATTGAGTAAGAAAATCTTCATATACCCTATCCTACACCTGGCCAGTGTAAGCGTTACTTAACCGAACCGATAATAATGTAATGGTTATGGTATCAATAAGATCTCATATAATGCTGTTAGCACTTCCACAATTACTTCCATAAAATAGAATTTTTGGACGGTATCCAAGAAACACAACTTAGGTGTTTTTTTTTTTTCATATGGAAGGAAGTAATTTTACGTTATTACCATATTTAGCTATAATATAATATAAATTAAGATAGTTTTATGTTTCCATATCATTCGTCTTTGTGGGGGTCGGTATCTCTTATCGTATCAGATGTAGGTTCAATTCCTATTCGGGGAAAAGATTTATTTTTTATTTCTCCAAAGCGTAGGAATGAGTTCTGTGATTGTAAAACACGCAATACCTCGAAAATTTGACGGAAATTGGGGAACGGCGGTCCGTTCCCTAAAAAGAGTATATGCGGTATACAGCGTGAATCAAAAATATAATAAAAAATATATATAAATAAAAAATTGCTTCACGCCGGCTCCCGCATAAAGCAAGGTTTGTAGGAGAGCTTAGTGATATAACATTGCGTTCCTTACATTCCGCCTTTTGAGATATTACATATTGAGTATCAGAAAGAGTCGCATTTTGCGTCGCTATTAAAGCGGGAAAATGGAAACATTCTCCACGAGAAGAAATCGAACCCACAAACGTCGCGTATACAGTAAAAAAAAACATATGATTTGTCTTATTACGGAGAGGACTGAAAAAAAATATACAAAAAATAGTACATATTGATTGAGTGGCGGCAACAAACGCTGACGACATTAATATGATCTAAAGCATATCTCACTGTGATATGTCCAATAGCTTCTCATATAATATTAGTTGCACAATAGAGAAATGTTGACATATTATATTATATTATTATATTATATTATTATATTGTTGTGGTGTAAATTTTTTGAAATGAGTATATAGAAAATTCAACGCTTAATTCCAGTACTCAACGCCCAATACCTTAAAATGGACTAAATGTCTATTGAAGTACATATACATATATATATATATATATATATATATATATATATATATATATATATATATATATATATATATATATATATATATATATATATATATATATATATAATATATATATATATATATATATATATATATATATATATATATATATTTTTGTAATATCAGTTTTATCTTCCCTTTTTCTGAGTGTCGTGTAAAGGACACTAATGAGATTTATACGAGACTTACTGTGATCGAGCGCTTTAATATTTTTTTATATTTTTGATATTATTACGTACAAGTATAGTTAAATTAGAGAAGATAGGAGAAGTAGCAGTCCACTGTTGATCTTCAAGAACAGTGCCGATGATACTAAAGGAAGATCTCGTCATAGGCAAAGAGGTTGATAGCAGCATACGAGACCGAGTACGAGGTACGCAGGGACTGTAACGTTTGACGCTACATTCTCACGCTTGGCGTAAAGCGTAAAATTTGAAAAACACTAATATTCTTTATATATCACAAAATGCGGAGAAAACGTGAAAGTGAAAAATCATAATTTAGTACCTTGAAATAATTCAATCAAATATACATGACTAAATAAATAAACGAAAACTATTCATTTACATTCAAAAATAGTTATATATTAAGTACCCGTAGCTGTAACTTACACGTAAAAGCGAGACATGTAACTTTACAAATTCGCTTGAGTCATATTATATTAATACTTAAAATTTATAATAATTACAACACAATTTATATATGTACATATATGTAAAATAACTTTTAAATATAAATATATATATATATATATATATATATATGCTCTTGCACTGTGAAACCTGATTATATATATATATATATATATATATATATATATATATATATATATATATATATATATATATATATATATATATATATATATATATATATATAATCAGGTTTCACAGTGCAAGAGCCGTTCCTATCACGTTGCAGCATCAAGCATAGAGCAATGCCTGGGACTTGTGACCCCAAGTGTAGCTTTAAGAGGCCTTTGAACCGCATTTACGCTCCTCCGCTGCCCAAGCTAGAAAGGTGGATCCACTTCACCATCCAAAAGTGGATTCCAAATGGAATGAATTTAGTTATATAGATCGGATTTCTTACCTAGAGATAATTATGCCTTAGTTCTAGGCTTGGCTTAATTAGCAGAGATAAAATAAATAAATGTTGATCTAATAGAGTGAAGAATAAGTTTTATCTGCATTTATTAAACAAAAATAAAAGTCAAAAAGGAGAATTATTTATTTCTATTGGACCAAGCGCCCTTTTAAGTAAAAATTAAAAATTTCATATTAGAAGTAGGCTTAAATTTAATTAAAATGAAATTAATATATAGTATAAAAAATGGTATTAAAATCAATTAAGTTTAAATTTATTAAACAAAATTAATGTTCAATAAAATTATCAAAATAATATTAATTTATTCTTTAATTAAATTTGATTATTATACGTTTATAATATTTTATTTATTTCACGCTGTGTTCTGAAAATGGTAGAGAAGCATAAGAGAACCTAGTGTCAAGACACTGGTCTCTGCTTTACGATCAAAATCTTGACAATGCGTGTGAAGTTACGGAACTCAACGCCGGGGAAATAGAAAATTTCTACCGTCAAAAGCTATTAAACGGAAGGAAAATCATAAACACGTCGCAGGACTTCTTCAGTAATTTTCTTGTATTCTTATGAAGCATTCGTTATTATCTCACTTACGACTTAATAACTAAAATTAATTAAATTTAAATGTAAAATAAATTATTATT
Organism: Dione juno; assembly: GCA_037127375.1. Lineage (NCBI taxonomy): Eukaryota > Metazoa > Arthropoda > Insecta > Lepidoptera > Nymphalidae > Dione > Dione juno. Next base: position 4,767,610 of record JAXRJS010000088.1, on the reverse strand, counting down.
GTTTGTCAAGTAGTTAAAGTTAATTGTTAAAAATCAGCCGTAAAACATTATTTGTTGACTGTTCTTATGTAGTATTAAACTACTTGCCTATTTCATGAAACTAGAAATTTTTAATAAACATTGACATTTCTAAACGAGATTTTTTTTTATGAAATAAAAATATTGTTAAGAGAATTCGAATATATTTACTATTACTATTTATCTTTCTTTTTGGCTCTGTGGAGAGATATCACCATCTAAAGTTTATTTCTAAGAATCTAAGCATATTAAAATATTTTATTTGTACATTATTTTATATTTAATAATGTTTAATTCGGTTATTCTAGAAATATTATTATTTGAATATACAATCAATTTTTTTTATAAAATGAGAAATACTGCGGATATATTTTACTTTAATTTTAAAATATAAATTTTACCACTACGTAATTGTTTATTATTTATATTAAAATATGAATCAATCGTACGCAGTTAAATTCAGTTTTCATACGCGAAATTTATAACTAACAAAATAATTTTCACCCACTTGCATGTGTAATAATAATAATAATAAATTAATATATTTAATTACACTTACGATTTAGAGCTGGCAAAAGTTCAACACGAAAAACACACGAACAAACACACACAACACTTACACAATAATTTACATTTATATTATATTTAATATATATTTTATATATAAAATAAAATTATAATAATAACTATATATTTGTTCACTTTATATATAATTTATATTTGTTTCAAACTTTATCGATATACCAGAGCGAGCATCAGGCATGCACTGCGAAGCGTAAGCGGCAAAGAACTGATTTCCCGCGCTCGGTTGTGACAGAAACACGCTACAGACTAAATAAGAAAGTGACATAGAGTATATAATAATAATTATTTTTATTTTTTTTAACATTACATTTTTAAGTATTTTTTTTATTTATAATAATATTTAGATTACAGATATTATAATGATAAATTAGAAATATAAACAGTTTGGTAGTTCAAAATATCGTGTTTGTTTTTTTTTTTCAGTAACTTTATTCTCGGTAAAGCTTAAAAACTTAAAAAAAGTTTATGAAAGAAATAAATCATAAAATAAATAAAAATTATTTTTTTTCTTTTCATGTATTAATAAGTATTATATTATTAAAGATGATCGATCTCTTATTAAACACGAAGATTCTCTGGATAACCAAAAATATATGATTAAGTTAATAACACGACCGTCGCGGCGCAGTGGCACAGCGACTGCCTGTAAACGCGACGGCTTGTGGGTTCGTGGGTGGGTTCGTGGGTTCCACTCGGTGAGAATGAATTATTTCCACCACTACCACTCTACACGCAATGCCCCGAATGGCGGAAAGTCTGGAACAGGGTGTCTAGGTGAAACTAGGGAAACTAGGATCCTTCAACCTACGGCTCCCTCTGCCTACCTATGTGCAGGATACAGCGTGAAGGTAAAAAAAAAGAAAAATTCAATACAATGTGTGAAAAGTATTTGTATGAGGTAAGCCAAATAGCACATATTTCGATTTACTTCTAGGAAATTTTCTTAAAAATTATTTTGTTGCCATCATGGCACATTGATGACATCTGATTACTAAAGAGTTGGTAGTAGATTCGAATTCTTATCTTAGAAGACAAAGCGGGCGTAAAATGGAGAAATCTTGACACCAATTTGGTTCTCTCTGTCTTCCTTACTAGGCCTACTATGAAACTAAAACAAATCGTTTGTTTGCACAAGAATCTGTGACCTTCAGTGTAGAAGTGGTAATCAAATACACGTTCTAACCCAATTTCATATTGCTATCCATTACATTACGGAAGCCAAATAAACTTACGTATGATCCAAAACGAAAATAATAAGATTTATTTGGGGTTCTGCGCTCGAATATATTAAATTTGTTAATAGAATTTATTTCATATTTTTTTTTCATATAAATATTTTTATTTTCTGCGACATATACATTTGAAATGTATTAGAAATATTTAGTTGCATATCTTTTTTAACTTTTTTTAATTACACATAATGGGCGAATTGTGTAGAGATTTGTGAAGAAGAAGTGTTAAATTTTGAGATAAATTTCAAAATACTTTGAAAAGATATGGCAAAGTCCAAACGAAAAGATATAGATAGATGTAGATAGATGACTCTGTTAATATATATAGGCGAGAGCTTTTTATAAAAAACTTTTACGAAATTATTGTTAAAATGGCATGAATATGCTATTTATACTTGATATAAAGGCATATAAAGTTTAACTTAAATGTATTTACATTTTAAAACAATATGTAAAATTGAAAACAGAGAGATCTATGTCAAAACACTCCGTTCTCCTCTCTATAAACATTACATTATATTGATTGACGGAATTCATAACTGACAAGGATGCATAGTACAAAATTTATATGAAGCATTCATCTGATATTTTATGCATTGAGGCCGTCGTGGCAGTCTGAATTGGAGAACAAGTGGAAAACGGTTAGACGAGAAAAAGCTGATGTTGTAATAAATATATAATTTAACTGGAAATGAAAAAATAACATTTGATATTTTGTTGTTATTAATAAAAATTATTTAAAAATATTATAATACTATTTATACAGAACCAAATTCAATATATTTTTTTCTATCTTACCCATAAATGTGCTTTACGAATTGAAAGTTATTTAAGTGGTTTATTATGTACTAGATCAAATACTCGTATATCATATTTCATATTATTTCAACTTCATATGTATTCCAATACGTAACTTAATAATAAGTAATAAAATGAAAGTTAAAATATTAACTAAGAACGTTTCAAAGTTGTAGCGCTTGGACGGTTTCCATTTTCAGTTAAGCTTAAAACGAAAAATAACAGCTAAAAGAAATTCAATTTTCTATTAAAATATTATAATATTTTGGTAGTAAATTAAATTAACACTATACTATAGTGTATTTTAATTAATTGTTATAATAATTTACGATAAAATGTGACAGCTTTAGAGGCGAGCGTTGTGGGTCGGTATCCCTAAGGAATTGGTAAGAAATGAAGATATAGACTATGTGATCTTAACTTTTATTTATGAAAAAAAAAATAAAAATTAAAAAAGAAAAAAAAAAAATCTATATATATATATATATATATATATATATATATATATATATATATATATATATATATATATATATATATATATATATATATATATATAGTATATATATATAAATTTTATTAATAAAATAGAAGAAACGAGAATAATATAATAATATCTTTGAGTTTTACGAAAATTTGATATTTAAAAAGATTTATTGAAGTGAAGAAATTGTCAAATATATTTAGAAATGCTTAGAAAATTTTAAAAAATAGTTGCTTTATCAAGCATTTCAATTTTTTTTATGACGTCTAGAGGGTTTGAATAGAGTTTCATGCTGTATACTTATGAGTATATCGGGATAGGCTGGAGGAACTGTCATTTACCATTCAACTGTCACTAACCGCCCCAATTCGTTGAGTTGCAGAGCTCAACGACCCGTTTTGTCTTACCAGAGTGAGGAATTAAGAATAATTTATTTCCCCAATTCGGGATTGAAGCCACGATCATCACAATTAGAATCAAATATTGTCAAATTGCGCTACAATTTTATAAAATGTATATATTTGAATAGGCAGAGAGGTAAGAGAGCAATGGGTGGGTGAGTTTGTGATTTTAATTATGGAATACATTTGCTCAGTAGCCTCACTGTAATTTTTTTATGAAATTAAAATTTTCAACAGTAGCACAACTGGTAAGAATTTAAGTAGGGGGCTCCACTAAAAGAACCCGGCTACCACACAAAGTTTGGTACAAAAGCACCTTGCTGGAATAAAGTTTGGTATGCCTTATTGCACAACTTTACAGGTTGCCTGATGTGTTTCGAGACAAAGTTCCTACCTTTAAGATGCTTTCTACTTTAGTGAAGTAAGATTTTTTGTTCTAGATTCATAACATTAACGTATTTTTATTTTATAGTGATACTTTTTTTTCCAGCTTCATTTTGTATAATAATAATAATGTGTCTTAACATAGGGAACCTAGTGTTAAGACACATTTTTTTCTGCCCAATTTTGAAAATTTTCGTGTTAAGTGGCAGAACTCAACGCCGCGCTTTGCTTTGTTACGAACGAGGAAAACGAAAGAAAACATTCTCACCGAGTGAGAATTGAACCCACAACCGTCGCGTTTACAGTCAGACTCCACTGTGCCATGCCATTTTATATTAATATATATATATATATATATATATATATATATATATATATATATATATATATATATATATATATATATATATATATATATAATATATATATATATATATATATATATATATATATATATATTATATAGTTACTAAATTATTCTCTATATCGACGATAATACACCTTTAGAGGTCAAAACGTGATGTTATGCGGTTTTTGACGATTGATAGAAAACGTGTGTTTGTAATATTGTAAATTAAACGATAACTAAACAACGAGTTCAGTAAATAATGAATAAAAAAAAAATTAAAAATATTTATTTCAGTATTAACATTTTCTTTAACGTGCGAAGTAATGAGACCAACCCAGTAAGTTACTAGTATAGCACTAGTACTTGTGTCAGGAGGCCCCGCTCTTCCATAAAACTTCATACATTTGTGGAAATAAATATCTATACAATACACATCTTATAGCTAACCTAACTTAATTTAATTTTATTTAATTATGAAAGATATGGGCAAAAAGAGTTAGTTTATTTGTGTGTATGTGTGTGTGTGTGTGTGTGATTATGTGTATGTGTGTTTGTGGTGTGTGTGTGTGTGTGTATATTAGTATACCATTAAGGCTTCTATGTCATCGTAGTTTAACGTTAGTAGCCAGGCAGTTAATATTTTTTTGGACTGATAAGAGCTCATAGGATTAATGTTTAAGATTTTATTTATGTTATTGTAAAGAAATCTCGACTGATTCTGAAGCTGTTTATTGCCAAATTTAGTTCTCATAGGAGGAATATATGCTTTTACATTTCTTCTTTTATACTGTTTTTGCGAATCATTTGCACTGATTCTATGCACTTTTAAGATACTCTGCAATATATATAGCTTTCGAATGGTTAACAATTGGCAATAATTATAAATTCTGTCAGTAGAGAATCTAAAAGGCTTAAAAAACATAACCTTTAACAAGGATCTCTGTGCTCTTTCTAATTGGAGGATTATAATTCATATTTAAATTTAATCACTTTGCCACTTTGTTTGGACTTTCCTATAGAGATATCAGAGTAGTCTCTATCTAACATGATGCTCACATACCCTTCCGAGCCACATAATTTCAGCTGTGGGTCCTAAGCATAGAGCACCTAAGGTCAAGGTCAACTTTTTGTTTTTTAAGAAATTGTACTTTTATGTGGTATAAATAAGTATAGCCTAAAACCTTAGTGTAAGGTAATGATGACATTTTGAGATATACATATATTATATTCTAACAAAACTATATTAAAATATATTAGCCTAGAGTGAGTGAAAAAAGAGTTCTTGTATCTTTTTTCTTGGAAGATAAGTCAATTTATTGACTATGCCACCCCCGTTAAGTAAACATACATATACATTCATTTCATCTTAGCCAATAGTAATGGCCTAACATTACAAGACTTAAAACATTGCGGCTTCAACATTTCACCTACTACATTATATATATATATATATATATATATATATATATATATATATATATATATATATATATATATATATATATATATATAACATATATAACAAACGAAGAAGAAGAGTAATATCTTCATGTATGGCTTCTTTTGCAACTTTATCAACTTGTTACCTGCAATTCCGATATGAGAGAGAATCCATTGAGTTAATATAGTTTTGGTTTTAGCTTCAATTCTACATACAAGTAATACTAGTATTCACCTTGAATACACCCTATTCCCTGATCGTAGTTGACCCGCTTTAAGATTTTATGCCATCACGAGGTCAGCGTGGCTCGGTTTGATATCCTCCGTGGTGTTAAGTACCGCCAATTAGTATGTAATATCTCCAAAAAAAAACTTTGTTAATACTACATTCCCATGATACTTTTGGAAAATATGAATGTAATTGAGATAAAACAAAACAATAACATATAATTAAAGCAAGATTTTAGTTAAAAAGATATACTTGTCTATATCTCAACGACCGTGACAGGACTCGAACCTGCAGTCTTCGGATTCGAAGTCCGACGCCTTATCCATTAGGCCACACGGTCTCTACAAATGCTTCTATAATTTACGATACAGTGTTAGTATGTAAATATTATAATTTAAAGTCTACATTTTGTATTAAATGTATAGAAAGTCGTGTTTTCTTATAGTAAAGCGTTAATTTTATCGGATTATTTTAATTAATACAAATTATATATCGAGCTATTGTGAAATATGGTAAAATGAAGTAATTACAAGTTAAGATGCTGTTGATATATATATATATATATATATATATATATATATATATATATATATATATATATATATATATATATATATATATATATATATATATATATATATGCAAGTAATAATTTGAATTTGGAGAACAGTTATATTCATAGTTATATTATATTTATAGCTGGATTTAGGTATTATTGAACTTTAAAATGAATAAAAAATTAAAAATATGTTGATATAACTAGTATCATTGCGCAGTATAAAAAGGAACTGTGAATGGTCGTGGGTTCGATGCCTTTTCAGATGAATAATTTATTTTCTTTTTCAAGTTCTGGCATTATAAAGTACAGTGTTAAATTTCGCCTTTCAAAACGCTCTATCTCAAAATCAGATGGAAGACCAAGCCAATTAAGCTTCCTGACATTAGTTTCTCTTTGCTTCACGCTGTATCCCACGCATGTATATATATGCGGGATGTAACGTGAAAATCTATTAAAATACTAATAAAAAATTAAGTGAAAATTAGTGAAGATGAAATAAAATAATAATAAGGAAGCTCTCAAGCTCTCACATGACTAAGTAGCAACATATTCTTGTTTAAGATTGATGGTATAAGAAATGTCTACTAAAAGAAGAAAGCTTCCAAAAAATTAAACAATGCTCTGACTGTAACTAATTATGGAGCTTTTGTTGTTCGTGTTACTTTAACAAAGCTTAATGATACGTTTAATACAGAATGTATGAGATAAGATTACTTTGTGATTTATACTAAACCCAATATTTTTTCTCGTTTAATCGTAAGTATTCTATTTTAAGTTCTATTTAACTTTCTATTAACTTCAGCTTTTTTCTTTTATAGCAGGTGTCGAGTAAAAACTCTGTCAAGACATTTTGTATATCAACGCTCATTGAGTGGCGGAACTCAACACCGCCCTTTGTATAAGCAAAGATATAAAAATCTACTTCAGGAGTAAATTTTTTACCCCTTCGTAACCGTTGCGCTTACAGTGATGTTTAGGGACACGCAATATCTTGAAATTGAGCAGTGTATTAACACTAGGTCCTCTATGTCTATGCGGGAATAAACGTGAACCTAAACGTACATTTTCTATTATGTATTAGGAGAAAACCTCGGTTAACCGTCAAGAACACAGTATCCATACTGGATACCCCTGAGGAGACAAGCATTTGGCACAAAGTTCGCTGGCTACCTAGCTAGAGATAATGCGTGTAAGGTGTATTTTGTATTTTAATATAATAATTTATATTTATGTTAATATTTATAAAAATGTATTGAAATTTCCTTTTTTCGTTTAATTTTCAAATAACGAATTTCAGGTACAATTTTTTTTGAATTAGTAATTTAATTTTTTTATCAATTTCAATTTATACGATTCACATGAATTTCTATATTGTAATGGGTATTTCGTCAATAACGGTATACAGTTTTAAATATTATAGACTGGCATAACAAAAATATTAAGCTTTTAATTTTACACAAGTTCTTAGTTCGCACCTTACAACTTGGAAGATACAAAGGCTATAAGTTAAAGTTTTTACTATTTGTTGTTTCGTAGATTCACTTTCTCCATTCGTTATCCAGCGACTACTCTAGCAGGTAGTATTGTGTGTATATATATCAGTGTAAGTATGTGTGTGTGAGTATGTGCGTATCTGTGTGTGTGAATTGGAGGCGATCATGGTTAATTGAGGCATGTTAGTCATAGGTTCTGTTCCTGTTCGAGGAAATTATTACAATTAAATCATTTTTCAGAGAGATTAGGTTTTAACAGAGTGTTTTAAGCAAGAGAAAAGTAGAGAACTAGAGAGTTTTAACCATCTTCTCTGTCTATAGAGTACTACTATAAAACACATATGTATTATAACACTGGCTTACCACAAACAATACGCACTCGAATGGCACGCAATAAAGAAACAAAAGAGTGCGCGCAATTTAAACTGGATTAAATCACGTACGTAATTATAATATGAACGACACTTTGAAGCAATTGATGGTTACAATAAAAATTACCATATTTAATTTTTACAAGTTTAGCTAGCACTTTCACTTGGTTTCGTCTGCTTAATAAAATGTCGACGTCGTCTGCTTTCAAAAGTGCAGCGTAGAGAACCGCAATATTTTTACTAAGCCAGCTACGCTAAATATGTGAGATACGTACAAAAGAATAAGCTTCCTTTAAAAAAATTACATCATCAGTACCTAATTTGGTAATTGGGGATCATATCCAGGTCTTGGGTTCCATCCTCACTCGTGGGATTCATTTTTTACTTCCTCGCTCTGGTATGGAAAAATGTGGCGTTGAGTTCCGCCAATCAACATGCGAGATATTGCATCGAGACGGAAAGCGGAGAAAATATCTTCACACTGTATTCTCTATGTCTATATATTGCTATATGCAGGAGAGTTACACATCTATAGACAGATTTTACTCTAACTTGTTAAAATTTTTATTTTACCAATATTCCATTGTTTAACATAATTGTAAAACTATATATACACACAGACTCATATTATTGAGACTTTTCTAACTCAAAATTTCTGTATCAGACGCTGCCATCGAAAAGAAATTGAAAAATCCTTAAAATAGCAAATTTTTGAGTTAGGCCAGTTTCATCTAGTATTGCAATATATAATTTGGTAAAGGAACAAGATAATTGAGTATTAGTATATATCTTACAAAAGGACAGACGCATAAATTTTATTTATATATAGAAATTCAACTTGCTATGAAATCATTAAAGAGAATGTGATGCAAATTATGCCCGCATAAAGGTAAAATTGGAAAGCAGCCAGATTTCGAATGTTTTATGATAATCTGTTTTAATCGAACTTCGTGAATTATATAGAATTTTATATATAGGTAATTCATATGTAAAATTGAAATATTTTTAACTAGCTTTTACCGCAACTTCACTCGCGTTATATAACTAAGTGGAAGACGAAAGTATTTAAACGATTAACGTCATTTAATAATATAGTCTAAAGTCTGAATGCTTCAAGCCGTTGGGATATAGGTTCGATCCGAATGAAAAAGAATGAATGAAAACGCACTGAAACCCGCTACTCTACACATAATGTCTTGATTTGCGTAGATAGCGGAGAGCGGAGTATTTGACACTACGTTCTCTCCGCTTAGCCTACTATATGGTGCTTATTTGGGGTAAGCATTTCTATTACGCCATCATAGCAAAACCAAAACGGCATTCGGAGCCGCCATCCATCACATAATGCCTATAAAATGAACAAAAGCTATAAAACCAAGTAACAACACTAGGTCTTCTCATAAAAAATAGATATATATTTGTCATTTACGTCATAAAATAGCCAACAATTTAGCAAGGATAAATTAGTACAAAAATAAGATGAATTCCAACGTGTCCGAAATATGCGCAAAGGCTTAACCTTTCCCTCTGTCCTCACATAGTTAATGGCGGTAATCCGTACTGCTAATAATATATATGTATTTGACGTTCACAGAGAGGATTTCACGACATAAAAATGTACTTATATTTAATAATAATAATAACTCAATTTTTTGTACGTTTTCTGGATGTGCAATAAATGCACACATACAAAAAATAAATATTATATATCTATTGTATGTTTTTATAAATAAAAAATAATGCAGATTTAAACGCCGCTCTTTATCTTATCTTATATGAAACGCAATAAATAATGTGCCTCGATCGATGTAGGATATTTTTGCAGTGGTGAAGTGTCCATTTAACACGATTCTCATTGGATTACCTTTTGTAAATATTATGCATACAATCAATAAAATCTAAATAACAATGAATTATAACATAACATTAAAAAAAACACAATTGATAATTTTTAATAATTATTAACACTTTTTTATTACAATAAAATTTATTAAATTCCTAACATATCTTCCGTTTTTCTTCCTCTAAGCCTCGGAAATCTAAAGCTTTAGATTAGTATAAATATAAACGAGATTTAAAAATTAGTTTGTCAAAGATTTTTTTTTCACTTGAATGGATATTTTTCTTTTTAATTATAATACTTTTTCGAAGGAAGATTAAAGTTATAGAATATTATGGAACCTACGCTTCAAAAACTTTGTAACTAGACTTTGATGGCATTATTTATATCAATATGGGGTAATTTATATATATGCTATATTTACATATATATATTTTTTATTTTTTATTGTATAGTTTCTGTTCGTCTATTGTAACAGATACGCCTTATCAAATTCCAATATTCCTATGCACAAAAATCATTCGTTACAAAATGCTATTTTGAATCGAGTTGTACTCTCGCCAAAAGGGTTGCTGCCATTTGAATATAACAAAATTTTATTTACGTCCGTGTCAGCTTTTACCAGGCAAAGTAAGGGTTCATTTAATTTGGACACGGCTGAAGGTCTCTTTAGTCACATTCTTACAGATTTTGTATATTGATTTTGTCCTGAAAACTTTGTAAATAATACGATGAATGAAAATGGTATCGCCTTTAACCAAGTGTGTAAATCGAATATTTTTTAATAATCCGTGTTGGCGCCCAGTTACGGAAACATATCTTCTTGATTGACGAAACTTAACGCCTCGCTTTGTCTTCATACCGTTCATTTCACCTCATCACATTTTACATAATAAATTTACGCTACAAATGAGGCTGGCCAAGTTAAATACATTTTAATCTTGGTATTAATAATAAATCTTAAGTTTACAGAAATCCATCTTCAAATAATGTACCTTGGACATCTCCGCCAAATTAAATCAACACTAAATTATATATTCTTAGAATTTCTTATGCGTTTTAATTTTTTCGTTTAATTACTTTTTTTAAAGAAAAAACGTGGTTAAGTTCCGCACACAAAATCCCGAAAACGAGGCGGGCAGCGGAAAGCGGGAAACGGAGTGTCTTAACTCTACGTTCCCTTTGTATATAGATAAATGGAACTCAGTGTTAAGACATTATGCCATATACAGAATTTATCTTAAAGCTAAAATAAAAATAAGTGTATTATATTTTATATCTTTATTTTATCGTGAACAATTGTTAAATAAATCAAATTATTTCTTACGTGTTCAGTGATGTTACTAAACGCTGCACATGGTTCTATCAGACCAAATATTAAAAAAAATCCTTTAAATGCGGATTGAAACCTATATCATTGTTTATAGTAGGTATTTGATCTACTATACTACAAAGAATTTAATAGAATATGGAGGCAATATTACATTCCAATGGATAGAAATAAAACTCACAACTTACTGAGCAGTTAAATACTGAAAAAAAACAAGCTAAACTACATACATAATAGCAATTTCCTCTAAAACTTTTTGCTGTATTAAAATATCTTGAAATGTGCAAAAGCTCCGAGCTGGAGCTTTCTTCTTCACCCTTTGAACTCTAACGTAGCATAGTACAAAGTAAACGTATACGTTCTTATTATTATTATTTTTTCGTGACTACTTTAAAGGTTTTAAAACTAAAAGTGTGACTTTTTTTATTGCAGATTTAGAACAAGTTTATTTTAAACGTGTATTCAAATATGTTTTTCAATGGAGCCCTTTGCCTTTTGCCCCAAGAAAATTTTATTAATGATTAGTGAAAAAAAAATAAAATTATAATAAATAGATTCTATTATATGTAGTTGTTAAAACAACTTCTAGAGCCAAATAAAATTATTGTCTACGATGTAGTAAGTAAATCTTCGACTAGCATTTTTTTTAAGTATAGGAATTGTGGTAAATAATGATATTGAAAATTTTCGAATAAGGACTATAGTTACGCGGAGACTCTTTATTTCCTTATATATAGATTTGATAGTATGTATCTCCCAACTATCAGGATATATACCAGTCAATAGCCATTGACTAAATATAGTAGCAAGAAGTACATATATATATATATATCTATATATATATATATATATATATATATATATATATATATATATATATATATATATATATATATATATATATATATATATATATAGATATTCTTTCATTGCTTAAGCAGGATCTTGTTAAGTTCACAAATTCTTGCTGCTTTATCATTTTGTGGAAATTCTAAAAGAGAAATTAGTTCGTATTAATCAGTGGGCTTCATAAAGAAAGAGTTTGACATAATTCACTTTGATTTAACCTTCATTGCCAGATTCTTCTCATCTGTATTTTGAACTTGTAATATTTTGCTAGCCAGACTATGTTCTATTGTTGAGAAGTATTTATTGTAATTGCTTCTAATTAAATTGTAATTAATTGTAAATAATCTTTAGCATCAATCCCACCTTCAATCACTAATAGTATAATATTTTTATTTTTTACTAGACATTTTTTTTATTTGTATCATATTCTAGGTAATTTTACGCAATAATGTTGTACTCGTTGTAAAAATTACGATAACGAGTGTGAATGACTCATTTTAGTTCGTTAAGATAGTCCAGGTGATCCAGGAATAGATAGGTCATAGATAGGTCACTGGGTTTTCGTGTGATATCATGTCTATGTCCAAACTTACAGTTATGGTACTCTCGGATTTCAGCAGCGCTTTCAACTATGTTAATTTCAATATAAATCTTGGCACTCTTCGAGCAGTCAATATTTCTTCGGCAGCTTAAGCTGGCTCCGTTCTTATCTGTTCTGTCGCTGGCAATGTGTAAAAGCAAACGATATAACTTCGATATGGCGTGATCTTAAAGCTGGAGTTCCCCAAGGCGGCGTTCTTTCTCCACTTCTTTTCTCTATTATTATCAATAATATCTCAGGAGGCATTACTTTTCCTTTCCTTATGCTTTCCTTTAAGTGGCACTTGGCACTCTACTTGCAGCTTTACCGTCACAGTAATTTGAATGAATGGCCTGAAGTCGGCGAAACTTTGTCATCAAAACTTCGACCGAATTTTTTGGTCTGCAATTATTAGTAGCAATAGACTTAGACGCAAAGTCAACTGGGATAAAGTGCCTGTAATACGATACTCGGGTGTGTCAATTTCTTACTGCAGCGAAGTTAGGAATTCGGTTCTTATAAATGACTGGATGATATGTCTTAGATCATTGCAATAAGCTCATGCATTTCTCTCTCATTGCTTTAAGCGTCGCACTTTCTTCCTTACAAAACCAAAGTTATGCTAGCGCAATGTCTTCCCATTTTCGACTACGCCGATATCTGCTATTTGTATGTGACAGAGAAGCTGCTTTACTAATTGGAGCGACTTCAAAATCTGGCCATACGATTTGTTTATGGCCTACGTAAGTATGATCATGTTTCTCAATTTCGCACTCAACTCAATTGGCTCCTAATCCGTCTTCGCTATGATATGCACATCCTTCTATATCTCTTTAAGATCCCTTCTTATCTACGTTCCCGCTGCAACGTGCTTCCTTCTCCCTCACGCTCTAGGTGGTCATACGTGGTTCCGTCGCTTGATGTACCTACGAGCAACACGAAATATTTACAAAAGTCCTTTTCTACGTACGCTGTATTTCTCTGGAACCAACTTCCTATCCCTATCGAATAAAGTCCATTCCTATTATCCTTTAAATCTCTATTAATAAACCCTTGTTTGACTCTGAGAACAATTAAATTAGCTTTTGTTATGAGCATAGCAACCGCATCATAATTTTTTATATTAATTTATTTATGTAGCATAATATGTAATGTATATGTATGTATATGTGTATGGTATATTTTAATATAAATATATATTATAAAATATTAATTATATATTTAATATTTAAATTTCTTTTATATTTTGTTTTTGCACTATTCTCTCTTCTTCTTCTTCTTCGTAGTGTCTCACCCACCATTGCCAACTAAAGTTATTTTAATATTAAATGCTTTCGTCTTTTTTTGTGTACAATAAAGAATATATGTCTATATAATAAAGAATATATATGTCTATATGTCACTAGTCTGGTAATTTTGAGAACAAAAACTGTCAAACTGTTTTAACTATGTTTACAACACTAAGCTTTTTCTTAATGCCATCTATGTCATGTATAATTTTAAGTCAATTTCAGAAATTGCAAATACTTTTATTTAAAAGAATATATTTCACTCGACTTGCAGCCTTTAGATCTTAATCTACTTTGCAATCGACTTGGGACTGAGTGATCCCTACAGAATTGTCCTGCCCTCGAATATAGTGTCAGTTAATTTAATTTCATTGAAAGATGCGATGGAGAACACTTTAGTAGACAAAATTGTTTTTTATGGACAGCGAAATAAATTTTTAAATATAAAGCTATGTAAAGAGAATATAATAATAATTGTATGTTAAAACCATTTTATGTTAAAAAGAAGCATAGATATAAGAATAAAACTTCTCCATTACCCTTTATATATATATATATATATATATATATATATATATATAGATATATATATATATAATATATATATATATTATATATATATATATATATATATATATATAACACAAAAATATTTTTCATATCAAACCAGTAGCTCCAGAGATTAGAAAGTTCTTCCAAACAAACTTCTCGTAATAATATTAGCAAAGATAATACGCCCCACGATGTAATTTGACGGAACTCATTACGTCATATAGCGCTTAAGCAATCTAACTTGAAACTAAAAGACTTTTATGTGTCAAAAGGATTCTTTTCGTCATGGGATATGGGAAAGTTTTACCCGGAAGCCGATGGCAGTTTACCCTGACCTATTACAATGATTAATTAAATTATATTAGCTGCACTCAGAGACGTTAATTAATATTTAAGTGACATTTAACATATACATGCGTGAAACGGCATATTAGGCGCGTTTTTAAATTTATCTTCTATTTTTTATTCTTTACGCGAGATAAGACCTTATCAATTGTGTCCTGATTATTCTTAATTCGATCATCTTCAAGGCTTCCGTTAATACGATTTGTCCTCGAGTTATAATGAAAGTGATTGTTGCGTAAAAGATAAATATATCTGACTTGAATATTATATTAGTTTTTATCATTTCATATTCTGTACTCATTCTGGGTCCCGATTTAAAAGATATCTGTAGCGTTGTTCAAATTTGGTGAGAAAAAAATAGCTCAATATCTAAAAATAGCCGCATAAGTGTTAAGACACTCCGTTCCCCACTTTCTGCATTACTTGTCGAGACATTAGTGTGCTTGGAGAAATTAAATGCCACAAGGAAATGAAATGATTCATTCAAACGAGTGAGAATCGAACCCTCAACAGTCACGTTTAAAGTCAGACACTATGCCACTGCACCATTACGTCTTGGAAATAAATATTTACACCAAAAAAAAATTTAGTGTAAACATAAGAGAGAAATGATACAAGGTCTGATTAGAAATCTAGAGATATTTCACCTTTACGTAGGGTTATGCTTTGTGCTTGGGAATAATCTAGTGTCATTTATTATATGTTTCCAAGGTACACCGAGGTCTACCCCTCTTACTACGCAGTCTTACATCATATATATTTTATACAATTATTCTCATCATTCATCCTCTCAACGTATTCAAATCACTTGAACATATTAATATACATTTTTCATTATCATTATCTCTTGTATCTGCCACCTTGTGCCATTAGTGTGCTATGTAATAAATATTTACTTCTAAAGACAAGAAAACACTTACGGATATGAAAAAATAAATAAACCCTAAAAGGCACTTTGGCCTTGGCATTGCCATTACAATCCTGTGAGCTCCTCCCGTGGGAAATAAACCACTGCATTTGCCTTAGCTTCGTTACAACTAAAGAAAATATTTACTGACGAAAGCTATATATTATTGTCAATGGACAGTCAGAATTAATACAAGATTTTTTTATTCATCGTATTTATATATATATATATATATATATATATAGATATATATATATATATATATATATATATATATATATATATATATATATATATATATATATATATATATATATATATATATATATATATATATATATATATATATATATATATATATATATATATATATATATATATATATATATATAATAATATGATAGATGGTAATAGTAGAACAAGATATATCGTCGATGTCGAAGCAGCTTCACGTTATTTTATTTTTTTGAAGAACGTATAGTTTAGTGGTAAGAGTGCTTATCAAGTGGTTCGAAGTTCAAATTTTTAAACGTTCTCCAAAATATTTTTTCTTATCGTGGTACACGTGGTACGTGGTATAATACTTTAAAAACTGTTAAAATATTTGTAGTCTATTTATAATTATTTTAATGAGTCTATAGTCTCTTAGAGCTGAGCTGAAGCTGAGCTGAAGCTGAGCTGAAGCTGAGCTTTAGACTGAAGTGGGTGAATAGGGTTATATATCTTTAATTAAAAAAACAGCCCATATAGTCATATTTGTCTGTTCGTTTATCAAGACCATTTTCACAATCAAAAGAATCAAGCGTTTATGCTACGTTTTCCCTGTAATTTGTATCAAATTCAACGCGTTCTCAATATTTTTGGTATACCTACTTCTCACGGACCTAGAGTTTTGAAAATTGACAAGCATAATAATAAGTGTATTTCATAGATATATCTACTTATATACAATAATATTTTCTTTACTTTTATTTTGACCAGTCAACGTTACGCTTTGCTTCTTTACTAGAGCGAGGAATCTTAAATGATTCATTCAACTTAGTAAGAATCAAACTTGTAACCGTTGGACTTATAGTCTTACGCTCTGCCACTGCGCCTCTTCCATACTAGAAAATCCTCCACATACTAACCAAGTATGCTATATTAGAGAACATTTTATACAATTTTCCGTTCCTAATGGGAGCACTTTATGGGTAATCATATTCACTTACATGTAAAAGTAATATTTAAAGCGTTATGCCTTTTAAGAAATAATTTTATTTGAATTATGTCACGATAAAGTTAAAATTAAATACAATTTACTTTTTAATAAACTAATAATATAAATACAAAACAAAATAATTAATAATTTAATATTTAATAAATATAAATTTAAACTTTGTATATCCATTGAGATTAAAACTCATGTATAGCTCATAGAATATTTTAAAATCCTTGGGCCAAGTAGTGCCTCCGCCAAGACGCAGTGGCGCACAACTTATTTTTTTATCGAAATACTTCCTCCTCCATATGTAAGGAAATTTTGACCAAGGTAAAGAGTTTGTGAGGTTGGGCCTTCTGCAACGGGTTCAAGAGGATAAAGAGACTTGGCTACATAAGAACCGCTACCTTTTTGAAAGTACGAACCATAATCTTAGAAACAATTTACAAGAAAACGTTTTTGGTGGGTCCTTTCCCGTTGGAAATTAGGTGCTTCCCTCTTATTACTCACATACATTCCTCAAATCCACTACAAGCCAAATTTAAATTTTCAGCACGCAGCAGTACGCAGCATTGTAGTTTTCGGCAAGCAATGCTTAACAAGAGCGAAAATTTTTACATATTTTAATATATGAATATATAATTAAAATTATATATATAAACATGTATATATATATATATATATATATATATATATATATATATATATATATATATATATATATATATATTATATATATATTATATATATATATATATATATATATATATATATATATATATATATATATATATATATATATATATATATATATATATATATATATATATATATATATATATATATATATATATATATATATATATATATATATATATATATAATATATTATAATAATACTTAATTGCACAAAAAAAAAAAAATATAATATTTCACAAACAGAATTATATGTGTATATTATGTGCAATGGGCGGCCTTATCGCTGAAAGCGATCTCTTCCAGGCAACCATTATGATTAATATTCATATGGAATCAGTAGCAGTGCAGAAAGGTGCAAAAAGTATTACATTACGACTATAAATACATTTTAGGTATTATATATTATATTAGGTATTATATATATCAATATATGTTGAATTACATACATAATAAAATATAGTTCCAAACGGTGGACTTATCTCTAGAAGAGATTTCTTCCAGCCAACCTGTGAAAGTGGGTGAAAGCAGTAAGAAGCGAGATGACTCTTAAAATGCAATATAAAGATAAAAAATTTACGTAATTACATTAAACTAAAAATAACTTTAAAAACATCCTATACATAAAGCATAAAAGATATACGAGATATACATACATACCAGTAATAATGTTAAATAAACATATACTTATACAAATACATATAAATACATACATACGCTATAAAATATATAAAATTTCAAAACAAAAAACAAAATAAACACATAAAAATATAATATAAATAAAACATAGATAAGTTAAATAATTTTCAGATACTATTAAGTTCGTTGATGAGATGTTTTTTCAGTTGCGACTTAAAAGACAAGATTGATTGGCTCTCTTGAATAGCTTTAGGGAGTTTATTCCAAGGAGTGGAGCCTGTACAGAAAAGAAATTTTGAAGGAATTTGGTATTGCTCTTTGGAATGTCTAGCATTGGTAAAACAAAAGAACTCCTCGAGCGTGTAGGAGAGGGAAGGATTTTAAAACGGGAACGTAGATAAGGAGGGAAGTTTTGGTAGTTGACTATTTTGAAGAGCAAAGAAAGGATATGCATATCACGGCGAAAAACGAATAGGGAGCCAATTAAGCTGAGCTCGAAAATGGGATACGTGGTCGTACTTCCGAAGACCGTAAACAAGGCGTATAGCGAGATTTTGAAGACGCTCTAATTTGTTAATTTGCTCCTGAGTCACATCCAAATAGCAGACATCGGCATAGTCAAGTATTGGTAGGAGAAGACATTGCGCTAGCATTATTTTGTTTTATGAGGAAGGAAGTATTGGAAACGCTTAAGAGAACGATAAGAGAAATGCATACGTTTACTAAGTTCACTAATGTGGGGTGTCCAAGACAAATTGCAGTCAAAAATTAGACCCAAATTCTTTACTTTATCATAATATGGAATTGGAATTCCAGAATACATAATCGTAGGTACTGAATTCCAATTGATTTTACTTGCAAGTCGGCTACTACCGATTATTATTGATTGCGATTTTTTCGGGTTAACTGACAGTCCAAAAGATTCAGCCCAACATTCGATAGCAGCTAGATCATTATTTAAAATATTTATGGTGTCGGACAAATCGTTTATATATCCATGTTGGTATAGCTGCAAATCATCTGCATACAGATGGTAAGGAGAATAAATGACTTTGGAAATATTGTTTATAAAAATAGAAAACAGCAGAGGAGAAAGAATGCCGCCTTGTGGAACGCCAGCAGTGAGATCTAGCCACGATGACGTATAATCATTAACTTTCACACACTGTTGGCGTCCGAAGAGATAAGAGTGAAACCAGTTTATAACAGTTGAAGAAATATTTACTGCACGAAGAGAAGCAAGAAGTATGTCAAAATCAACAGAGTTAAACGCATTGCTGAAATCCACTAGTACAATTGCGGTGAGCTTGGTGTTATCCATGGCACAACGAATATCCTCCGTAATATTCAGCAGTGCACTAACTGTGCTGTGGAATGGACGGAAACCGGACTGGAAAGGACATAGAAGATTGTTTGAGGAGAGAAAGGAATACAGTTGGTTATAAACAATGGATTCAAGAATTTTGGATAAAATAGGCAAAATGGAGATAGGACGATAGTCAGAGACTAAGCCGGGATTTGACGTTTTAGGCAGCGGAACGACATGAGCATTCTTCCACTGTGAAAGAAAGACATTGCGTGACAGTGAGAAATTTATAATGTGGGTAAGCACTGGTGCAATGTTGTCCAACACGGGAAGAATCATCTCAAGGCTGAGATTGTCACTTCCGATGGCTTTAGTGGAGATGGAGTGAACATACTTCTTGACTTCATCTTCTGTTACAGAGTTAAATGAAAATGGAACAGTGTCAGGAGGGTCAATGCAAGACAAATATGTTGGAGTTTGATTTTTTTTTTTGGGTATTTATGCTTATAGTTGGATTACTAAAAGAGGAATTTAAAACGTTAAGATCTAATCTTTTACCTATACCGAGCGACTCTAAGAACCTCCAAACTTGGTCGTATGAGAGATTCTGAATAGTATATATATATATATATATATATATATATATATATATATATATATATATATATATATATATATATATATATATATATATATATATATATATATATATATATATATATATATATATATATATATATACATATATTCTCAAAACTAAGATCTATCCACATTAAGTCAATTGTAACCAAACTTGATGACAATATCCTTTAGAGACTAATTTCTAAACTCGCTTGTGACTTAAGTGACTTATTAAGTAACCGTACGTGTGATATGACTTTGACAACTACTTGTGTCAAGTTATGTGGTTATATTATTGTGTATTTGTTATTACTATCTTGTTTATTAGGTTTCCGTATTTCAATAGATCCCGCACATAGCAGGGTAGGCAGAGGGAACCGTAGGTTGAAGGAACCTAGTGTTAAGACACTCCGTTCCCCACTTTCC
Source organism: Dione juno (assembly GCA_037127375.1). Taxonomy (NCBI): domain Eukaryota; kingdom Metazoa; phylum Arthropoda; class Insecta; order Lepidoptera; family Nymphalidae; genus Dione; species Dione juno. Next base: position 4,746,686 of record JAXRJS010000088.1, on the reverse strand, counting down.
GCCATTCGAGGCTCTGCGTGTTGAGTGGCGGAACTCAACGCCGCGCTTTGCCTTGTTACCAGAGCGAAGAAAATGAAAATAATTCATTGCCTCCGAGTGGGAATCGAACCCACAAACCGTCCCGTTTACAGGCAGAGGTTATTCTCTGCGTCACGACGCTCCTCTAACTATATATTTTTTCTTTCAAATTACGCAATCTATTAATGAAAATCATATATACAATGTATATATAACATATAATATGCTGACGCGAACCTACCTTATCAAGAACTGTTTTAAGGGAACAATTTCGCCCTATATGCTTTTTGCCTAACTTAACCCGTTATCGTAGCAATACAACAGAATCTCTTAAGCTTCTCCATTGACTCAGTCCCACTGTACTTTTTTAATATATACAAATCAACCGTATATTATTTAAAATTCTTATTATAATGTTAATAAACTATATATTTATTCAATATATGGACTATTCAGTATAAAGAGAATTCCAATCAGTAAGTGATGAGCTTTATAATACATGTTTTATAGATAGGCTCGGCGCCATGACGGCTACGCTCTCGTAATTTAAAACTGTGATATCTTCTAAAATCTCCATTTTTTCTAAATCTTCCTTTTAAAGAGGTAAAATTCGTTGATATATAACTTTTCGGAGTCTATTCGTGTAGAAAAACCAAAGGAATAAGATCCTTTTATGATATCAGTATAGATTAATATAGATATATATTATATTAATTTGAACCCGCAATTTCACTTGCGTAGAATCCCGTTGCTATTGGAATTTCGATTTCGACCCCACCTTCCCAATGAATGATGTCAATCATTTAGTATATATATATATATATATATATATATATATATATATATATATATATATATATATATATATATATATATGTAAAATATAGGAGGTTACAGGTTGTCATTTTTCTAAATAAAACAGCACAAAAACGTTAATTCTAAAATACGGGTATATATAAAATACATAACCAAAACTACGACAGAAGTTAAAACGTGTGTAAATGTATTAACAAAAACCCTTTAAAATCATAAAACTTTGAAACTAAAAATTTGAATTTGTGAAACTACAGCCTCATTTTCAATGTTTAACGAGAAAAGTTCTAATCCATAGAAGCGTATAAAATATTATATAAATTTCAAATTCATATAAATAACGGTTAAAAATATTTTTGAGGCTATCATAGCACTGTAGTAATTCGTCTGACTGTAAACACAGGGGTTGCGACTTCGATTCCCAATCGGAGTAATTATTATTGTGAGTTCGATGCTCATTCAGAGCAATAAGTTACTAATAGTATTTAAAATATTAATATAAAGCGTGGCGTTAAGTAAATTAGGCCACTCTACATCCAATGCCTTGAAATTGAACAGGAAGCGGGGAACGTAGTGTCTTAACTCTAGATTCCCTTCACTTATACGTAGCCAGAAGCATGTAGCCTTAAAAGTTCTATTACTATAAAATTTCAATATTATACTATTCAAAAAAAATACTATGATAAAATATTTACTTAGCTAAAAATAATATACGTGGGAGTTAGGAGGTAATTGTAATAGACAAACCTGCCCACTAACAGGCTTAGTGTTCATGTCCTAATCACTCTTAATAAGTGAGGGACGTCCCTCACTAACGTATTAGCAGATCGCTATGTTGAGGATGCTGGCGAGACACAGCTACATGTATATATATTGACAATATGTCGTATAAATTTTGCTATTTTTATCTTTATGGGCAATATATACTAGCTTATGCTACATTTCTTTGCCCGCTACTATGACGATTTTACGAAGAATTTTATTTATTTAGCTTCACGCTGTATCCCGCATACAGGGTAGGCAGAGGGGACCGTAGGTTGAAGGAACCTAGTGTTAAGACACTCCGTTCCCCGCTTTCCGCCTTTCGAGGCATTACGTGTTAAGTGGCGGAACTCAACGCCGCGCTTTGTCTTGTTTCCAGAGCGAAGAAAATGAAAATAGTTCATTCTCACCGAGTGGAAATCGAACTCACTAGCTGTCGCGTGTACAGACAGGCGCTGTGCCTCAGCGCCAGGACTTTACTAATACTGATATTAATACTTGTTTAGTATTTACAATACCGTACTTAAAGAGTCGGTGCAAGCTAAAGCAAAAAGAGAACTAAAGGGCAACTCCCCTCAAATTAGACTTTAAGCAGTAAGTTAGAATAAAACCAAAAATTGTAAATTTATAAGTAATATATCGCGAAAAAAAACATTACAAACTTATTTGTTGTTTCGTCTCATACAAAATGAGTGCATGCGACCGCAAATTTAAGTTTGTCTATTTCTGTAAGTTAGTTTTTTCATTGACTTACAATTATGTAATTGTTAGGCCACTCGTAGTGCGCGGGCTTATCAACATTTTTTATTTTCATTTTATTGCTTTGAATTTAAATATTATTATATATATTAAATATTATTTTTTTTTGTTTTGTACATATTATAGTTATATACAATTTCGCAGACGGTGTCAATAATACATTCAATCAACGGCTTACAATTTTATTAAGAATACAATAAATTAGTATATATTTTTTTATATATATTATGTATATTATTTTTAGTAACGCATATATTACTTTTTCCGCATTCTTATAGAGAGCTCTATTGTATGAGCGGAATAAATATAATCACTTATGTAGGGGCGGAATTCACAAACGTTTTAATAATAACACAAGCAATCCAAATAAAATTCAATATTTAAATAGTATTTCATAGTCGATTAAATTTGTGAAAATTTTTGGACGCGATTTATATTTTACAAAGTTTTAACACGAGCTTAATAATTTGTTCTATATTTAAATTTAGAATTGAAATTATGCACCATTTTGATTATAATATAAAGTTTTCAACTCCACGCTTTATAACGCATAGCAGATTATTCTCGATTATTCTCATTATTATTTTCAGTATTTTTTTTTATTCCAATACTATAAAATATGGCTTTGAAAAGCTTTTTAGATTCTTTTTTTTAGATAAAGCAACCTCAAATTAACCTTATTTTCGTTTTGTTGTCTGTCTGTCCGTCGGTCTACATAATTTTTCTCAAAATTTGTGGAAGTATGCTAAAATTGATATCAAATATCCGTCTATAGTACCTTGAAGCACAAAATAAATATAAAAAGATACGAGCGTTTATGTCAAAAAATGCGTTAATGTTTAAAAACCATAATATACTTCTTGTTAACCTAAAAGTAAGAAGAGTACCATTAAAGAAAAAAAAAATCCGATAATTAGTAATCTATATCATAGAAACTTAGCTTGATGAGAACGCTGAGTTGAAAAGAATTGTCAAAGGGTTGCAGGTTCAAATCCCGTTAGGTTCAAATTTTAACCATTTTTCTACATATCGCCTTTTTCGTGTACCGACCAAGTATCGAAATGTGACGCGAGTCTGACTCGCTCTTGATCGATGTTTTTTTTTATTTCTGCAAACTTTTTGGCGTAAATGAGATTAACAAGTAATTTATGACTTAAGAACACATCGGGAACGTAAAAAGTTTTATATATTTATGATAATTTAGCAAATTAGAAGGTTTTGTTTTTCTTTCCTTGTATTTTTATAATTAGCGACAAGAATTTCTATTGGCACTCTAAAATTAAAGTGAAGAGAGTAGAGGAGAAGAGAGGAGAGAGAGTAGGCTTTACTTACATTGTTACATATTTACTTAAATTTCAGACGTGTCAAATTTAAAATACTTTGCGAAAATTTATTATAAACGCGTTTCAGGATTGTAGGTCAGTGGAAAAAAGTGCAAGTTATAAAACTTTACAAACTAAATTTTACGGTCGTATGAATTCATTTTGTATGAAATTAAATACAGGCATAAGTTTGTAATGTATGTTTTTCTATGATACCCAAATTAAAATTTCCAATTTTATTATTTTTTCTTTATTGAATTTTTTTAAATTTTTTTTTAGTTTAATAATTATAGTCAACGGGTGAGTTTCATATACAATTCTGTAAATACGAACCATAAACGTTTCCGTACTCTCCAATAGACTTTAAGTCTGGATATTTTATATTAATTTCAGCTTGATACCGTCACGCAATCTTGAGGTAAACGGTCTTGACATACGAACAGACAGACGAACTGTTGTTCGTATAGTTATAGTAAAATTAGATTTTTAATGTATAATATCATTATATACTATATAATAATAATATAATATAATTATGTTAAATATTATTTTTATTTGAAGGTACGGAACCCCGAGCACTCACTTCCGTCTAAAGCTTACCGAGTCATTGTTAATTAATCAACTGTTAAATAGCATCAAATGAAAATATTTATTTGTAGTATTCATATAAATGAAGTCGCAAAAAATTAAATACATTGATATATTGTACCGTTATTTACAATTTAGACCATCGTGGCACAGTGAGACAGAATTTGACTGTAAAATGATCATTGTGGGTTGCAATTTTTCTAGGCTTTCCCTTGTATTCTTGATATAGCAAGGTAGATAGGGAACCTAGTGACTTCATTCTCCGTTTTAGTGAAAATCAAAGTCACCCTTTGTCTTGAAAGAAAAAGGAAATTAAATAATAAATGTAGAATTTAAGTGTGGACGAAAGAAATCCAAAAAATGGCGTTACAATGAGAACCACCAAGTTGGCCTTGGCGTATATTTTATAACTTATTTTGTAGCTTCACGCTGTATCCCGCATAGGATGTATCAGACATAGGTATAGGCAAACTGTTCCCCACTTACCGCCCTTCGAGACATTACCTATTAAGTGGCAGAACTCTACGCCGAGCTTTGTCTATATTAAAGTAGTTCATTCTCCCCAAGTAGGTATTGAAACCACAATCGTCATGATTTGCAGACAAACGCTGCGCCACTGCGCTACGGCGGCCTATTTTACAACTTAAACAGTAGTTTCGACGCCCAAAGCTAAGTAAACTTGGTAGGATCGTTAAAGCATCACAAATTTAATTAACATAATCTGCTATCGTTTTAACCTAATTATTACATAGAAACTGGCGGAATGTTAAATGCTTAAGTTTCTTATCTCACATATATTTCAAATATGAAGGATAGGCGTCGGGTACTTAGAGGCAAATAACTCATGTTTCACTTTCTAGACAAGTATAGAAGTATATTAGTATAAAATATAACTGCAAACACGATGGTTATAGGTTTGGATTTCACTAGGCAAAATAAAGTGTTTTTATTTCTCTCCTCTATGAAGACACTTCATATAAGGTTATCCAAACAATGGAAAAGAAATATTTCCTTAAAACATGAACTTTCAATGATTGTAAATTATATATTATAAATATTGTAAATGTTAATACAGCCTGGACGCGGGTAGAGCAGGACTGGTCGTCATGGAGCTCCTTCGGGGAGATCTATATCCAGCAATTGATCCAGCGATTGACCTTGGAGGTCATCATAGCGTAGTAGGAGAGTCTTTTCGCAGTTAGGGGAAACGTACGTAACGTGATTTGAACCTGTGCCTCTTAGACACCGTCCAAGAGGCGGGACTTCTAATCCCTACGTTATATTTTTTTAATATTTTCTTAAAAGTATTTTAGTATCCCCGAGTAGGGTTCTATTATACAACAATCACGTTTACTGTAACAGGCTTTTTCATTAATTCCAGATAGCCGCAATAAAATAGTCTCTTAACTAAAAATAATAAACTACGCACCGTAGAAACCTAAAAATTGACATGTAAGGTCCTTGGATAATGTAGAGGAGCACTAAAACAGATTTTATGAAAATTCCAATGGAAACGTGATAAAAAAAATTCTAACTTCACGCTGTATCTTGCATAGCAAGATAGTGGGGGCCCAGTGATAAGACTATCCGTTCTCCGATTTATGTTTTTTGAGACCTTGTGTGTTAAGTTGCGTAACTCAGCGCCAGGCCTTGAAAAATAATTATTTCCCCCCGAGTAGGAATGAACCCACGACCGTCGCGCTTACAGTCAGAGCTGTGCCACTACACCACGACGGCTCTATATTTTATAGTCACACGCAAATGAAATTGCGACCTACAGCTCGTTGTAATATAAAACGTATATTATGTTGTATAAATCTAAGGTGTGTACACAGTGGTATGGCCATAACAATATGGGTCGCTCTCATATAACAGCCATTTAGTAAAGAAAAGGTGTGGCCATCGTGATTGTAACAAGAGATTAGGTCGATATTAAAAATATCACTTTCATTATGTTTATCATTTTGTACATCATTTATTGTGTTTTTGGTTGTGGGTTTGATTCCCACTCGTGGGAATAAATTATTTCAGCTCAGACGAGACAAAATACGCTGATGAATTATAAAGAAATCATTTTCGTTTCGTTCCTAATTTGTGAGTACAGCGAGAGGCGAAAAAAATTGAGTTCCGCCACTCAATACGCAATGTGTCCAGAAGTTGGACGGAAACTGAGAAACGGAGTGATTTAACACTAGCCGTCTCTGTCATAGCTAAAAAACAGTGATATTTTTTATAATATATTTCGGTACTTCTAAAATAATAATTTTAACAACCCATATCAACAACAAACATAACAAACAGGATATTTTATTATATATAGACATACATATCATAATTACAGAGACACGACCATTTTATCTAGGCTTCCTTTAGAAATTATTTTTACTTTCATACTGCAACTTACTTGGATTCATCGAGCTTATGCTCATCTTAGGAAGTACTAGTACATATAAAAAAAAACATCTATTTATCGTAGAAGGATATATTCTGTAATATATTACGTTATTTGTTTCGATCTAATCATCTGTACTTGCCGTCAGAGCTACCTAGGCAACTTAAAATGTATGTATCATACAAAACTCTTTATTTTCATTTGACCATGTGACCAAGCTAGTACAACAATAAACTGATAAAAGAAATTACTAGCATAAAGAGCTTAAAAAGCTTAAAGGTTAAAGCTTAAAACATTGTTTCCCATTCAAATACCATAAGTATTTTAATGTATTATTTATTCCAAAGAACAAACAAAAGTAAATAAATCAAGTCAAAGGGTTCCCATTCGGGCATTCACTACTGAATATATTAAAGAACATTTCAAAGCTTTCTGAACTTATTTCCTTATATATAATGTATTAAAATAGATACTCGGATAGTTGTACTGAAATAATAGTTTTACCCAGTAGATGCTCACAGTTACGTTAGCGTGAACTTGATGATGCTTGCAAATCCGATACATGAAAAAAAAAATAGTTTATTAATTAATACTTTGAAGGATTTTTACATCTATTGACAATTTCCCAAGATTTCATATTTTGGAACGAGAAAATACCATTTTCATCAAATTTCTAGTTCATACCTAGCGGGATAGAACTGTGCACCAAGCATTACAGTTCCTGTATACATTCACATATTTCATCTAGGAAGTCCTTTTTTTCGTTTATGATCTTCCTTAAGTACCATCAATATCGTGAAGGTCAATCTCGAAGGTCGTCCAAGGTCTCCTATCGCTCTTATAACTCACTATACCATAACATATAAATATTTTCACCATCGTTTATCGCTCATCCTCTCAACGTACCCGAGCCACTTGAGTAGTTTCTTTTTAACTAAGGACTATTAACTTATATAAATTCAATTAACCAACACAACAATATTATTTTAAATACAAAGCCTGTGCTTTGTATTTCATAAACAAGTACATAGTAAGTAGTATTCAAATCACTTTCCAATATTCCCAGCCAATTCTATGGATACCCTTATCACACGTCGCATTTAAATATTTGACCTTCGAAATGAAATTTTTAGTCCTCAAGATCTAGTATCTATGTTCTTTTTCTTTGTTTTATATACTCTATGCAATTTTCTAAGACAGACACACAGATAGTGGTATTTTCTGGAAAGAATGATGTCAACAATTGTTTTGATTTCTCCACCGTAGTAAGTTAAAGCACGGCTTTAAATTGTTCTTTTTCTCGTTCTATATATATATATATATATATATATATATATATATATATATATATATATATATATATATATATATATATATATATATATATATATATATATATATATATATATATATATATATATATATATATATATATATATATATATATATATATATATATATATATATATATATATATATATATATATATATATATATATATATATATATATATATATATATATATATATTATATATATATATATATATATATATATATATATATATATATATACTATATATAATATATATATATATATATATATATATATATATATATATATATATATATATATATATATATATATATATATATATCTCATTCCTACAACATTTCCAATGTTAAAGATATAATGCCTGTAAAAATCAATACATGAGGGATTTTTTAATGTTTGATAGAAAACGTATGTTAAATAAAATGATAATATTTGTTTAAGCTAAAAAAAAAAGTCCTCCCTCTTAAAGTGTAATGTTTGTCTTTAATGTAAATTTTTAATCAAATATATTAAATATACCAAAATTTGTGATGATAAAAATGGGAAATAGCACTTATGTATAATATTACTTATTACTTACTTATTTTGTGTATATACTGTAAATTTATATTTGTCTTGTTATAGGTGACAAGAAATCCTATATATATATATATATATTATATATATATATATATATATATATATATATATATATATATATATATATATATATATATATACATATATATCTTCTTCTTCTTCCTGGCATTAGTCCCGGCTTTTTGCCAGGGTCTGCCTTCCGACTAAGACCAATCGGTCCATATGAGTGTCGAAGTGGTTTTTTGTGGAGCGATTGCCATCTGACCTCCAAACCCATTACTGGGAGAAACCAAGAAAGGAAAGGGAATAGGGAATAGAGGCAGAAAGACTTGGAATATAGGGGAGGGACACCACTTACATGGATTGGATCGGGTTATGAAAGTGGTGGCTCGAGGTCCCGGGGTCGCGTACCCGTATGCCGAAAACCAGATATCGGACAGATAATTGGCTGGACACCCTCTGAGATGCCAACGCCACACGGTGTTCCCAGGCGGTCACCCATCCAAGTACTGGACGCGCCCGACGTTGCTTAACTTCGGTGATCGGACGAGAACCGGTGTGTTCAACGTGCTATATATATATATATATATATATATATATATATATATATATATATATATATATATATATATATATATATATATATATATATATATATATATATATATATTACATTATACACGGTTTTACTTCAACAGGTTCCCTTTACCTATTTGTAGAACATATATAGGAAAAGATGAATAGAGTTATAATAGAAAAATCGATTAAATATCGTATGTTTTGGAGCGGAAAATCGGTTCGCTAATTCGATTCCGTCTCTAACTAGAAAACAAAGGACTTTGATCGAGAAGAATTTAAAAACGATTTTAGTCCCAGTTCAAATTGTTTTTGTATTGAAAAAATTTAATGAATTTTTTAACAAATATTAAGAAATTACAATTGGCTCACGAACAGATTTGGATTTAACTGTAATTATTGGATTATGTTCAATTTTTTTTTTCGTTCATCATTTTATTAGATATGTAAAGAAAATTGACTAAAAAATTTCTTCTGTTTTAATTTAACTTCTAAAATTATTACAACTCGGAACAACCTAATTTTAAACCCAACATTTTCTACACAGGTCTCAATTTAGCCTTCCTTCTTCTAGGCTCTACTCTAATGAGTAGAGCTAAGAAGCAAACAGCAGCTTCTTCTGTAAACAGCAGCTTCTTTAGAGCATTTCCCTTAGTGTAAATATTTAACTATGATCACTATGATAATGAAGTTTTTCAAAATTGTTATTTCTTCTACTTCAGGCTACATGCTGCATACATATAGACAGAGATAATTTAATATTTTATAAACACTTAACTCTCCGCTTTCCGCTCGAAAATCGCTACCAAAATTAACACTTTTGTATAAAGTGACATACACGTTGCCATGGTAACGACCAATGACCTAAAGAATAGGTCTAGGTAGTCTAGATTAGAAATGAGTTGATCTAAGCATAACCTCTAGCCACATTTATGAAATTAACTACACCTAATTCCCGTATCCGTACACGAAGTTAAACGCAATAAAATAATAAAATAAACAGTTTATTGCTAATAACATTGACCTACTTTTACGAGAGAGCATTCGTGGTATAGAACGATCATAAAGTCGAATCTCGCGACTTAGCATTTTCCTAAATATGTTTTTGATAGGTGCTTGGTTTTTTTTTATTTATACGGATCTCGTATATTGTGCGGTATGTATGAAGATCGTTGTGAAGCTACTTAAGTTTCTTAACTTTCGTCCAACAAAAATGTATATCTATGTATATATATACTATGTATTATATATATATATATATATATATATATATATATATATATATATATATATATATATATATATATATATATATATATATATATATATATATATATTATATATATATATATATATATATATATATATATATATATATATATATATATATATATATATATATATATATATATATATATATATATATATATATATATATATATATATATATATATATATATATATATATATATATATATATATATATATATATATATATATATATATATATATATATATATATAGAAAGTTTTCAACCAGTGCGTCCTACCTGTCATGACTTACGGTGCCGAAACGTGGACACTAACAGTCGGTCTAGTCCACAAATTCAAAGTGGCACAACGTGCTATGGAGCGAGCTATGCTCGGAGTCTCTTTAAAGGATAAAATCCGAAACGAGGTTATCCGGAAAAGAACCAGAGTTACCTACATCGCTCGCAGGATAAGTACGCTGAAGTGGCAGTGGGCTGGACACATCGTTATTGTTTCAGTACCATAAAGTGTAATGATCAATAATTTAACTAATATTAGTAAATATTAATATATACATAAACATATAAATGAATTTATGAATGAGTTACTATATATAACTTGTTGTTTGCTTACTGAATAGCCTTATGGCTATCGTGTAGTCCACGCGAACGAACACCCTTGAGCAGATTACTAGCTTGGGATGTATAATGTATATGTAAATTTGATCCTAAAACCTTACCGTAGAGTATAATTTATGGTATACTTCTGAGACCTTGAACCGATCGGCGTTTGTAGTAAGGCAAGAACTAAGTATCGAGGATCAGAAGGGTACTATCGATTAATACATATGAAATACACTTATTTCTCTGACAAAACTTAAGCTTAAGTAAAGTTAAAAAAAGCTTAGCTTAGCTTAGCTTTTCTATTAAGTATTAGAAATTAGATAGTATAACCAAAAAACAATATTTTTATATAACGTATAAAAATTTTAACGTATTTGGATTTGAGTCCACGTGATTTTTTAACAACATTTTAATTCCGAATTCGGTTAGGTGGAGAGAGGAACTCGGTAAGTGACTGACAGCTTACATTTACATTTGGCTCACAAATCCTGGGGACTGTTCCGAGCTCTTCTCCTGCAACACAGGCACCCGTATGGCGTTTCCATGTATCCCGCCAATGGCATGGTAGGGTAGGTAGCCAGAGGGAACTATAGGAACCTAGATATATATATTCCGCCTTTTTGCATTCTGGCATTGCGTGTTCAATGGCGGAAGTCAACGCCGCGCTTTGCCTTGTTACCAGAGCGAATAAAATGAAAATCATTCATTCTCCCTGAGTGGGAATCGAACTCACAAACCGTCGCGTTTACAGGCAAGGGCTATGCCTCTGCGCCACGACGGTTCTCAAGCAATTTTGATTTAGCTAATTAAAATTTAACGTGTAAGTTAAAGTATAATCGTAAAATAGTTTTAACCTTCCATTTGTAATATACAAGCGGACAAAATAATTAGGTCACCTATTAAACGTATGTCGCGTGTAGTGACCATGTATTGAAATTGTAAGATTTTGATTTTTTTTATTTAAAATTTGTGTATGATTTATACAAATAAATTATGTAATTTTTATAAATTATGTAATTTTTATAAATTATGTAATTTTTTGCAAGAATATAAATAACCTTTTAAAAGACCGTAAGATTAAGATCTTACGGTCTTAATATGCAATACGTCGAAAGGCCTGTCTACTCTGCTAAGTATACAGCGTGAAGCTAAAAAAAGATATATTTTTTATATTATTATAAAATTTTATTTAGAATGGAACTGTGGTAGTAACCACAGTGAAAAAATAAGCAATATTGCGTTCAAAGAGTAAGGAAAATTGCTAGTTCACCTGAAATTGACCGTAAAATTTAAATATACGGTGGAAAAATTCACCCTTCATCCTGGCACACTTTGCGTAAAAAACGCTTATTACGACTTAATTCTGTATGAAGCGCCATAATTTAAAAAAAATACGTTATTCTCCTCTCCATGCGTGATACGGCGTGAAGTTGAAAAAAAATTCCACATAAACACTTTCCTTGTATTACAAAGAATATTTTTAAACAACAAAAATAATTAATTAATACTACTTTATCATATCTAGCCAACGTATATGTCATTTTTGTTGCCACCTTTTATTATACAAAGTGAGGCTTGAATAAATGACATGTCACGTGACATTTTTACTACAGTTTTACGTTTGAAATGACAAATTTCCAGCTATTGTCATCCGCTAACAATGTTTTGCTTTCATGCCCCATGAAAGAACTCTTTATGAATACATCAAGTTCATATAAAAATTGATTTTTAGAATTCGATGATCAAATCCACAATTTTTATATTAAAATATTGTACTAGTTTTGTGGGAATTCTAGTACGGTTATATAGTTATGATTATTTTTTTTTATATTTAGCTCCATGGTTGACACGATAAAGATAGAGATCCCGTTCCCGTCGCTAGATAAAAAATAATGTTAAGGCACTCCATTTTCCGTCTGAATATAAGACAATGTGTTTAATGTGTTCGTCTAGTCAACAACCAAAGCAAAGACGCCAAAATCATTGATTTCCCCGAGTGGGAATCGAACTCCGACCCGTCAAGTACACTCACATTCTTTACCAATCCGCCCCGATGGGATCAAAGGAATGTAATTTCTAAAATCCTAAATACAGAACAAATTGCATTAGTCTATCATCAAACGATTTAAACCTCACTTCAATGGAGTGTTAACCAGAGAGAGTAATGTGGTTCACAGAAACCATTTTACAATTCGATTATATTGGTACTATTGATATTATTTGATGAGAATCGTGGATACAGCTGGAGCTGTTTTATTTATTCAAATTGCCTTTTATTTTTAGATTTGAGTTTGATTTTTATCAATTACACCGTAATCTATATTAATAAAATAATATATAGATAGGTATCTCTTATAAAAAGAGGATAGTCTTAGATATTAAAGACTATAAAAGCAATAAAATTATGTCAATTGGGGCTCGCCGAAGACTGCCTAGGGATATACTCCCTACATGCACCATCGACTCCTGAGCCGCTACCTAGGTCGCATGTCGTCTAAGCTAAGCCTCTCCTGGTTCGCCGAGGGTCTCACCTGGCTGGGCAGGCCGTCCAGGTGGCACCTGATTCGCCGAGGGTCTCACCTGGCTGCGCAAACCGTCCAGGCGGCATCTGGCTTCTTCCATAGGCAGCATCCATCTCTCGCCCACGTTTCGGTTAGCACTCACCATAGGACCCATTGTGGTCCACCATAATGACACGTCCATGTTAATGGGCAACGAAAGATATTCATGGTCAGAGGGCAAGGCCCTGGTACTGTTCCCCCTCTCCCCCCTAGGGGGGTTGAGAGAGATGACAACAACGAGTTGGGAGCTTACAGGCAACAGCAGTTATTAGAAGGGAACTAGTCTGAATTATTGTTACCAAGTGTGACTATAAATGTTATTTACTTCAACATTCTTTATATTGTTTTCCTCAATTTGTTATGAAAAAGATATATATCTCAGTTTTTTTATAGTAGATATTTTTATACTAAATCTAACGATAAGTAAATTATTGCTTGTTAAGTATATGGGTAAGCCGCATGGAAGGATGCCCAGACGCTAGGGTTCCAGTTCAGCATAAATTTTTACAAAATCATTTTCTACTTCTAGTTAAGGCTGTGGAAAATATCAATTGTAATCAAATTCTTAATGAAAAATATAACATTAAGAAATATTTCTGATTTTATTGTAAATTAACTGAAAATGTTCAAAAATATTCTTAGTTAACAATTAGTAAATAATCTTCGAATAAATTATCTGATTAAATTATAGATATTTTCACAACATGTATCAAAAAAAAATCAACGAAACTAGTATGTTTTTTTGGTGAAATGGGTCTGACCGGTTTATAGAATGATTAAATATATATATATATATATATATATATATATATATATATATATATATATATATATATATATATATATATATATATATATATATATATATATATATATATATATATATATATATATATATATATATATATATATATATATATATATATATATATATATATATATATATATATATATATATATATATATATATACGGAGTGTCTTCACATTAAATTCTTTATCTACTTGTTATATACGAGAAAGAGAATTGAGTCATACGCAGGAGATGCCTAGATTGCTGCAAAATCTACGGTGTGATAACATGAATGATGACTTTTGCTTTAGAAAGGCAATTTTCTACTCGTTGAAGTTAAGCTATTTAATTTCCACGTGAGCCCCAAAATGTGAGGGTCAATGACATTTAACAATCACATTTGAGCTTGGCAATTTTCATATTGGAGTTTAATTCATTACGAAAAGTAAGATGATAATTTTAAATACTTTTTTATTTTGTTACTTATTATATATTTTCAATTATTTCATTAATATAATATTAATTGTATGAAGTATTTTTAGCTTCACGCTGTATTCCCTCTGGATATGCAAGGATCCTCGTGTTAAGACATTTCCACACTTCTGCAAAATTTTCGAGACATTTCGGGTTAAGTAGCAGTACCGAAAGGCGCGGTTTGTCTTCTTCTAAAAAATTAAAATAATCAAATCCCCTCAATAAGAATTGAACTAATCCTCTAGCATTTACAGTCAGACTCTGTGCCGTTGGGCCACGACGGCCTTTGCTTTTTATTTCAGTTTATTTTTACGTATCATAATATACAGTATTTGAGTATTATAGTAATTAAGTAAATTTAGTTCTTTGTCTTCTGCATACTTAGTCATTTTGTGAACAATGATAATTCCATGAAAAAAGAATCTTAATGTTATTGGACTATTGTATGAAATCAAACATATACAACGCCCAAAATTTTTATTCAGGGAAACCAATCATAATTTCAGTAGAGGTATCCTTTTCATCTGCCTTTCGATATGTCTAACACTCTTATCCTTAATGTCCGGCACTCTGGATATAGTGTACACGGCACCAAACAAATTTACACAAGCGAATATGTACATAAGTGTGTAAATACCGACATAATCTTCTATATACTTGAACGTCATAACGTGGATGAGGCGAAGCGATTGATGATAAGTGAAAATTACTGTTAGGATCATTGTGCGAATCTGGAACAAGAGAAATGTGAAAAGTTAAGAAGTGAAATTTTGATTCAATTATAAAGATTTTTTTTTAAATATTACGGTGAGCTATTTAATAGACGAAGGGTATATAAAAAACGGTATATATATAATATATAATATGTATATAATAATATATATAATATATATATAATTAATTTATAATATACAGTCGTAGCCAAAAATATTTGTGGACTTTTTATGTTTTATCATTCTTTTCCTTATAATCTTATGAAACAGTATTTTTTACAAAATGTATTAAAAAAATATTTGTGGAGAAGCAAATAAAGCTCAAAATGAGCTGAATACATAAGCTCAACGATAAAAAAGCTATTGTCTTTTTGGTATCTTAATATAAACATACTTTTGACATTCGTATTTTTTAAGACATTCTGTAAGATTAGATTAGATTCAAATACAATGTAGACATTAGTATTGGGAAAATAAATAAAATTAAAAAATAAATATATATATATATATATATATAATATATATATATATATATATATATATATATATATATATATATATATATATATATATATATATTATATATAATAACACACAAATAGCACAAATAAAGCTAATGTATGACTTTCACCATTAATATGCCTACTAAATTGCAGTAATACGGACGGAAGTCTTAGCACTATAGTATAGGTCCTCTATTATCTGCTAAATGCGGGTATAGCGTAAGCTAAAAAAATATCATAATATTATTGTTAGCCTACAATTATTAAATTTAATCGAATCACTACCTTAATACATTCGAATTCATATCCATTATAAAAAGACTTATTAAATGAGCTACGGGAGCAGTTAAGTCGCAATTGATTCTGACAGGAAAGTTTTGGTTTATTTAATTTAAGGCTAATTAAATCTTCAAAATTTGAACGCAACGATTAAACCCGCGGACTTGACCACTTTAATATCTTAATTTAGCAAGCTGGGCAGGATCTTAGTCTGTCAGAGCGCTTGGACTTTCCAATAGGAGCAGGTAAACCCGTACATTAAATTTTTATAAGTTTCATTTAATTACAATTTGTTTAAAATATTTTAAATCTATATTTTGCCCGTCTTACTATTGTTTTCACCTGCCAAAAGCTTATTTATACGAACAAGAGCACATTAACAAGTATTATTTCTAAGCAATTATTCCTTGCATTATTAATTTAACTCATAATATCAACTATCAATAAATTAGCTATGACATACGGAGTCATTGATATCTGTAGGGTTCCATCTATGATTACAATCTAAAAAGAGAATAATGCGTAAGATTTCTCTATTTATAAATATTTTCTATATCACAAAACTACTCAAAATTAGCATCTCCACCATAAATCAAGTGGCAAGCCATGTATACATACGAAGACTAGAAATCAAAGACTACGGGACATCTAATGACGTCACCGTCAGATACTTCTAACACCGCTAGCGTTCATATATAATATAGAGAATATCAAGGTAGTGATATGTAGAAATTAAAAAAATTAATTATTTTAGTATCCCGCACGGCAGGGTAGGCAGAGGTAACCGAGGAATCAGTGTTAGACACCTAGTTCCCGCATCGCCTTTCGAGGCATTGCGTGTTAAGTGGTGGACGTGTGAAAAATTGAAAATATTCATTCTCCCCGGGTTGGGGAATCGACACCACAACCGTCACGTACAGTAAAAATAATTAAACCATTAATGCATATTAGAAATAAGTCATTACTTATTTAATACATTTAATAAATTAGTTGACAGTACCAATCCGGCATGAGTCTTAAAATTTTTATATGTTTTCTTTAAGTAAAAGTTATGTTTTAAGCATTATTTTATCCTGATATGTTTGCCCGTCTTCGTCTACTTTTCACCTGCCATACATTAGATTTTATATAAAAAGACGACAAGACAAAACCAAGTATTAATTTTCATAACAATTATTCCTTCGACTAATTAATACTTATATACTACATATAAGAATAAACAAATAAATTAGCTATGACATACGGACGATCATTTGATATCTGTAGGGGTTCCATCTTATGCTATACCATGCCTAAAACTGGAGACCAAAATAGCGTAAGATTTCTCTATTTATAAATTATTTTCTATATCACAAAACATACCTCAAAATTAAGCATCTCCACCATAATCACAGTGGGCAAACCCCATGCTATACCATACGCAAAGACTAGAACACTCAGACAGACTACGGGCAGCCATCTAAGTGACGTCACCGTCAGATCAGCTTGCGTAAACACCGCTAGTGTTCCCATTGATAATACCATCAGAGAATATGCAAAGGTTAGGAGGTACTGGAAGAAATTAAAAAAAAAATAATTAGCTTCACGCTGTATCCCGCACCGGGCAGGGTAGGCAGAGGAAACTGTAGGAACCTAGTGTTAAGACACTCCGTTCCCCGCATCCCGCCTTTCGAGGCATTGCGTGTTAAGTGGTGGAACTCAACGCCGCGCTTTTTGCCGCGAAGAAATTGAAAATTATTCATTCTCCCCGGGTGGGAATCGAACCCACAAACCGTCACGTACAGTAAGAAATAATGAAATATATTAATTCACATTAGAAATAAATGATTACTTATATTAAAAAATAAATTTAATAAATTAGTTGAGTTCATTGTAGCGCAGTGGGTCAGTGGTCTTGTACATGCGTTCATCGTAGATTCATTCCCTTGTTAAGGGAAATTGTTATATTCTCATGATTTACGAAGCTGAGTTCCGTTACTCATGTCGTTTTACATGCTTACAGCTTGAACCCAAGGCTATTGCACAATCCAGGTGCATCCTGACTATATATGTTGATACTTGTTATATAAAACAATACCTATATTAAGAGATTCTTTATTACCCACAAAATATAATATGTTAAACATATGAATGCAAAGTAAAAGTGAATAAAACTTATACAAAACATAATATGAACACATCGTGGTTATTTAACATACACTTTTCATTTATCCGTTCTAAAAAAAAAAAATAACTTTCATTTCTGCCACTCAACGAAAAACGCCGAAAATTTGATTTAAAAAGCATTGCCACTAGAGGGAGAGAGAGAAGAGAGAGGCCTCTGTATATCCTTATTAAATACAGGACAAGCGTTAGATTGGAAAAAAGTACTTACTTACTTTTCTCTCTACTAGCCTCATTGCTATAATACACACACAGGCCCCACAAAACATGGCCACTGGTACCAAATACTTATCAGGATCGACATCGGCTTTTAACTGTATTAACGTTTTACTTTGATCAAGGAATATTATACAACCGCTCAACACATTGATTGTCGACAACATCAGTCCTATTTTCATTTCGTCGCGCCATATTAGATTTCTTACTGGAAATAAGAAGAAAATGTTAAGGTTTCAATTAATTAAAATTTCCATATTTTGGAAATACTATGTTAACTTCTAGGCTCTGATAAGAAAGCACAGGCAGCAAAAAAAAAGCTAAGGTAAAAGCGTTGAGTTTCCCCACTGAATAGGCGTTGTCTCAAATTGACACAAACTAATAGATTCCTTCTGCTCGTTATATAAATGATTGTTAGTAGTTGTTGAAGTGTTAATTCAGACTAAGTTGCATAAAGCATATAAGATATTCAACGCAGCGTGATGAGAACGTATGGCTTAGTGGTCAGAGCGCATGGATGCTTTCCATGGGGCGCGAGTTTAAATCTCACTGAGTTTTTAAATTTTTTCTTTAAGTAATTCACAAAACGTTGGCTTACGGCTTAAATACTAATTATTGACTTGAGACAAGACTCAATGGTTCCTGAGATAAGTGCGTTGAATCATATAAACTTATTTTTTTAAATATTTGTATAAATATAGATTTTCCAAGAATGATAAAATAATTTAACTCAAAAGGTCAAAGTTAATAATATCCAAATCGTGGGCGTAGCTGCGCCTTAGTACAAATTAAACTGCATTATATTATGAATAGTATGCAAATAAACTCAATATTCCTGCCATTTGTATTGCACATGAGATCATCGTATCTTAATGGAATAGCATCTGAGTAAACGACGACAGTGGGTTCCATCTTCGGAAATACAAAGTGCGGTGTTTAGTTTCGCATCTCTATACGTAGTTTTTAAGCTCAAAATTCATTTGTAAGTGACATTATGTTTATAAAAAAATAAAAATCCAATTAATTGTAAATATAGGATAAAAAGTCCAATTAATTCTAAATATTTAAGATTATATTATTAAAACTGAACCCTTTTACTTTACTGTCCTTGGGTCACTTTGTTGGAGGTCTGTCTGTCTGTCTATTAATCTGTCTAGACCATTTTGCCCAAGCCCACGTCTCTATGCGTATATACCACTGAGTCAAAGTAATCAAAACCTATAAGCTACTTCCCGTTGACCTAGAATTATAAAATTTGGCATTAACTTAGAATTTACATTTCGTACAAAACAATTGCCCAGTTATGTTATAAAATTGGTACGGAACACTTGATGTGTAAATCTGACTCGCAATTGACCGATACCATTGCAGGTTAAAATGGTATATATATATCCCTATATCCCTATAGGGATGTCACAAATGCCTTAAAAAATGTTTGTAACATATTTTTTTTTATTTCACAGTCAAGAAACAATCATAAACAAGTGTAACGGCGAGCGTAATGTTGATGAATAGCTCCGTGCCACGTGCGTGCGTCACGTACCTCCGTATATACAATATTACTTAGTAAATTCTGTACTCATACAACTAAACATACTTATTGCATTTGAGCTTCTTATGTTAATGTCAAAGAATTAAATATATATATATATATATATATATATATATATATATATATATATATATATATATATATATATATATATATATATATATATATATATAGTGAATATATATATATATATATATATATATATTCACTATTGCTAGTTTCATAGTACGAATGTATTTAATTCTATTTATGGAGGCGATTGTACCCTCTTTATAGTTAACATTTTTTCACGAAAAGTACGTATTTAATTCAAATAAAAAAAACTAGAAACCTATAAATAGTTTTAGAGAAAACAATGTATTTATATTTTTTTCTAATTGTAAGTACTTAAGAATTTTATTTATTCGTCTATACATATAATTGTGGATCGGAGGCCGTCGTGGCGCAGCATTACAACGTCTAACTGTAAACACGCAAGTTCCATTCCCATTCCGGGGACTGAATTATTTCATGTCCTCGCTCTGGTAACAAGACAAAGCGCAGCATTGAGTTCCGCCATTCAACATGTAATATCTCAAAATTAGGCGAAAAATGAGGAATGGAGTGTACCACAAGGTTCCTATTTTCTACCCTGCTATATGGTGGAAATAAACTTAAGTATTTTTTTTTGTACATGTAACTACTTACTTATGTCTAAGAAATGAAACTTCCCACTGGGCTTAGCTCGCTCACTCTCTTCCTTCAATATTTTAATTTCATTTTCAATATGTTCGTCGTCTGGACGTAGACACTTTAGCTTTGCCATATTCTTTTTGGCTATCTGGAAATAAATAAGTAGTTGATTTCTTTGTGGCCCAGCGGCACAGCGTCTGACTGTAAACGCGACGGTTGTGGATTCGATCCCCATACGAAGGAATTGCTTTTTTATTGCCTCACTTTAATAAGAAAATAAAGAATTGAATTGAAATGAATTTCACCACACACAACACGGAGTGTCTCAACTCTATGATCCCTCTGTATGTGGGTTACAGAATGAAGCTAAGTGCAGCAGTATTATTTTTTATCTTAACATAGTAATTAATAAACAATCGGAATTATCAAATTTAAAATACTTAATAGTTTTTACAATAAGGATAGAAAAAAAAGTGTATCATTTTTCGATATAAATCATTTTGAATGGTGGTTTTTTTTTTAATTATATAGTCTTAATAACTTCACTAATACCAATGTTACAAGCCAAAAATCATTCATTTTACTATGGGATAAAATGGCTTCACGCATTAACCCGCATAAAGCAGGATAGACAGAGGGAACCTAGTATTAAGAAACATTGTCGGGCGTGAAATGGTGATATAGACATAATATATAGAAAAAGTATGAACTAGCGTAGCGCTGGGGTAGACTCGAAAATACAGCCTTCGCGATAGATGTCGCTACAACAAGTTTTAGTTGAAATTTGTGTAGTACTGATTTTTTAATTAACATATTCGTATCAAAACGTCGTAGAGGGTGGACTGTAATTTATAAATTAATGACAAACTAAAATATATTAAAGAATATCTCAGTGATCTTCATGTATAACGTTTGTATTATTCTATTTAAATTGAAAAAATAGATTATAGGTTTATTTGATGTAGTATTACGCTATTACTTTATAATAAATATATAATAAACGGCATATTTTATTAATATTGGCACTATCAAAATTTTCATATGTACCAAAAATTTTACACATCATCCATAAGACCGTGTGGCCTAATGGATAAGGCGTCGGACTTCGGATCCGAAGATTGCAGGTTCGAGTCCTGTCACGGTCGTCGCAAGCCAGTCTCCATCGTTTTTGTTTTTTATATATATATTTATATTGTTAACAATATTTATTTTTAAAATACAAATTAATAAACTTACTTTATTGATGAAGTAACATGGTACTAAAAAAAAAATTCCTTTTATTTTATATCGGTATGTATGTATCTTTTTAGTTCTGTTAATAACATAATGATAAAATGTATTTATTAATATGAAAGATTTTTAATATATCTACAGGATTTTTTTAAAATTAGGGTTAAACATTATTTTCACTCGCCACGCCCTCTACATTATTATAATTCACATACATATTTTTGAACATGAATTGGGCGGAAAATAGATAATGGACTATTTTAACACTTGGTTCTCTTCACTTTCTTTCAAATAAACATTCACTTTCTATTGAGCTACGATACGTAGCACCGCTATGCCAGCCGCCTACGATAGGCAAAATAAAAGCATATTAATAAAGTCACACTCAGACATGATAATTAGTATTTAACTCATATTAAGCTAAGTATGAATAGAGTGAAAATATTTTTAATGAAATAAATTTTTTTTCACCATCCTTGAGACTGACGAAAAGCTTTTTTATTATAAAGTTTTATTTTTGATACACTTAAATATAGATATTATATATATATATATATATATATATATATATATATATATAATATATATATATATATATTATATATATATATATATATATATATATATATATATATAATATATATATATATATATATATATATATATAGATATATATAGTATATATATGCTTTTTCCTATATATAGCATAGTAGATGAAGAGAACCAAGTGTTAAAATACCCCTTATATTTTCCGCCCAATTCATGTTCAAAAATATGTTTGTGAATTATAAAAATGTAGAGGGCGTGGCGAGTGAAAATAATGTTTAACCCCAATTTGAAAAAATCCTGTAGATATATTAAAAATCTTTCATATTAATAAATACATTTTATCATTCTGTTATTACCAGAACTAAAAAGATACATACGTAACGGTACAAAATAAAAGGGATTTTTCTTTTAGTACCATGTTACTTCATCAATAAAGTAAGTTTATTAATTTGTATTTTAAAAATAAATATTGTTAACAATATAAATATATATATAAAAAACAAAAACGATGGAGACTGGCTTGCGACGACCGTGACAGGACTCGAACCTGCAATCTTCGGATCCGAAGTCCGACGCCTTATCCATTAGGCCACACGGTCTTATGAATTTTATATGAAATTTCAGATTCACATACATATTTTAAAATTTAATGTATTTTATTTATATGTACCGTTTAATAGAGTATTACTTTATTATAAATTTTTCAGCTTATTTAAATTTTTACTTTTGATCAATACATGATTGATCGAAAGTAAAATTTAAATTTTGTTACTGAAAATCTTGAATTTGGATAAAATTGAAAAATTTAATTTGCTTTCTTTTAATTTCATGCTATTTCCAATACAGCTGGAAGTAAAGAGACTCTAGTTCTAAGGCAACTGTTTCTCAATTTTTCAATCAAGATGCCACTAGCACGCAATATCTCTAAAAATTGAACGTGACTCCGGTGCTTAGTAATTCAACCCCTTTAATAGAGGCTATATATATGCCGGAATAAGTATCTTGTTACAAACAGGAAGCTAGTTAAATAATGTCTATCGTGTAATACAAAATTTCTGTATTTCGATGGTAAATTTCCTTAAATAAACGAAAACCTTTTAGTTGTAAATGATTTATGAAGAATTTGGTTGAAATCTGGGTACGTAGTATTTTTTGTTATATTTGAACCCCCATCTCTCGCTGAACATTTAAGAAATACTCACGCTAATGCTTCTTTCTACATATAGCAGGGTAGACAGAAGTAGCCTAGTGTTAAGACACTCCGTTCTCCATTTTCCGCCCAGTTTGGAGACATTGCGTGCTGAGTGGTGGAACTCAAAGCCGCGCTGCGTCTTGTTACCGAAGCGAGTACATTTAAAAATTCTTGATCCCCAAGTGGAAATCGAACTCACATTCATCCCATTACAGTCAGAAGCTGTACCGCGGTGCCACGACGGCCTTTAAGCTTTAAGCAGTAGAAAAAAGCTTACCTCAATTTTGCCAACTTTTATCAAATAACTGGGTGATTCCACAACCAAGAATAACGATACAAACTGCAATAAAACCAGACCGGCGATCAAATACAGTCTTTTCTCATCACTAAGTCCGAACTGTACCATATATCCAGCTGACGTCATAAATATTATTAACGTAACCATAATTCCCCGATATTTGTTTGCATTTATCTCACGTATATATATTGGAATGCCTAAGTAAAGTCCTGCTGTGGATATTCCGGATAATACGTGCAGTATGATGGCACCAAGATCAGTTTGTGTTAGAAGGAGTGGAACACATGAGGCCTGGAACGAAAACAAAGATTCAGGATTTAGTAAATTAAATTAAAATATTATATAAAAGGAAGTTCCTTTTCAAAAGTTTAAAATTTCTAATTTTTAATCTCTTCTTACTTTGAAAAGGTTTTTTTTGGGCCTAATAAATTCGATAAAATAGTAAAACACTATACTGGTAACTATGCTTTCTACGAAGTTAGAAATATAAATTTAACATATTCAGGCTTAAATTCCACTTCAGAAAGTTCTAAGAAATAAAAAGAATCGGTTAAGTGCGAGTAATACTCGCGCATTTGTTTTTATTATAACGGAAACTAGAAACGGAGACTAGAAAGCTGCAATTTTCACAAATTATGCAGTTTGTGAAAATTTCAGCTTTCTAGTTATTACAGTTTATGAGATACAGTCTGATAGACAGACAGACAGCGGAGGCTTAGAAATAGGTTCCCGTTTTTACCTTTTAGGTACGGAACCCTAATTATAGTTTCACACTGTATGTAGGCACATATAGCATGGTAGGCAGATTGAACCTAGTGTTAAGACACTCCGCTCACCACTTTCAGACAAATTTTCTAGTTTCTTTATCTTGTTACCAGAGCACAATACTGCATTCATATTAAATAATTTATGTGTTCAGGTTATACAAATGCTATTAGATTTCTATACATAAACTGAAAACGGAGAACGTAGTGTCTTATTACTAACCAATAGGCTATCTCTGTCCTGAACCAACAACAACGGTTTTAGGTACATAACTAACAAACCAAAGAAATACATAAAACACTGAAAAAACACTTACCCCTTGTAATAAAATAACTAAATATATACCAAATTTCCTCCCCCATTTGTCAATTAGGAACCCCTGTATAGGAGCACTGAGTATACACGTCACTATAAATGATAGGGAAGTCCATGGTACGTAGTATGGTGTAACGAAATGCCCTGAGTGGTCTGCTATTGAGAGATTAGTACTTTCTATCCCATGAGTGAAGAATGGAAGACTGACTGAAAAGGAAAATAACGTTTAAATCGGATGGAACACATCACTGTTAACTAGTGTTGCGTGAATCGAAAGAATAACTTACAAAACCATTTTTATTTTTAATGGACTTCACTAAACTAGTGACACCGCAATTGATACCTAGTTTATATATTAAGTGATTTAGTTATTATATAAACATGCATTGTTAGCTTTATACGTCCATGTGTATATATATATATATATATATATATATATATATATATATATATATATATATATATATATATATATATATATATATATATATATACACATATATATATATATACACATATATATATATATATATATATATTATATATATATATATATATATATATATATATATATATATATATATATATATATATATATATATGCCCATAAATGTTTCCACTTGTACCACTTTGTCTATCAATGAAAATCGGTATAAAATCGATCTCGTATCTAAAATCTGTTGCATTTACCGTTCGACCCCAAGCTAGTTACTTTGCTTAATGATTCAGCAAATACTAGATTTAAGTGACTCCCTAACCCATCCACTCCTCTCACCATAGTGATCGAAACCTCAAGTGACCTCATAGTACGGTACAATTTTGGTAAATATTTTAATATTGTATTATGAAAGCTTTGTGAAATCTTATATCATTTATTTGTTTAATAAACTTTTTATACAGAAGATTTTAAGAACAGCAGAGAGTACTTTACTTAAGAGTTATGGGAAAAGAAACTGACTTGGAAAAATGAACAGTCCATTTTGTCTCAGAGCTAATTTTGCTCCTATACTATGTAATCTACGCGGCCCTTGAAAATATATCTGAAAAGTTGCACCGAACTTCGAACTTTTTGGAGACGCTGACGCTCTGGTATCACGCGAACTGTGATACCAGAGCGTCAGCGTCTCCAAAAACTACGTGCAAGATCTAGTATAATGTGATAATGCCGAAACAAAAGATTTATCGTGTAATGAATGCCTTTTAAAAAGTTTATAATTCGTGTCCGTATTCATTTGTAATATTTGAATACTCTTTTCCAAATTTATGTAAATAATACTTAAACTTCTTAAATTTAGATATATATTTTGTGCTATATGTTGATATATATGTTGTTCTATATAGGCGCGACTAGCTAAAGGTTAGCCGTCCAAGCGCTCTGAAGCCGCGTGTTCTTCATGAAACTGCGTTTAAATTCTTATATGCTTTATACAACTTATTACGATCTTTGTAGGGAGAATTTTCGAAATTTCCACTACTCAAAGATTATTGCAGATAACAATCATTTGGCAAGAGAGAATGCTATTTTTATTAAATATTTTGATTATTTTTAAAGTTTTAATCTACACTTAATACTGTAAGAAAACATTTAAAGATCTTAACATAGCGGAATTAGAACCCTCGCCTCATGGAAACCGTCCAAGCGCTCTGACCACTAAGCCATGCTTTCTTCATCAAGCTAAAGGTTAAAGTTACTTTTGCCTTTTTTTTATATGGGCTATGAGGACCGTCTTAGTGCAGAGGCACAGTCTGCCTGTAAATGCCACGGTCAGTGGGTTTGATTCCCACTCAGAGAGATGGAATTATTTTCATTTTCTTCGCTCTGGCAACAAAACAAAGCGCGGCGTTGATTTAAGTGGAGAATGGAACTGCCACCGGTTTCCTCTGTCTACCCTACCTGCTATATGGGGGATACAGCGTGAAGCTATTTAATTTATTATGACATTTAATTTTACGTTTATAATTTATAGAACATTAACTTATTTTTAAACAAATAGCAAAATAATAAATTAATTGTATAATTAATAAATAAATATAATTGTCACGTATTTTGATTACTCATCATTACTTGTCATCCGATATGATTGAAAATTTCTACACATGTCTTAATCCCACAATACTTTGAGAGCATGACCAGAATAATAAAAAAAATATATATAAAGTAAAGTAATGAATAAAAAAATATAAAGTAAAGTAATGAATGAATAAAGTCTTGGTTTTTTAAATTAAAACAAATGTTATATATAAAGTTACATCATCGATATTTTAGTATTCAAAAATATGTAAATTTAAACGATATGTAGCTGAATGGATACGTTAATTATAAAAAATAA
The DNA here is from genome assembly GCA_037127375.1 of Dione juno. NCBI lineage: Eukaryota > Metazoa > Arthropoda > Insecta > Lepidoptera > Nymphalidae > Dione > Dione juno. The sequence goes on along the minus strand of JAXRJS010000088.1, from coordinate 4,719,067 downwards.
CGATAAAAAGTGTACAGCACTAGGCTATGAATCAGGTGTACTGTTTCACTGAACTGTTGAACTACATTTTCGAGACATTTCGTATTGAGCAAATGATAATAATGTATTTGATCGAACGCGTAATCATCGCGTGTACGCGGTCTCGCAGTCTAGTTGGTTTTTTTTTATAACATCTATAATATTTTTTAATCCTACTATGTGCAGATATACACTCTCGGCATGTCCAAATTCATTTATTGCTTGACATCCGGGACGTGTGTAGTAATTTAGAATGTAATTAACTATCGATACAAGACATATATTAGATATATGGCATATAAGATACATGGCAAGAAAACATAATTGTTAGGAATTACTGCATAGGTTATAATTACGTGGCAAATTTAATATAATATGTGGCGAAACAGAAGGAAAAGGAAAAAAGAAAAGGACTATAGTTTGATACCTCCATGCTATCTCGAAAAAAATGATAATGATCTTGACCGACAGACTACAGGCATACAGTCAGATAACTAAGTTCATTAAAGGTTATTTTTCTTTTGAGAACATAGATCCATACAAATGGAAATCAACAAAGAAAAAAATATTAATTTATTCTAATTATTGATTTGTCATTTTAATAAGAAATATATAAAATAAATTCCAATGTCATCATGAAAAATGAAAATTTTAACAAAATATATTATATATTAAAAGATTATAAATAATCTATAATGTATGTATACATATTGTACACTTGTACTTTGACAATAACAAAACAGATTAAAAAGAAAAAATACTGAAGAGAATATGCCTACTAGTATTTTCAAGAATGAAAAAAAAATAGTATACGTATCTACATACATACTGACTACAAAAACTATTAAAAACAAACGTAATTTAAATAATTAAAAACTCACCTATAATTGATAACGCAAACCGTCTGAACACAGATCCCTTATCAACGTCAATTCTGTTAACACTTTGCGTAATCGTAAATACCATTTTAACACCAAACTACTGTACGCTCAATTTCACAATAATACTGAGGTAATTTGATAAAAACCTCATATTATATATGATTTAAGCACGTCTAAGATTTCAATGTCACCAAAGATAACATTTATTTGCAAAGCAAATGTAGTGTGAAGATACTACAGTTGTAAAAACGGTATTAAAAACTGATATAAAATAAATATACGTGAGGAAGCCGTGCCGTTCGTGTATTAAAGTCAATAATACGACTGAATTAGAGTTAATAATGTGCTTCGTTTAGACGTTTAGTGGCCATTTAGTGATGTTCTTTGTACTGGACGATTGATAAATTGTATGGAAATTGAAAAAAATAACTTTATTATACAAAACACATAGGCATATATAGAGATATTTAGGCATATTTTCTGGAGATTTTTTTTATTGGTAGATTTAATTTGTTTTTCAAATTTAGTCATTTCATTCTCCTCGAGTGGGAATCGAACCCACAACTGACGTGTTTACGTGACGTTCAGACGCTATACCGCTACGCCTCAATATAAATTTTAATATTCTAATTACAAGATATGCCTACTTTAAAACGATTCAGAGATATTTAATTTATTATTTGCATTCCTTATCATACATCAATAGTTCTAAGAGGACGGTAATGTGTCATAGACAATGAATTTTATTGCAACTGTTTACACCATGTTTCAAATTCGAAATATCACTAGCAATCTTTTATTTAACATTACGAGAACATGTTAAATTCATTTGTAACTGTAGCCATCAGTGAGGGAAATGGCCTACTACAAAAACGTTTTAATTAAGCGCTAAAGTATTCGTGTTTTTTATCAGTCAAGTATATTTGCATAGGTATCCAATCAAATTTTGTAACATTCAGACAGCAGGTTCAAATTTGTTTTATTTCACGCAGTGTCCAGCATATAGCAGTTTCGAGAGAGAGAGAGAGAGAGAGAGAGAGAATAAACTGTCAAGGCCCTCCGCCCTCCGCTAACCGTTCAAATCAAAACACTGTGTGATAAGGAGCAGTACTCGATGCCACACTTGAAAGCTAACTACCAGAATGAAGAAAGAAATAAAGGAGGATGGATAAGGCCACAACTTTTTAACCTAAATGCCATTGTATTCTTATAATAATGATTTATATAAATCATTATAATAAAAAGGTCTTACAAATAAATCAAAATAATATTTTATATAAAGGAGGCCATCATTGATATATTATTTTATATCCTATAACAAAATTCAGAATTAGCGCCATCTAGTGTTCCTGAAGTGATATTCCATAAAACGTCGTTTTTCCATGTAAAAGGATATTGATAGTAGACTTGAATCACACAATAACACTATTAGATACAAATTAGGTAAATGTTCACAAATTTAATTTGTTTTTTTATAAAAGTTAATAAATTTTATTTGAAATATAAATTTTAATATCATTATTTTTATTTTATTAGATGCTTAATATTTGTCCCTGGAGTAAGAGACGCGGACTTCCAAGGAAGCGATGGCTGGATGTTGTGATACAGGAATTGTCATTGAATAGTCTTAAGTTGAGTGGGCTTAGTCGGAAGGCCGATCCTGGCAACAATAGGACCGGCAAGGTAAAAAATAAGGTGACCCATATGGGAAAAACTGTAAGCCCGAAGGTTGTTGGAATACAAAGGAAAACCTCCACTCAGTAGAATAAATGATTTTCATTGTACTCAATCGCGAAAAGGTGCGGTTAGAAAAAAAAGTAATTCTGAACAATGAATTTTTTTTCATTTACAGTTTATACTTATTTTATAATTTACAATTAATTTAACAATACAAGTTTAAAATTACAGAAAATATATCAAATTATTTGAAATAACTCAATTTACTTGGTTTCTGGGTGGATTAATTAGCCATTTTAGTTATAGTATACTTTTACATTTTAGTTATTATATAAAACCCATTGCACGTGGACTTGAAAATACATTATTTCCATATTCTCTCACTGGTTTCCCACTGGATTTTCGTTTGTGGTTGGTTTCGTTTCCAGCATTGACTTCCGTCATTCAAAGTCAACCACTCCAAAGTCTTGGAACACGAACTTTCAGCCCACTTAAAGTTATGCTTGAAGATAAAAATATTTGAATACAAGTTATAGTAGACTCGCCAGTTACAACGCTCTAGTGAGATAATAATGATTCTGTCTAACAGGCCCATCCGGCCACTTAATGTGTCCTTACGGCCAATACTACTTCTATTACCGTAAGAATTATTTTAGAAATTTTATGAATTTTCTGAAAATATCTTTTATACCGCTGCGCCTAATTACAAGAAATGCCAATTGTAAACATACATATATATATATATATATATATATATATATATATATATATATATATATATATATATATATATATATATATATATATATATATATTATATATATATATATATATATATATATATATATATATATATATATATATATATATATATATATATATATATATATATGTATTATACAGAAACATGTACGAGTAAGTACCACGACTATACATGTAGGTTAGTCATTCCAAATACATATCTACTCTGAGAAGAGTAAATTTGCTTTTCATAAGTATATTCATACACAAGACTATTTTATGGGACATTATATGTCCTTTATTTCAAAGACTTCTTGCCGTCAATATTTAAACACATATTGGGTGGTCTTAACGGAATACCGTTCAACTAATTTAAATATAAATAGTTCTAGGTTGTTAAGGTTCCCGCATCCCGTATCCCGCACATTGCAGGGTAGGCAGAGGGAACCGTAGGAACCTAAGATCAATGTAAGACACTCCGTTCCCCACATTCTGTCTTTCGTATTGCGGCGGGCACTGCGTATTGAGTGGCGGAACTTAACGCCACGCTTTGCCTTGTTGCCAGAGCTAAGAAAATGGAAATTATTCATTCATTCTCATGGGAATCGAACCCACAAACCGTCGCGTATACAGTCAGTCGCTGTCCCTCTGCAACGCGACCATAGATATAATAAATCATTTAATTGTATTATTTTGTAATGACCCGCTCGAAGCTTCGCCGCTTAACTAAACCGAATTGCGTTCGTTTCGATGTTCGATACACGAAATTACACTGTACGTGTTCAGTAAAATCGTGTTTACTCTATTTTTTTTTTTCTAAAACAAAAATAGCCTAAGTTACTCTTTATTACATCAGCTACCTGTCATGGAAAGTCCCGTCAAAGTTTGTCCAGCCGTTTCAGCAATTAGCCAGAACAAACAGACAGACAGGCAACAATTGTAAAAAAAATGTTATTTTGGTATATGTACATATACGTACGTATATATATTAATATGCATATAGTTTACTACATACTAGCCGGTTATTTTAATATTACAAACACACATTCCAATTTTATTTATTACTACGTATAGATAAACAGAAAGAGAAAAGATAGAAGAAGAAGATAAGATAGAAAAAGAAATTTTAAAAAACATTAAGTAAAGGAACTTAACCATAATACAGTAGTGAAAACTGCATTTGACTCTATTGAGACATTGCTGAGATTAGCGTGCACCAACGCGTAGGCAAACGGACAAACAAATATTATATATATCGATAAATGCCCCAAATAATCCTTTCTGTATATAAATCTTCCATGTACAGACAACGATCAGTTACATTTTTATTATAATATGTATAAATTGAAACAAATTTTTAATACTACATAAATATACAAACTATTTTTTTTTTGCACACACAAGCTATATCGTTGCTATCTGTAGACTGCATTATTGCTACATATAAATAGAATTTTATGAATGGATTTCAGTCTACTTTATTCTAAAAAGTTTGAGTCTAACTAAGTCTAGTCTAGGTTATGAAACAAAAAAAAAGCAATATAGCACATGCAATAAATAATTTACTAATTATTTGTGACTATTTTAGTTAATAATTATGTAGGATTTACACGTCATTATATATAATTTTTTCTGTGTATCGTGTAATTGCTAATTATATTATGGGTAGATTACGAAAAGGCGGGGTAGGGGTAGATCTAAGAGTACCACGTTGATAAATGGGCAAAAGTAAACAAAAAGACTAGGTCTTGGTGTTGACCCTCGTTTAACAGGTAGAACATTTTGGTTGCACATTCCTCTATAGGATAAATTTAATTTGTCATCTAGAATGATTTCCATAATAATACAAAGTGAAAGAAGCCTCTTGAGTTTAGACAAAATTGTCGTGAAGTCAGTTTTAATAAATATTTACAGTTTCTGTACTGACATTTAATAAAGTTATTAATTTTCATATTTGTATAGATTTTGAATGAAGCTCCTTTACCGGATTTATCGCTTATTATTTATTTTGTATTGTATCTTATATGATCTAGAGTAAGCTTACTCACTTTCAATTGGTAATATTAACATTTATCTTTTTTTATCTTTTTTTTTATTATATAAACTGACTGTTATCACAGAAGCTGAGTGCAATTAGTTCTAGTCAAATATTCTGCAAGCGTTCACTTACATATTAAGTGCTATGCACCTTCTAACTTAGAGTAGGTGAAAGGATTGTGTAGAATGCACCCTACAAATTGGTTTATCTCGCGAAAATTAGTTTCTATGTTGGTTTTCACTCCCTTCTATGCTACTTTAGTTCAGCTTCAAAATTAAATTCATAAAGATTTTCATTCATACGTCAATTGTTGACAGCTTTTGATGTTTCAGCTGAAGCTTATTTAAATTAATAAATATAATAAAAAAATATGCAGTATGAACTTCAATTTATCACAAGTATTTAAAAAAAGAACCAAAAATACGTCAAATAGATTATGAAACAAGGCGTATACTCGTATGTATGTAAAAGGACATGTATTTAGATCCTATACATTTCATCTTAATTTTCGGTTTCACGTTTTATGCAGCAGTAGTATAATAAGACAGAGTACTTAGTGTCGAAACTCTCCGTTTAATAATTTCCTCTGAAATAGAGACATAAAGCTTAAAGCTAAGCGGCTTAAAGCTTAAGACATCAACGACGTATTTTGACCTTACCAGTGTTAGGAAATGAAAAAAGCTTCTGTGAGCTTCTGAGCTTTATTAATAACAAGAACACTATCTTTGTAAGAAGCTAAAGAAACATAAACATTTAGAGATGCAATAAAAATCGTTAGAATAAAATAACTGGTAAAAGTACGAAAATTAGTAATAAAATATTTGGTTTAATTCAGAAAGTTTAACGTAAACTTAAATTATAACTTAGAGTGTAAAATGTAATGAGCATATACATAAATTGGTATTGGTATTGTAAATCTTCCTCGGAGGGTATTGAGTTCGATTCCTAGCCTACACATAGATAAATGCCCACAATCGACGTTAAGTGTTGAACTGAATAACTTATTATTTAAATAGCATTCTCTCTTGCCAAGATTCAAGAGAGGTGCAGGTTCAATTTTCATTTAATATTTAACTAATGATTACCTTTTCTTAACTTAATATATGCTGAAATATAAAAAAAAATTATGAATGATATATTATATAATCTGTATCGTCTATAATACGAAATCAAAACGAATATCGATATGTCAATTCGAATAACATGTATGTATGTAACTAACTAGTCATCTATCTACATTTATAGGAACTGACGGGTGATATCACATGGTATAGTGATGTGCAGTTAATTTTTTTATTAATATTTCGTTTTTTTCCTTCTTCTCTTTAAATATTTTTGATGTTTTACAGGACAGTGAGGCCGCTCTCTATCTAACTGTACTCCATTTTTTTATCGATTTGTACTATATTTTGTATGCATCAAAGCAAGCAAAGTGAAGGGAAAATAGTTAGTACATGATTTTGTATGAAGATTTGTCTTCCTACTGGAGAGAGCTAATGAAAATATTTAATATCCCAGCATGGATCGAACCTACAACCATTGCTTTTACAGTCAGACTTTGTGCCAATGCGCCACGACCGTCACTTAAAAAAAAAATTCATCTCCTTAGGGCTATCTCACCTAGGGCTTAGTAAGGGCCCTTTCACAGCTAAGACAATTTGGTTTTGGCATTTCACGGTGATTTATGGTGATTGTTGACACTTTGTAGAGATTAATATCTCATCACATACATAATATATTTGTGAATATATAAACAATAGAAAAATTTCCATCACATTGTACTTGAAAAGTTATCTGTGTGAGAAAATTGAATGTATACACTTTCTGTAAACAAATATTTTCTTGAAACACCTACACGATTCAATGAAAATATATGAAAATACTAGAAGTATTTGTATAGCTTCATGTTATATTCTATATAGAAATCAATTTGCAAGGACCTCATCTATAATACCTTTACGGGAGTATGTTGTTTTACAATAGCCCTATAGATAATTGATAGATAAATCTATAGATCTTTATTATCACATAGCGTTTCTAGATATTTAAAAAAAAGTTAAAACATGCTTAGTTATGTATGGATTGTGAAACTTTACAGAAAATACTGTCAGAAGATTTTTTTATCGACATTTCTGTCGCATCGATTATGCGATTCCGTCAGTATGAAATTAGTATGCAACTAATTGCATGTTTTTCAAGACCAATTAATGTAGGCAACATATATTTATAGTATGAAAATAGATATGGTAGTATCTAAATACTAGCGTATCTATTTTCATACTATAAATATATGTTGCATACATTAATTGGTCTATGAAAAAAAAATTGTATCGATTTCGATCGTTATAATCACAAGATTTGTCCAAACTTCAAAATTAGATTTCAGTTTTATATCTAAAAATGATATATCTAACAATGTATTACTATGTTCAAAAAAAAATGTTTGTAGAAAAGGTTAAACTACTTGTTTTAGCTTTAAGCTTTTTTCTACATATAACCTAAAGACACATGCGTTCGCCGTCTTCCGTCTGAATATGAAACATTGCATTATTGCTGTAGTGCAGTGGCGATTGTAGCCACGACTATCGGATTAACAATCAAACACCGTCGAAGCCTTGAACTATATGAATCTAAGTGCCGGTTTCACCACTTGCTGATAAAGTCACAGATAATAAATATATTCCTTGTCTGGCAGATTTTGATTTCATAGGACTCAAATAGAAATATCTAGCAGATAATTACCTGTTTACGCCTATCAGCTTTTATCTGATAGATAGCATTACTTACCAGGTTACTATCTGAAAATATATATAAAAAAAATCCTACCATAAGATACAAGTAGAAAACATTAATTATAGAGTCTTAAAAGGGGTTTAAAAGCAAAACACGTACTGATAACATCGCATGATGCAGCGGAAATTATCCTCGTAATCGCCGATAAAGCGAACACTCTACGTCATACCCGAAGCTCGTCATACATAGATCTACTCAGTTTAATTCGCGTTAAATATACTAAATTTTGTATAAGAAGGCATTTTTAAAGTTAATTATGACATTTTTAACATGTTTTTTTTTATTTTAAACAGGTCAGGTAAGGATATCTTGCAATACTGCGTCCGACTTTTGCACTTACACACCAAAATTCACTTATATTTGTCAAATTATATGTTTTGTGACACTTATATTTTTGTAATAAAAACCTATAGTGACAGGTGTGAGTTCGATTCCCACTCGTCTTAATAAATTATTTTCATATCCACGCTCAGATAAGAAGTCAATCCGTGGCGCTGTCTTAACACCAGTGGGTGTTCTTAGCACTTAACATCTATACCCATCCTGTATAATGCAAGGTAAGCAGGGGCCTTTATTGCCATATATACTGTACAGTGTAAAATTTAAAAAAAATACTACAAAAAGTATATGTAATAAGTAAAACCAATTCTATAATTCTCCAATTTAAGGACTTCTTGAAAATATCGTGATATTAACTGGTGTTAAAGCCTTTTTCATTTTGTTTCCAATAAAAAAATGTCCCTGAACTCACTTAAACGGCTCTACATCAGAACAAAGCGTGACCTCAGCTTATTGTTGTGTTAATTGCTTTATTCTTATCATAATTAAAACGTTCATATAAAAAAGCTTAAGAGGCTCAAAAATTATTTATATTATTATACTATGACACGAAAATAAACAAATATCGATCGAGTACGAGTCGAAAGTATGCACCAGAGAGTTCCGTACCAATTTCATTATTGTAGCTTATTGTATAAGTTCTCCTTGCCATATTCTAATATTCTAGATTACTTCTAATTTCGCTGTGAATTTCATATAAAATACGACAAAAACTTAGAAGTTAGAAGTTTATTTTTTCTATTCGCCCTAAGGGTCTTCAAACCTGGATATAAATAAGCCAGGTCGTGACAGACGGACAGACAGACAAACAGATAAGAAAATGATCTAATAAAGGTACCGTTTTTTTAATAATATTGCGGGTCACAGCTTGTTTCTTTTAAAATCCTTTAACATATTTTTATTTAATACATAGCATTCGAATAGCTAAATTGAATTATTTAAATGGTTAAACTTTTATAATATTCTTACATCTATAAATAAGTCGAACAATTGTGTTCCATCTAAAAAGGGCTTAGCTAGGAGTTATGTCACCTCCAGACGTTCAGTACTTATTTAATGGACCTTTAGAAAAATATCATAATTTTGTAAAAACTAAATTTAAGTTTTATAATATCTTACTTGAAAAAGCACTAAGCGGTTCCAAGGCACGAGCTTTATTCCCTCTATGTATAACATTATGTACAATACAGTTTCGGTAGTTGTGCTAAGAAGACGAAATACCTTGATATTAGGTTGTTTTTGCTAGCTCTGCTATATGCGGTATAGTGTCAAGCTAAAATAAAAATATATAAAAAATTACAATTATATATTATTATTATTATTATTATACAATTTTTTGAATTATGATTTTTATAATATTATATGACAAAATACGCTCTTTAAAGCTTTACGCTGGAAGTAATGTTATTATGTTAGTTGTTCTTTATTAGTGTAAATCGCAATAAAATCTGTTGCGTATGTTAATATATATATATATATATATATATATATATATATATATATATATATATATATATATATATATATATATATATATATATATATATATATATATATATATATATATATATATATATATATATTATATATATATATATATATATATATATATATATATATATATATATATATATATATATATATTATAATGGTTAATTGCTTAAAAGTTCTTTTATCACCTCCATCTTCTTTATAATTTTAATTGCTTGTTTTGGCCCAAAAGTTTCTCTAGAAGCTACAAAGCCATACAACGTCTGTTGTAATTTTTTTTATATAGCTTATTTATATTTTTGACTATCAATTACTAATAATTAATAAAATTTTACATATATTTTTTAAAAACACTACTTTAAGTATTTTTTATATACACATAAAAAACATGATTCAAGTTAGGTTTTATATAAATTTTTATATGTAATTTTATATTTTAGACGAATCATTTGCCCCACAAAAGAGTTTATTAAAGCCACGCCGATGATGAAAGGTATGGAAATTTGAACACAATTAATACACTTTGCATAATCTGTGTATTTTAATCTCGCTAGCTAATCTGTAATATCGAGGACATAAAGGATTGGATGAGATTTTAATATTCGCCTATAAGCTATGGATTAAAAACTTGATAGACAATTTTTTGTAAGGTTTTTCTTATGGTTATTGAGAAATTGTTTTTATTTTTAGCGTTTTTGGGGAAAAATTGGTGAAAGCAATAGCTGAGGCTTCGATGTTCACTAAAATAAATTACTGGCTTTAGTCTCCTTGCTATATTACGCAGAGCGCGGCGTTGAGTTACGCCATTCAACAGAGAGTGTCTTGAATTCGAATTACTGGTATAAGTGGATTAATATGTAAGGTTAAAAAAAATCTTGAACGTTCTTTTGTGTTTGTTAGTCAAACATCACTATATTTCGATAAATATATTCATTTGACAAAGTGAATTGTATGTGGAAATAGTAGAAGAAATGCGTAGAAAAGTTTTGATGAATTTTATATAACACTAGCTTTACATACGGTTTTACCGAAATGTCATGCCTATATGATACCTCGATAATAACGTATACTTACAGACACTAACGAATCTACTAAAATTAAAAAAAGAATTTACTGTACATATTAATTATCTTAAATTCTTCTCTTTTCACGCTATATCCCGCATAGAACAGCGTAGAGATAGAGAATTTAGAGTTAAAATATTCCATTCCCCGCTTCCCGCCTTTCGAGACGTTGCGTGTTAAGTGGCTGGTTACTACAGCACGAAAAACGCAAATAAGTCGTTCTCCCTGAATGGGAATCGAACCTATAGCAATCACATCTACGGTCCCCTGCTTCATGCGAGATACAGCGTGAAGCTATTAATCAATGAAAATAAAGATAATTCACTTTTGTAATGAAGAAATTAAACGTTGAAACGTTTTGATGTTAAATTGTTCATATGAGAATTTAATTATGTGTTAAAAGTTAAATTAATTAACTAATAAGATCTCTTAAATTTATGATACGGAAGCCTAGTGTTGTTATATATATATATATATATATATATATATATATATATATATATATATATATATATATATATATATATATATATATATAGCATTTGAGAAGTTTGCGTTGAAAAATTGTTCAAAATATCAATGTTAGTGGTTACTAGCGTTGGTGGGAAATTCTGGGGCATATAACAAGCCAATAATTATAATGAAAAATAAAAAAATTCAATTATTGTAATTTTCTTCGCTCTGGTAACAAGGCATAAGCGCGGCGTTGAGTTCCCCCACTTAACACGTTATGCCCCAAAAAGCGGAAAGCGGGGAACTGAGTGTCTTAACGCTAGGTTCTTTAAGCCCTGCCTATCCTGCTACATGCGGGATACATCGTGAGGCGTGACGAAAGACATTATTACACCAATTATCCATAGTGATGTTTATTCTACGAGCTAAGTATCACATTTCGCGTTTCACCAGTAAAGTGGTAGTGTAAGTAAATCGTACCTTTGAATTCATTCGATGAGCTAACTTTATATTTTTTATACTTTTAATAATTTTATTGTATTCTAAAAGTATAAATGAAGTAAGAAATGAAAATATTTCATAAGAATTATTTTCATTTACTTATTATGTAATTTTTGTGCATTGCAGAGGTCAAATATTGGAAAATATATACATATAGATGTATAACTCCCATATATATATATATATGGAGTTATACATCTATATGTATATATATATGATATATATATATATATATATATATATATATATATATATATATATATATATATATATATATATATATATATATATATATATATATATATATATATATATATATAATATATATATATCCTTAACATTTTCCTCTACCAAAAAGTGCTCAACGTGGTAAAGAAGTTTTCACTTCAATAACTTCCGTACGATACACACAAAAATAAATCATATTTTTTTGCGAAATGGAAGCATTAACGGTCGGATCTCATACTTTAACGTATATATAATGTTATATTATTATCAAGGATAGTAATCTTCCCAAAATCCGAATATGTTGATTCTCTCTCGTACGATTTAAAGGAAATAGCGATATTTCAATATTTTTAAGGCTTACAAAGCTTCAAAATTTTTTTTGGATCTCGTGATGTCTCCACAATCTAGCAGATACTATATATAGCTTTCCACTTCACGTTGTGGTTCCGCATATAGCAGGATAGGCAGAGAGAACTTATTGTAAAGAAAATGATTTTTTGAAATATTTTTTTAAGATAATAGAATAAATACTTAAAGAGAATATAAAAAATTAACCGCAACGGGAATAGACCCCGCGCCTCAAGGGAAAACCCTTCAAAATTACAATATCGATATTCCGCATGTGGCAGTACCAGACCAGTGGATAGTGGATGTATTCTTTATCATACTTATAAAACCTAGAACTTGTCGTACCAACGACACTGAGCAGATTATTCGTCAAGAAATCTGAAACTGTATATAAATAACAATTTAACTTTGGTTTAAAACGGAAATTACACTGACATTTGCTTGTACCCTACTTATAACTTGCTAGAGCTTATTATGATAATAATGTTTTGTGAATTCAGTAGTTTACCATTTATATGGGCCAATTATTCCACACTAAGGATATAAAAGTATTTGTAGAAAAACGTATGACTTTTGAATTTGATTTTCTTTTGAAAATCAAAATTTTTGTTAATATTTGTATATACTTTTCTATATCATACATATTTTAGACTTATCTCACATGCAAGGTACCTATCAGGATCTATAATTAAAAAAATAATAAGTGCATGAATGGCCCAATTTAATTTAAAAATATATCGGTCAAGTGCGAGTTGCACTCGCGCACCGATCGCGGTTAAGGGATGTATCTAAAAAAAAAGTTTTCCTTTGGTTGTACTAAAAGCTCTTACTTATTGCAAAGTTTCATAACTCCAGGAAGACGAGAAGTAATAAAAATAAACTATAAACGTTCATATCTTTTGATTGCGTTGACTTACAAATTTGATTTTTACTGTGCCTGAAGAAGTCTTCGATATGGATATTTGATATCAATTTCAGCTGGATTATTTTACGTGATTTGGAGAAAAAAATAGACAGATGGACAACAGAGTGATCCTATAGGTGCTTTATTTCTTTTAAGGTACGGAACTTTTAATCGAATTAAATCAAATCAAAATATTCTTTATTCGAATAAGCTATTGCAAGCACTTTCGAATTATCAATTAACATAAGTGTCGGTATTGTCAGTCCTTCAAGAAGCTACCACCAGCTCGGAGGGCAGTTCTGCTGAGAAGAGCTGGCGAGAAACTCAACAGTTGCTATTTTTTTAATGTAAATTAATAATATATTTACAACTGTGGTTAGCCTCCCGAATGAGCATCAACAGTACTTAACACCACACACTAACATCCGTATAATATTCATGGAGTGAATTATATACTTTCCCTAATAATATGTTATTAATCTTGACTTTAAATTGCTCAAAGGGTAAGTCTGTAAGTATATGTGGAATTTTATTATACATGCGTATACCTTGGGACATAAACGATTTATTAACCTTCTGAAGGCAAGAAAACTAGGTGCAATCAGCTTATTACTCCTTGTGTAATGAGGCTGGTACATAATTATATCAATAAAGAATACCATAGACTCAATATATATTAAATATTCACTTCCAATACGTATTAGGCCGCTCAATGGACTCTAATACCGATCCATCAACAGTATTATCTTTCACTAAAAGCTTTTATTATAATATTACACGCTATTTGAATATCATTTTTTTTTTCGGATATCCGCACTGACTTGATGAAGTGGGAGCTTTTGTAGTGTGGATATGAATATGTCTGTCCAATGGGCGTAGAAATGGAGGGGCGCGGGTACCAGCCCACCCCATACTTTGGTGACTGGCCCAGAATCACAAGCCCAGAGTTTTTAATATCGAAAAAGGGGGTTTCAATATTTAAGCAAAACATCCTTACACAAGATTTGTTTAAAGTTAAAGTCAAGAAAGTATGTATTTTTTTACTATCTTACATTTTCTTATATTAAATTTGATAAATAATAATTAGAACTAAGCCCAATGTACGTCTATAAGTGCCTTAATTTTGCGCAACACTGCCATTGAATCATATAAACCACTAGAAACGAAATTACTAGAAAATATTTCTAGATCGCTTGATCTGTTAGATACATGGATTTTCATGTGTGTAATATTGATTATGATATATTATATTATGCTATATTCTGACTTTGAGTACGGCGGGTGTAGGGTTGATTTCGATAAGAAAAATCGTCGTTGAGTTCCGTCACCCAACATGCAAAATTTATAAAACTGGGAAGAAAAGCGGCGAAAGTAGTATCTTAACATAAATATATATATATATATATATATATATATATATATATATATATATATATATATATATATATATATATATATATATATATATATATATATATATATATATATTCTAGATGGCGGAAACAGTCTAGTGTTAACGACCATTTTCTACGTAACGTTGTAATAACATCCCAATTAAGTAATTTTCGATATATTTTCCACTCGATAATCAAGTTACAGATAAACCAATATATTTTAAGACCGTGTTACTCTGCCGTTATAATTAGATTATGTAGAGCTTTGACGCTTAACGTCGTCGCTGAGGCTGTACTAATTGATAGGATTTTGTAGTTTATTCTGAAATTTTCAAATTGAAATATCTACTAAGGTATAAAAGAAATCTGGGGTTAAAAACTAAAATTGAATATTCCTAATAGAAGAAAATCTCTGAAATCTGATAGGATAGGCTAAGAGAGCCTATGGAGACACTCCTTTCTCCGTTTTTGACCTACTTGTTAAGTGGTTTTACGAGCATGCTTACTGTTAAGCGCAATAACACTACACTGCACTACAATTATCTTAATTAAAATTATAAAAGTATGTACATATATATATATATATATATATATATATATATATATATATATATATATATATATATAGGAAATAGGATAAAGAGCGTCAAAATCAAAAGGGGAAGAAATTTATGTAAAAACGTACAATACATAACGTAAATGGTAGCAGGCTAGGATTTCTTTGGTTGGGTTCCTTGTGTACGACACGTATTTTACCAAATATTTAGACAAAAACACAGAACGGAATGATATATCACAATGTATTCTGATTTCTGCTACTCTATGATTTTACATTTACATATATATATATATATATATATATATATATATATATATATATATATATATATATATATATATATATATATATATATATATATATATATATATATATATATATATATATATATATATATATATATTGAGGTTCAGATAGCATTAAACTAAGTTATCCTAATGCCATGTTTGGACACATCCATCCAGCCTGTCCACTAAACTTCCATAGTTTAGAGCCTACGTAAATAAGATATTTCTATCAATTAACCAGCCTAGTGGCTGTAAGAAGGCATTTGGACTTTAAAGTAATGTTCTCAGCTAAATCTCCTCGGTTAGAGTATGGTATAAATATATCTATTTAGATTTTATTTATAAATAATAAAGTATTAATGCTTTATAACATACAAATTACAAATTAAAAAAAGTTAAATTGTGGTGTAAAGTCTTTATCACCACAAGTGATCTCTTCCAGACAGCCCCTACCATAGAGCAAATAAAAAGATCATTGGATGATAACTGGTGTGCAAATAATCTTAGTTTGTATAAATTTAAAACTTTACAAGTTATATCTTCGATACAATATACATAAATAGCTATAAAGATTTATAAACAATGAACTAATTTAAACTTTTCGCTAAACATTTATAAAATATAATTATTTTCCGGACCCGTCGTGGCGCAGAGGCACAGCGTCTGCCCGTTAATTTGTGAGTTCGATTCCCACTCTTGGAACAATGCTCTGGCAACAAGGCAAAAGCGCGGCGTTGAGTTGTGGAAGGCGGGAAGGGAGAGAGAACAGAGTGTCTTAACACTAGGTTCCCTCTGCCTACCCAGCTACAGCGAGAAGCTATAAAAAATACCAAAACTTATATTGAAATATAAAAAATATACTCGTAGACTATTAATATTTTTTAAATTATTTATTTCATAACATTTAATAAATATTACTTTCATAATAGTTTGGGGATAGAGAAACCTTAACGCTAAACAATACGATCTCTACATTCCACCCCCACCCGAGAAAAATTCAACACCATGCTTTCATTTACTTGAGAAAATAAATAAAAAAAAATTAATTACTTCAACAAGGCATCGAACTCACAACCACTACACTTTCCATTATTCCTTGCAAATTTTAATATTTAGGCTAATATTTCTTATATTTTATTCATCAAATAACAATAAGCGTTGCAAATAAGTAGCAGGTATCCGAGCTTACTCTGATAACTACTTGTTAATGGCGTGCGGGAGTTTCCCACGGCGATAATTTTGCTTAGCGTGTAAAGTACACTCGCTGTATTTATGTTTTAAAGTATACAATAATATTATTTGTTTAATTTTTATTTTAGTTTCACCCTGTATCCCGCGTATAAAAGGGTAAAAAGAGGAGGCTAGTGTTAAGACACTCCATTCTCCGCTTTCCATCTTTCGAGTTACCTGGTGAGTGGCGGATCTCAACGCTGAGCATTTTCTTGTTACCACAACGAAAAGTATTAAAATTAATTAATTCTTCCCAAGTGGGTATTGAACCCAGAACTGTCGCTAATTTTTATGCTCATATTGAACAATATTTTTAAAATTTAAACAATTCTCAATTGATTGAGAGAGATATATGGAAATAAGATGACTTATCGAAAAAATTAAAATAATGAAGATACTTAATATAAAAGGTTAAAGATGGACTTCTTTTAAAGGTTCTTCTGTAAGTACTTAAAACACAAGCTGAATTATTTATGTATGTATGGATATGCTTAAATAATATGTGATATAAGATGTATATTATATAGATTATATTATAAGAAACTATTGTATGAGTTTATTATTTATTTATTGTTTTTTACTTATTTATTTCCACAAATGTATGTAGTGTTATGAAAGAGCAAGGCCTCCTGACACAAGTACTAGTGACATGCTACGAGTAGCTTACTTGGTTCATCTCTTAGTGTAGCTAAAGAAACTATATATATATATATATATATATATATATATATCTATATATATATATATATATATATATATATATATATATATATATATATATATATATATATATATATATATATATATATATATATATATATATATATATATATATATATATATATATATATATATATATATATATATATATATATATATATATATATAGCAGTAAAACCTCCTTATTCCCGTAATAAGCTAACTCAACAACAAATAAGTAGATCGTTCGGTGCGAATACCATTATAACACGCGACTGAACTCGTTCTTCATTGGAATAAATTTAGTTGCCATATTTGTTGTTTTTTTTCCCTATTCTGATAATAATTTAGTAGTAATATAATTATAATAGTAAAATGAAATATGAAACCTTTTGCAGGTTTAAGTTACTTCGATTAAATTATAATTTGTAGATATTTTTTTTACTGTAGGATATTTTTTTATGGAGGTTTTATTTTGTTTGTTTAATATGTATTACTTATAGCTTCCATGTACAGTTAATTATTGCTAGTTAGCCCGGTGTTCAGATTCCGCTACTTTTAGACCTAGAGGCCCATAAAAAATAAATAAATGTACAAGTGAAGTTCAAACCCACAACTATTGTCGCGTGCAGATAATCAGGAATCGATTTACTTTGAAACGTTTATATTTTATCTTCTCAAGAGAGTTTAAGTTTGACTTCCTCAATCTCCGTTGGGTGTTCAAGACTGATCTCAACTCTACCCCTCCCTCTCTCTCGTCTCTCTGTCGTCTATCCTATCAAGGCAGGAAAATGAAATTTTCGAATAATACCAGTGGATATCTAACCCTCGATATCCACTCATATCAGTATACCAGCTATCGCGTTTACAGTAAGACACTGACCCAATGCGCCACGTGGACTTTTCAAAATAAATAAAATCATTAAAATTTAGTAAAATACTTTTCTTTGTAAATTATGTAATAATACAACTTGCATATTGATATTTAAAATTATATATTATATAAAAGAACATTGCCTTTTTTATATTTTATTGAGACAATAATATAGGGTATGGTTGGTATATTGATACTCAACACTAATTTAGTAGTTAAGTACTTTGTCATATTATATGACTTTTCAACCAGATAAAGCTTTCTAAGAAACCGTAATGGAAATGAGACTAAGGTCTAAATCATTCTGTTTGCATTAAGCAAAAAAGTGGGCAAAAAGTGATGAAAAGAATATTCACAATATGATCATGAAGTCTATGTTTATATATGTAATTGTACTATATTCTTACCCGCTGCTTATAACTCATCATTATCATATATATATATATATATATATATATATATATATATATATATATATATATATATATATATATATATATATATATATATATATATATATATATATATATATATATATATATATATATATATATATCTTCTTCTTCCACTTAGCATTATCCCAGCCTATTGTCAGGGTCTGCTTTCCTACTCAGTCTACTCCACTTTGCACGGTCTTGAGCATCCTCAGTGGTTAGTCCATTGGCTCTCATGTCGTGCGTCACGACGTCCAGCCATCGCTTCCTTGGGCGTCCGGGGGGTCTTACTCCAGGGACAGACATATCAAGGCATTTTCTTCCGACGTAGTTCTTAGGCCGGCGCAAAACGTGGCCATACCATCTCAGACGACGCTCTTGGAGCTTATCCGCTACGTCACGGACCCCAAGACTACCTCGAATGAATGTGTTGCGTATGTGGTCAGCCCGAGTAACGCCACACATTCACCTCAGCATCTTCATCTCCGTTACGTGAAGCTCCTGAGTGTGCCGAGATAATGCTGGCCAACATTCGCTGCCGTATAGAAGAACTGGTCGGATCATGCTCTTGTATATCAGCCCCTTGAGTTTGGGCGGTATTCTGCGATCGCAGACCACACCAGTGACCTCCCGCCATTTGGCCCAAGCAGCGCTAACCCGGGCGTGGACATCGTAGTCGATGCCTCCGGACTCGTGCATAATGGATCCAAGGTACCTGAACTTCTCCGACTTAACGGCTGACTCAGGCCCGATGTGGATGGTGCTCGAGTCTGGGTTCCCGCAAGCTATGTACTCGGTCTTTGACACATTCAGTTTAAGACCACCGTTCTCAAGCGCAACCTTCCAGGCATTTACTTTACGCTCCAGCATCAGTCGGTTCTCGTCAATGAGTACTATGTCATCGGCATACATCATCAGCCATGGAGGCTGGTCCTGGATGTGAGCCGTGACAGTATCTAGCACTACATTAAACAAAAGTGGACTAAGAGCTGAGCCTTGGTGAACCCCTACTGTAATTGGGAAGGGTTTGCTATCGCCAACAGCGGTCCTAACTGTAGAAACAGAGTCGTTGTACATGTCTCTGATAATAGCAACATAGGATTCAGGGATCCCTTTGGATCGCAGTGCCACCAGATACACTGACGTGGCACACAGTCAAAGGCCTTCTGCAGGTCTAAGAATGCCACATGCAGAGCTCTCCTTTTTTCCCTGTGTGCCTCCATCAAAATTCTGAGGGCAAAAATGGCGTCCGTAGTGCCTGATCCTGGCTGAAATCCATATTGACACTCAGAGACAGTACACTCTCGGCGGAGCCTGAGGGCGATCACGCGCTCGAAAAGCTTCATGGTGTGACTCATAATCTTAATGCCCCTATAACTACCGCAATCTTGAACACTGCCCCTTCCTTTGTAAATAGGGGTAATAAAACTGTGCCGCCATTGATGTGGCATCGTCCCAGTGTTCAAAATGCGGTTAAAAAGATCAGTAAGCATGAGCACACCACGAGAGCCCAATGATTTCCATGCTTCGATCGGGATATCATCAGGTCCCACCGCCTTGCCGTTCTTCATGCGTCGAAGACAATTTCGAGTTTCATCAAGGGTTATTGGAGCAATAAGTCCCAGGTTAGGAGGTGGTTCAGACGGAATACTACCCGGGTGCTGAGTATTCAGCAGCTCCAAGAAGTAACTTCTCCACCTCTCCTTCACAGAAGCATGACTACAGAGCAGCTTGCACTGGGAATCTCTGACGCAAAGACATTTTGTGATATCTTGCGTCGCTTTATCCCGAGCACGTGCCAATTTGTAGATGAGCTTCTGCCCCTCCACAGTTTCAAGTTTATCATATAGAGGTAATAAACTTTCACTGCGGGCTCTGGCTACAGCTCTTTTGCTGGCACGTTTTGCTGCTATGTACTCCAGCCTGTCTTCAGGAGAGTTGGAACGCTGCCAATTCTTAAATGCAGTCTTCTTATCATACATATATGATGATGATGAGTTATAAGCAGCGGGTAAGAATATAGTACAATTACATATATAAAACATACATATATAATATACATATACAAATATACATATAATTAACTATATGTACACACATAAATAAAACAAAACTGTGTTTTTGTGTAGTGTACTTTTTACCGATCTGTCAGTCATATTGAGGAAGAGATTTGTACTCAACTGGTACGCTTTGGCTGCCTTAAATAAAGAACTGAACAAACGGAAAAAAAAATATTATTCATTTTATTAATATTATTTACATAATTAATATATTACGTAGAAACATATTATGGGTAAGAAGCGATTAGAAGTTAGTAATAAATTAATTAATAATTAACCATTAAAAATAATATCCTTTATATTTAAAAAAAATTAAAGTGTTATTTACAAACTAAGAAAGAAAAATATAATATAGTATAGAAATTTGAATGTTTAGGGACTCGAAACTTTGCCTCTCGGAAACCGTTCAAATGCTCTAGCCAAGTAAAGTGACATAATTATAAAGAGGTGCGGGTTCGTCTCCCGCTACATTCAAAGTTTTAATCTGTTTCTAATGATTATATATTATGAATATTTATAAATGATTACTTTCTCCACACAAGACAATATTGAATTTTGATACTCTTTATACAATATCTCTAAATTGGGCGAAAAAGGGACGAAATATCTACCATACTATTGTAAAGACATTTCGTACTTGCCAGCTACATATGAGATGAACGTAGTGTCCAAATTAGTATATAGGCTCCGTTCTTTACATACCGCCCAAATTCGAGACACTGCTTGGTAATTGGCGGAATTCAACGCCGCCCTTTGTTATATGAGAGAAATGAAAGTACTCCCTACTAGAGGTGGGAATCAAATCTTTGTACATAGGTCTCGTAGTAGACATAGTCGCACTTCGCCACGAGATTCTCAATAATGGTATTTTTTTTTACAATTTCTTCTTATGAATTGTGGAATGTATCCATGTACTGATATTGCTGTTAGAAATCAATGTGACGAAAATCGGTTCAATATCACAGTCCTCAGACGCCCACGATGAGAGTATACCCCATAGGATACCATTTAAAACTACTGGAGCACCGATATCTCTCTGAAAATTAAAAATTAAAAAATTGAAAATTATTATATTCTATATATTTGACGTAGATTATTCTATATATTACACGTTGGAACAATCTCTATGAGAAATTACTTTCAGCGAACATGTGAAAGTAGTTGAAAGCAGCATATAGCGAAAATAATAAATGGATTTAAAATGTACATTGGCTATCTTGATTTGGGATGCTTATTCCAAAGTAATGATGAGCATGTCCCACTTTTAGAGGGACTTGGTGACATACATATAACCTTCGTCTCCGTCAGATAATGTTTTTGAAGGCAAATTGATTTCTTCCTCAATGCTATTTTATCCATTGAATTGAACGGACTCAACCTCCCTCCCCATATTTTCTTAAGAGGTCTTATCGTGATTAGAATTATCTAACTTATCACCTAATTGAGTGAGTCTTAAGATTTACTCGTTTCTACCTGGCATGGATCCTTGTTTATTCCTGCGTCCAAACACATTAATGCTGTACTTTTGTCTCCGAACAAGTTTATTAGTTCTTCAGAACATTGTTCCTTATCAGTTGGTAGTAGGCGAGACACTTTAAGATTACGGTCTATATTGTATACGTCGGTCTTGCTCTCATTTACCTTAAAATGTCAATTTAATTTAGAATAAGTTTTAAAATATCAAATTTATCAAATAATCAAATACGATAAATAGTCCTTACCTTTGGATGAGACCACGAAGGAATAACAAAATGTGAGGCTACAACATTCCTAGGTCTCTTCTGAAGTCTAATTGGATTTAGGCTATCAGTTAATTTTACAGGTTGCGAAAGCTTAATTAGAGCTATGTCAAATAATGGTTTGCTATCATCAAAGTAGGGGTGAATTTCAACAAGCTTGACAGGCAGTATGTAGCCACCTTTATTATACTTTGTCGAACCAAGACGAACGCGAAGAGTCCTGGTATATTCATGTATCCTGAAAAACAAGAGTAAAATTATGTAAATGTAAATATTGCATAGAGATTTAAAAAGAAGATGAAGATATAAATTAGCCCTGATGTCCTTATAGGTGTATGGTAGGTATATGGTACACGTACAATTACGTACAATTTTCGAATTATTGTGTGTTGAATGATGGATGGATCTTAACGCCGCGATTTGTCTTGTTACTAGAGCGCGGATATGAAAATAATTCTTTAATATGGCTAAGAATCGAACCCACAATATCATATTATTGTTTTTTACATCAATTTTTATTTATTTATTCAGGAAATGGAACAACAATGGGATGTCCTTATTACTCGATTCTGTCTACCTGTTAATAAGTATAGCTAACGTCCAAATCCACAAAAACATTATTCTTAATATCATCATAAAAGGCACATCTGTCGCAACAGTTCTGGGTTCGATTCACGCTCGATGAAATTCATTTTAAACGCTGTTTGATTTCGAAAATAAGACGCAAAGAGCGAAACAGAGGGTCTTAACACTACCTACCTACCTTCTTATATGCGGGATACATATAAAAAGTTTAAAAAAAAGTAAGCATCATAGAATCTAATTGCACAAATGAATTTCACATAATAACACTCACATATACAATGAATCAGCACCTGTCAATACCCAACTCTCATCGATCAAAGCTCCCGAACTTAAGTATGACGCTTTTTGCAATATAGCAGCGACGTATGGGAACTCATTGCTTGTAGCTGGTGCGTGTAACTTGCCAAATAACGTATTGGATTTTAAACTCGTTACAGCTCTTGCAATGAGGATGGATAATACTAAAATGAATTTGGCTCTCATTGGACTGAATGGACTGAACTTAAGTACCTTGAAATATATTAAAGAATATTACTATAATTTCTTGAATGAAAGCTGTAGTATTATTTATTTATTTATACACACCATTATAAATGAAAACAAAACTAAAGAAAGAAATCATACAAGTAAGGCAAGGCGGTCTTATTAAGTCAACGATAACTTTCAGATTATAGAAATTGATATAAAAATAAAATATGGATGGATGAAATATATGTATTTACATCCTAATATATGTTTATATATATATATATATATATATATATATATATATATATATATATATATATATATATATATATATATATATATATATATATATATATATATATATATATATATGTATATAAATATGATTATAATATACCAATGTTGATGTCATTTCATGTATTATTTAATCCATTTTAATATTAAAATAACATTTACAGACTTAAAATACTATAATATATTAAAAACAGATCATTCCACAATTTCCTACAAGTGCTCAAAAAATGAATTTCTCATATAATCGATAGAGTTAGATATGTTTTAATAAAAAAGGTATTTCTTTTAAATCTAGACCTTTTCCGTGCACATTTACTTAAAAACAAAGGTGGTTTAATCGGTTAACGTAAAATTTAATATCGTTAGCGTTAAGACCGTGAATAATTTGTAAAAAATTAAGATCTTGGTGACCTTTTGCTTGATTGTGTTCTTTTGCCACATTATATAAAAATATGTTAAATCATAAATTAATTATTTTCTAAAGATAATTAGCATTCTGGAAAAACCAGGACCAAATTTTACTAAAAACTGGTATCAGCTAAGCACCTCCAATATATCAAGTGCAACTATTTATAAAGCTATTTCATAGACGTTGAGTAGCTTGTGAAAGTTTCAATTTAAGCTCCAAATAAAATGTAAAAAGTGTATCTGTATAAACAAACGCGCACGGATGAAACGGGAAAAGACTGATGGATGAAATAGATCTTATCTTGACACCGCAATGTATTACGCGAGATATAAATTGTACCGCTTGTAGTAAACTCGCTTTTTTCCCGGTTGGACTACCAAGTAGCCAACTAGACAGAGGTAAGTTATGGTTAAGACACTCTATTCTTTACCTTCAGCTCAATTTTTGACACATATAAGGTTGAGATTCTTTGCCTACCAGAACTGGGATCCCACGAATGGGGATCGAACTAACATCTTTCGTTTTTACAGTCGGACGCTGCACATTTGTGACTCGAAAACCTTATATTTTACTTTCATAGTATAAAGGATAATAGCAAATCCTCAAATAAAACAAAAAAAAATTTGGAGATGAAGAAGTACTTTCCTAAAGTGCTTTAATACAGTTTATTGTTAGATTACTTGACAGATACAGATCAAAGATGGCGGATTGATGACGAATGACGGATGGCCATTTTTAGGTGACGGGTGTTGGATGACGTATACACAACACATCCGTACGTATGAGGTTTTTAGGACGTTCGGAACGCCACAATTAAAGAACTGAACTGAAGTATGAGGTTATAATGATAATACAATGAGTCATTCCAAAAGACATACATAAGAGCAAAGGCATAGTGTCTGCCTGTTAAACGCACCGGTTTGTGGGTTCGATTCTCATTAGGGGAGAATGACTTATTCGCTAATGGAATCAATAATCAAAATCAAATCAAAATAGCACCACGCCACTCCGCCACTCAGCACCCAGTGCCTCAGCGGAAAATGGGGACAGAGTGTATTAACATTAGGTTCCCTCTGCCTACCCTGCTATGTGCAGGATACAGCGAACAGATAACAAAGGAAAAAAAAAAAATCTGGAAGTTAGACAGAAAGTAGAGTAATCTGATTACCCTGTTATAGTTTTTATTATAATTCATTTTTTTAAGTAATGTGTGTATTTTTTTTTGTTTAATTGTACCAATTGCGAAAATGTATATTTGCTTGATTTTTTCTATAACTTTAATCGCATTTAACTGGATGTAGGGTATTATATTATTTTTTTTAATCGTGTTGTTTTATTGTTTTTTTTTTTAATTTTACATATTTAATCTGCTATATATGTTTTAATTTAGTCATATTGTATGGTAATAAATAAATAAATATATAGATAGAGGAAGTATATATGTAATATTTGAAACAAATAGATACTTACTATATAGACACAAATTCCTCTAAAGGAATCTCAATTAACAAGCACTTTAAAACCGAATGGTCTCTACTATTGAACATCGAGGCCACTATACTAAGTTTCAACTACAATCGGCTATATCGTTAGTTTATAAACAACTGGAATGTTTTGAGCAAGTCACTAGTCGACTGCGCCTTGTACCAATTTCTAGTTGATAATTTGATAAAATGAGGCTATTTACGGTTATTTTACGGTATTATTTGTATGGAGATAATATATTTTTAGCTAGATTAGGCAGAAGTAACCGGTTTACGTTCAATTTTCGTTACGAACAAAATTTGCTTCTCCTTGGGCATCGTTACTCATCAATTTATAAGCGTCACATTGACAGACGGTCGCTGTGACCTTACATATTATTTTAAAATAAACATAAAATCGATTTAGATGATTTGACAAAAAGTTTAAAAAAATATCTTTTTATATATTAAATGATATGGCAATGTTAATCAATTTATATACCTATAATCTTTTTTATTTTTTTTATTATATATGCCGATTAACATAATCTATATATATATATATATATATATAATATATATATATATATATATATATATATATATATATATATATATATATATATATATATATATATATATATTAACTGTCTATACATATATATATATATATATATATATATATATATATATATATATATATATATATATATATATATATATATATATATATATGTATAGACAGTTAATTAGAACTAGTATATCAAATACATACATCTGTCTGTACTAATATTGCATCCAAGTTTGATTGACTTCGAAACCGATATCGATGTTTAGTTTGCAAACATGATTTGTGAAACGCATTACGTTCATATTAATAAGCAACTTGATGGAGTTATGACGATTTGTGAATTACACGCTATACGTTTACGCTATACGAATTATACATTATTTATTAATTTATATATTTCTTATAAAAGCATTAAAAAAACTACGAAAAATTGTCCACATTTATTTATTACACAAAACACACAGACACATACACATATTAATACACAAAAGGGGAGAAAGAGAGAGAATTGACAAATGGGAAAATAAATACAAAAGAGAAACTGACACTAAAGTTCAAAATCGTATGTAGGCTAGATAGCAACGCAATAACAAGTGTACATCGCAAGCGATTAAGACCGACCTCCTTGAATTGCATTTAAACCACGTAGCTGACGCAGCTGATTAGCTACGTCACGCATAAAAAATAATTATATTATAAATAATTACTTTAAATATATTATATATTTGAGGACAGTCGTTGAGTTCCGTCACTCAACACGCAATGCCCCGAAAGGCGGAAAGCGGGGAACGGAGTGTCTTAACACTAGGTTCCTTGAGGCTACGGTTCCCTCTGCCTACTTAAAATGATTAAAAGCTAGAAAATGAAATAATTCTTTATCCTCGAGTAAGAATCGAACTCACAACCGTCGCATTTACAATCGGACACTGTGTCGCTGCACCATGACGACCTTTTAAAAGATAAACCTCAAAATTATCTTTAAAAAAAGCTTAATGTAAGTCTGTCAGTCAGTCTGTCTGTCAGTCTAATCTTCGAGATTGAAACCTAGAATATTTTAAAATATATTGCTAAAAATTACAGTACGCAATATAATTTCAATTCAATTGTACCATTTTGAGTAATTTGTATGACACTGTAGGTCACGTTACTAGTGATTACTTTTGATTTTAAATTTATTTTTTGCAGCAATCCGCCTCCCCTTTTATGTCAATTTTGTCGAGATATTGCGAGGTAAAACACAATGACAGTGAGGTAAAATTTAACACCACCCTTTGTTACCAGAATTGGAAAATGAATATAATTAAAATATAATAATCTCCCTGACATTCAATTATTTTTTGTGTATCGGCTTTCCAACAGTAGCTAGCGTAATAATGATATAAAATTTAATGAAAAGCAACGAAGTAAATTAAAAAAAAGCAAAATAAATAAGTGGATTTTAGATTTTTTCTAGATTCATACTTTATCCAGCATATAAAAAAGTATTAGAACATTATGGTTTAATTGGCGGAACTCAACGCCGTGTTTTATCTTATATTAGTTTAAGCTCAGCCTATAATGTCTCCGCCACGACGGCTTCAGAAGAAAAGGATACAATACAATGAATCTATAAATCACTCAGAATATTTCTCAAAATACATATTGAAATTTTATACTTGAATAGAAAATTTATAGCCACTTCGGTTGTAGAAAGTAGTATTTGAAAGTTTTAACATCGCTTGGGAATAGTTTACGATGGCACAAATCACCATGAGCTTTGACCCGCTATGCGAAAATAACCATAAAATGTTAGCTTTTTCATAATATACAATAATAACAAAATGCATCATAAAATTCTTATAAACGGGTATTAAGGAAAAACCAAAAAGGAATAGTACGGTGTAGAGATCCGTCGATTATTGCGTAAATAACTCGAGAATCGGCCGGGAAGTGGGGACGGAGTATCTTAACACAAATTTCTCTGTGTCCACAGCATCAGATGCTATAGTGAAGCTTGCAAATATTATAACCAATAGCTAATAAAAACCTAGTGACATCAGTTTTTCTGAATATATACATATGAAATGTATGAACAAAAGTTACCGACATTGCTTGAAAATTGCGCAGGCTAAAGTGGCAGTAGGCGTGATATATAGCGAGGAGAACTGATGGCTGTTGGGGCGGAAAGGTTTTTGAGTGGCGACCACAAACTGGACGACGCTCGGTGGGCAGGCCCCCTACTAGTTGGACCGACGATTTGGTCAATATCGCCGGAAGCCACTGGATGCAGGTAGCGCGGGACCGATCTATATATATATATATATCTATCATCATCACAGCCGTTGCTCCACCCACTGCTGGACATAGGCTTTCACCAAGGATCTCCATCACGATCGGTCCCACGCTACCTGCATAAAAATGCTATATAGGTAGGTTTCATATATATATGTATATATATATATATATATATATATATATATATATATATATATATATATATATATATATATATATATATATATATATATATATATATATATATATATATATATATATATATATATATATATATATATATATATATATATATTTAAAAATAGAAAGCTTCACGCTGTATGTTGCATATAGCAAAAGGGACATTGTGTGTCATGATGCGGAACTCAACGCCGCATTTTATCTTCTTACCAAGGTACAAAAATAATAATAATATAAACTCTCTAACGGGCATTGAACTAAATGGAATTAATAATAATTACATTAAGAAACTAAATGTTATATTGAAGTATTTAGATGCTTGACGGTTGTAGGGTAGAGTTCTGCTTGGGGGACTTTTTTTAAATTGTGTAGAAAAACTGATGTCACTAGATTTTTATTAGCTATTGGTTATAATATTTGCAAGCTTCACTATAGCATCTGATGCTGTGGACACAGAGAAATTTGTGTTAAGATACTCCGTCCCCACTTCCCGGCCGATTCTCGAGTTATTTACGCAATAATCGACGGATCTCTACACCGCATACTATTCCTTTTTGGTTTTTCCTTAATACCCGTTTATAAGAATTTTATGATGCATTTTGTTATTATTGTATATTATGAAAAAGCTAACATTTTATGGTTATTTTCGCATAGCGGGTCAAAGCTCATGGTGATTTGTGCCATCGTAAACTATTCCCAAGCGATGTTAAAACTTTCAAATACTACTTTCTACAACCGAAGTGGCTATAAATTTTCTATTCAAGTATAAAATTTCAATATGTATTTTGAGAAATATTCTGAGTGATTTATAGATTCATTGTATTGTATCCTTTTCTTCTGAAGCCGTCGTGGCGGAGACATTATAGGCTGAGCTTAAACTAATATAAGATAAAACACGGCGTTGAGTTCCGCCAATTAAACCATAATGTTCTAATACTTTTTTATATGCTGGATAAAGTATGAATCTAGAAAAAATCTAAAATCCACTTATTTATTTGCTTTTTTTTAATTTACTTCGTAGGCGTGATATATAGCGAGGAGAACTGATGGCTGTTGGGGCGGAAAGGTTTTTGAGTGGCGACCACAAACTGGACGACGCTCGGTGGGCAGGCCCCCTACTAGTTGGACCGACGATTTGGTCAATATCGCCGGAAGCCACTGGATGCAGGTAGCGCGGGACCGATCGTGATGGAGATCCTTGGTGAAAGCCTATGTCCAGCAGTGGGTGGAGCAACGGCTGTGATGATGATAGATATATATATATATATATATATATATATATATATATATATATATATATATATATATATATATATATATATATATATATATATATATATATATATATATATGTTCATGAACCATAATGTTCTAATAATTGAATGTCATATATTTAAGCTATCAATTGAAACAAAACATAGTGCAGTGGAAAGTTATAGTCGTGGGTTCGATTCCTTCTCCTGGAAATATTTAAAATTATGGCTTGCGACTGCTAATACGATTACAAGCCACCGCTCTCTTCACCCCTAAAAAAATACTTCTTTTAAAGACAACGGTGTAAATTGAAATGTAAATTTAATCCATTATTGTGCTCCATCTTGAACCATGATACGTCATCTATCATAAAATATTGTATTTACCACTGTAAGTAATATAAGGATAACCTCGATATAGAAAAAAAAAAACTTAATTATCAATTGATTTAATAAGTTTTTTTTCTTTTTTCAAATTATAATAACTGATTACCAACAAAAAACATTTATAACTTATTTTGTGAACAGTTACTTTAGTATGAAACTACATACACTTTAATATTTTAAAGTAAGCAATTGTGTTTTCAATAAACTAATGCATTCTTAGTGTTTCTCAATGTGCACTACTATTTTAGCCAAATATTTGCATATGTTAGAGCCAAGAGAAATGGATAAAGCCTTGACTACACCGAGGTCTGGATTAAATATTTAATTATTTACGTATATATGAATAAGTGAACATATAAATTATATTCATTTTCAAGCTCTGAAAGTACCAAGTCCATTGGATTACGGAGAAAGGAGTGTATTGACTTAATATTCTCCTGTTTTACTTGTTATATGCAGGAGACTTACGTAACATTAATTAATATACTATAGACTTTAGAATTGTATATAAAATTTGAACGTAGCGTGATTTGAACCAGCGCCTCTTAAACACTGTCCAAGCGCTAAGCCATACCTTCTTATTAAGCTTGTTATTAGCAATTTTGTACAGAAACAAAACAAATTAAATTTTATTGTTACGATTAATCATTTAGCAAGAGATAATGTGAAACAGAATATGGAAATTCCATATATGTTGCCTCCTCCTCTATATTCAAGTAAATTTTTTATGAAAATCATTTCCGCTGTTCCAAAGATTAGTCTGGACAAGCGGAAGGAAAAAAAATTTTCAAAAAAGTGTGTTTGTGCCTTAGTAACGACTAAATGACTATATTACGATTGTAGATTATTATTGCTTGAAAAATGAAAACATCCGACCATCTCCATTATTGATAAACAAATTGATATCCTTATCTCTACGAAATTCTATTCGAGGTCCTAAATTTGATATTGCTATACAAAAGCCATATAAATATTTATTTGGAACACTTTCAAACGACCTTTCCACCAATTTCGCCTTTCTGACAATAAAATTTGATTCATGTCACCAATGTGATCACCAATTCTGAATAACTTATCATATTATGGGTTCTATCCTCACTCGTATATAACATTTATTATTTTTATTCGCTCTGGAAACCGTCTGAGTTTCAAGGAGTGGGGATTCAAATACTGCTCTGCTGCAATTTTTATAACTTTTCTCAAAAAGAAAGTAATCTTTCCTTAGTTCCTAAATAACACTTTACAAAAACTAACAAACAAAAATAATCTTGTTTCACCAAAAAATGAGATTTCAATTTATGTAAATAAATGTATTATTTTCTAAAAGTTAAGGACAAATATATAATATGTAAGTTACCAATTAAATTCTTTAGAAGATGTTTTAAGATAAAATGTGCACACGTAAAATTAATGTGTCATATCTAACTGAAGCATATATGGAGCTTAAACTTCAATCAGATGAAAGCTTATATTTTAAACTTTTAATAATTAGTTATTTTAAATAAACTAAATTAATAAGAACTTTTGATAGTAAGCGTGACATTTCTGTGTTAAATTCTCACTTTGGGGAAATTCATTGATTTAATTTTCAAAGGCAGAAAACGAGGAACGAATTGTCTTAACACAGGGTTTATTCTGCTTACCCAGCTATCCCAGATCCCTTAAACGTAATCCAAATCATATCAATCACGGTTAGAGTCTGACACTGTCCCAATCCACCACGTTGATTAACCGACCGTTCTTAATATCTTTCTATACACTTTAAGTATATAGTTGTTTAAAGTAAAAAGAAGAAAATGTAAATATTGCAAACCCAATTGATGTATTAACATTATACGAGTAATATTACTTCATTTAAGTCGACTTATCATCTAGTCTCGATCTACTACTTTAAACATTTGTTAAGTTAGTATACCCCTGCTACTCCTACTTAGTGGCTATCTCAGGTAAGATAGGCGTAGACACTCGGTTGACCTACGACAAACATAATTTCGAAGATACTGGAGATCACGTAGGAGGAGCATGTAGAGACCGTAGAGTTCGGCAGGTTAAAGCGTGAAGCTATGCATGTAATATGTATACTCCTATTAAAAACAACAATGTTTGTTTTAAGCCTTTGTGCCTTTGTCGAAAATGTTCACTTTAAATGAGGCCGCCGTGACGTAGCGGCACAGTGTCTGTCTGTAAATGCGGCAGTTACGGGTTTGAATCCCACTCATAACAAAACAAGGTGCAGCGTAGAGTTCCGCATCATATGTAGTGATGCAATGTCTCGAAAGATTAGGTTATGTTTGCCTACCCTGCTATATGCTGTATATATGAAGCTAGTACGTAAATAAGTGGAAATGAATAAGATATTGCTTGATGATTGCTCTGCCTATAACCATATAAATTACAGAAATAAGTATACACACAGCCTATTCTTAAGTTATACGCCATGTATGGTAGAAGCAGTAACAGCAGTGTTCTCCACAATTAATGATACCGAACATACGTCGGCTCCATCGTGACTTGTGAGGCGTAGAGATATATATATATATATATATATATATATATATATATATATATATATATATATATATATATATATATATATATATATATATATATATATGTATATATATATATATATATATATATATATATATATATATATATATATATATATATATATATATATATATATATATATATATATATATATATATATAAGTGATAAATGCTCAATTAGCACGTTCCCACCGCTATAAACAAAAAGCTGAATTGAACTGAACTTTTACAAATAAGGTTCTAGTGTTATTTATAAAAATAAAAAAGGAATCTTTTCTTTTTATAATAACTCTTATTTATCTTGCTCTATGTTTGAAGAAGAAATTTGTTGATTCGCTATTTATTTTTGTATAGAAAATTTTGTTAGAAGTATATTTCATTTTCACAACTAAACTAGTTACCGTACACTGGTTGTATTAAAACGTCTAAACGAAGTTTACTTTTATTTGAGTTTGTGAGTAAGCATACGTAGCAGTGCAATTTACGTTAAATATTGCACTTGTCCTTTATATTTGGTTTGGTAAAATATTTATTTTATTTCTTACCTATATGAAGAGAGAACGTAGAGCTCAGACACTCCTATCTCCACTTTCTTTAATTAAATTTAGACGTTGCATGATGAGTAGGAGAATACAACGCTGCAAATAATAAAATATTTATCGTTTTTGTCCTGACACAAGTCAGAAAACTGCCAGTGATCGTGTAATAAGGCAACTTTCCGAAGTACATCACAAAGTTTAGGCATTTTTCCAATTTCGCATATAAATATAAATTGATGTAATAGATATATCTAAATATAGATGTATCTAAATATATTTTAATTGTTATTTACAATTTCGAAGAGGAAAAGTATTTATATCCCGAAAAAGATTATGTAAATAACATTGGAGTAGAATTTTTACTTATTCGCAGTACATTTTACTTAGTCGCAGTGTCCATTTAATTCGATTCCCAGCGAACTACCTTGGAAAGTCTTAATTAAAATAGTTAATAAAAATTTATAATTAACTCACGTAATTAACCCTGTAAAATAACGCTTTCCTTCACATTGTTTTTTTTTCTTGATATTAAAAACATATTTTAATTCATTATTTTCGTTAATACTACGGACTTAGGTTTCTTAACTATTTGTATGGAGCCGTTTCCCGCGTAATGGCGACCGGTTGACAGCCAATCACATGCGTTTAGTCTGCATACGTCACAGGCATAGATTTATTTAATTTTCTAATATGGCGAATTTTGTTTACATGCATATGTCATACGTGTTAAGTTTCTTTTTATTTCAATACCAATACTTTTTAGTGAAAGCAAGATATAAAGTAAAGATCTTATTTAATTTTTATCGTATTTATAATTTATGATTTTTTTTATGTCAAAAATATTTAAGATATTAAAGCATAATGTCAAACTTTATCAGTGTGTGTTATTGACTTACAATATATACTTTTACATATTGTGATTTATTTTCATGGTAAAAACTATTTGAAATTATATTATTTAAATATTGATACAAAATATGAATTTTATAATAATTACCAGAGGGCACGTTGACGCGTGAAGTACGCGTTGCCATAGCAACGTGTGTGTCACTTTAAAAATTATATTGTTAAACATATGATAGTGTGTGTAATGTTTTATTCATCGATTTAATGTAGTTTATTAGCATTATTATTGAAAAATATTAGCGTTCTGCATTTCTCCTACACACACACATTAATGTGTGCCAAATATCATACTCCTCCGTCCGCGCAATTTTCGTAAAGAGGGGCCAAAGTTTTTATTTCACATATTAATATGTATACAAATAACACATGAACATCAGTAGTTTATAGTATATCATTGTTAAGATCGAAAATTATACATGTTAAGTAAATTTAATAATATTAAACTAGCAATTAACATAGTAAATTTAATTATTATAATTTTAAGTTATTTATACATGTTATGTTAATTATACAACAGTCTAGTAAAAAGAATTCTAGAATGTGTTAGTGCTGTATGACGATAAATGTACACACATTTTGTTGCTTAGACGTATTCAAAAGCGTTTTATATGAAACCTAGCATTTTCTGCTAGAAAGGTGAAGTTAGCTTCAAATGATGTGAAATATGCTTAAGTAGCTACTCTGAATAATCGTAGAATACTGTTAGAGTTGCGTTTTATTTATAAAGTTTTAAAGAATCATATTGACTGTCCTCAATCTTACTCCACTTTGCTCGGTCTTCAACATCCTCAGTGGACAATTTGTTGACTTTCATGTCCTGTGTCACGACATCCAGCCATCGCTTTTTTGGGCGTCCGGGTGGTCTAACTCCAGGGACTGACATGTCAAGGCACTTCCTTCTTGTAGTTCTTAGGTCGGCGCATAACATGGCCATATCATCTGAGGCAACGCTCTTGGAGCTTATCCGCTACGTCACTGATCCCAAGACTACCTCGAATGAATGTGTTGTGTATGCGGTCGGACCGCGTAACGCCACCTGAAGCTCCTGAGTGCGCCGAGATAATAATAGCCAACGGCTAATGGCATATAAAAGAACCGGTCGGATAATGCTCTTGTCTATCGGTCCCTTGAGCTTGGGCGGTAACCTGCTATTGCAGACCACACCAGTGACCTTCCTCTCGTTTGACTCAGACAGCGCTTATACAGGCATGGATGTTGTGGTCGATGCCTTCAGAATCATACATAACAGATCCAAGGTACCTGCGACGTACGACTTAACGGCTGGCTCAGGCCCGATGTGGATGGTACTCGAGTCCGGGTTCCCGCAAGCCATGTACACTGTCTGCAACACATTCAGTTTAAGACCACAGCTGTCAGCCGTACCTAGCTTATTGCTAATCGTCCTCAGATTTTAAGTAACATAAATTATTATCTCATATAGTTGCACTATACTTGTCACCATCAGTGAAAAGACATCGATTATAGAAAGTGAATTAAGACATATCCTTCAAAATCAATAAAAATGCAGTTTTTAAGTATGTTATAGAAATACATTGGATGTAAGTATACAATCTATTTCAAATATATTAAGAAATTACTTGGAAATTAAAATTAAAAGATTTTCTACAGTACAAAGTATGCAAAACATTTATAAGGCTTCCTAACGGGATAATTATGAAACACCTTACTGCTCATAGATGCCTCTCTTCTGACAGGTGAACGCCATCTATTTGAAAATAACAAAACTAAACTGAGTACAATATTGTGTACACGAAAATCATATTTGTAACGAAATTCTTTAACTTGTTCATAGATGTCTATACTTTTAATAGTAATAGTGGAAATAAAACAGAAGTCGCAGGCTAATTTTATTTAGTTTACATACAAAATATCAATCAAAACTACGTTTTTAATTATTTTACTGTTTTCCACTTGAATTTGACTCCCATTGTCTTTCCAGAACAAGAAAATGATAATCAATAATTCCAATACCGCTTTCAGATAGTATAACTATAATTATATATATATAGATATATATATATATATATATATATATATATATATATATATATATATATATATATATATATATATATATATATATATATATATATATATATATATATATATATATATATAATTGTGATATATGATTTTTAGTTACTCTTAGTCCAATACAGTAAGCGATATATAAGATCTCTATATATACATTTTAAATATTACAAAGTCGTTTTAGAACGATCTTTAAAGTACGACGTACTCTTTCAAGCTACGCAGCAGATTTTATATGATTTGCACTAAAAGATCCAATGATTCAAAAAGCAGGTTTCTATAACATTTTGGTATGAATGCCCAGAATATCACATATTTATAATATAATCTATAAGCACCTTATTTTGAGTGCTTACCCGTCTAAAAGGCGAATCAGGATTTAGCTAAAATATTACAGTATACGCGAGCGAAGTCGCGAAACAAAAACTATTATTATAAAAGAAAATTGTACAAAATAAAATATCTTTACTATTATATATAGAAATATATTTATTACAAAAACATTGATATTTACAATAATAATATTTACAATTATTACACAATAATTTAAGGAAACTTTTCTAAGGACAAATCACACAGACATTACATATAAAGCTCCCTACATTTTATTTATATAGGCTATTTCATGTACAGTTTTACTATCCTATTGGCACAGTGGTTAATGATTGACTAATAAGTTCAAGCCAGAGGTCGTAGGGTCAATCTATGTATGTGTCAATATACTCCATTGTCCGCTTTCCGTCGGTACGTTGGGTGGCGGAACTCAACGCTGCATTTTGTTTTACTCCATGGGGGAACCTATAACCTTCACGTTCAAAGTCAGACAAAATTCCACTGCGCCACGACGTATACCGTCGTATATTTACGTTATTTCTATCTAAATCTAAAATACTTATCGTTTATAACAATTTTTGTTCACAATCATGACTAGACATTCATAATATTTATTTATTATTTATTTTTATTGATTTTTTTTTAATTATAGAAAAGTACAAACTGAGAGATCATCATAAATAAAAAATAAAAAAAATATATATTTTTTTTTTAAGCTAATTACATACATATACCTAAATACAAGCGTTTATATATTATTATTATTATTATTATTATTATTATTAAATATAATAAATAAATATTTGTTATAGATAGATATTTTGTTTTTATTCTTTAATCTATTGTATATTTATTTTAACAGAGCTGCCATATCTTTTTCCATTAATCTTTAATGCCAGTGGTAATCGAACCCGTAACCAACGCGCTTACAGTCAGACTATATCAAATTTCTTACACAGTTTGATTTTTTTTTTAAGGTTAACAGAGAAAATCTCTACACTCTTCATCTTTCGTATACATTAAATACTTAGCAGATCATAGAATACAATATAGTTTCTATATTACAAATTACACCTAAATATAACACAACGTAGTACCTAGATTCGATTACCGTATGAAACATTTTTTCAAAAGTTTGTATAATAATATAATTAATAATTCAATTTATTAAGGCCTATAACCGTTACGGTTGCAGGGGCATTTACACTGGCTCTGGTCATTGAAAATGTCACGAGATTTGAACCCGCACTTCCCGTTCATAGGTATATGTCCGAAACGATCTGGACAATGGCATTCACTTCCTCTATGGCTGTAAGTATAGCTTTTTAATGGCACATCTACCGCAGGATAATCACATTCAGGACACTTTTGATCAAATTTTTGGACTTTCAGAGAAGCTCGACCGTATTCGTGTTTAGCTGAACGGCTATTTTGGTTCATAGATCCGTTACATTTGTGGCCGATATCGAAGTTTTGCTCATATTTCTTCTTTGAAGTGGTGAGGCGAGACATGGTTGTGAGCCTCTCGTGGGTCAAGCTTGTGGAACAGCAGAACGCTCGCCGAAACTCCCGACGGTATTTGCCTGTAAATGAAAATCATATATCATAAAGTATATAAATGTATTACAAAATTACGTTCTGTTCTTAGTGTTAAAGCACTCCGTTCTCTGCTTTACACGTGTACTTTAAATTGAAGAGAATTTAATTATACTCAGTCTAATTTTTATATATTACTATTGCTTCTATATATAAAATATTGGTTTGCGGAGTCAAATATTATTAGTTAAATCTTTCTTAGATGTTTCTTATAATATATTGCATAATTATTTATTAATGTACAGTATTGGCTGTAAGATCTTATACATTGTTTTTTTTTATAGTATGTATCGATCTTTTAATACAGTAGGAAAACAAGTGTGAATGCACACCCTATATATATATATATATATATATATAGATATATATATATATATATATATATATATATATATATATATATATATATATATATATATATATATATATATATATATATATATATATATATATATATATATATATATATATATAATATATATATATATATATATATATATATATATATATATATATATATATATATATATATATATATATATATATATATATATATATATATATATATATATATATATATATATATATAATATATATATATATATAAATATATATATAAATATATATATATATATATGTATATATATATTATAATATATATATAAATATATATATATATATATGTATATATATATATATATATATATATATATATATATATATATATATATATATATATATATATATATATATATATATACCACCACGCCGTGCTTAGTCTTATTTTTTTTTTTACATACAACATACCACATACATATTATGTCGTCCGCGCCATTGTTAGTCTCTGGTCTTGTCGTTTTCTGCGATTTTGTTTTTTTTCGATTTTTATTTGGCAAACCCGTTAACACAATTAATTTTGATATTGAAATACAAAAACGCTATACAATACAAGAGTTAAGAGGGTATGAAGAACCCTCCTCTAAATTTTGTCTAGTTTTAATAACTTAGGTATAAATAGAGATGTTTGTGTATTTTGTTTACCAGAGCTATGAAAATCAAATGATATAATTCATTCTTCTCTAATCGAATCAAACCCATAGCTGTCGCGTTTACAGTTGGACGGTCTGCTTCGTACTTATATTAATGAAACATATTTATATACTAGTTAGGTCAAAAAAAAAATTAAAAAAAAAAGTTTTTCGATTAATAAAGGTAGAGCCTAGATATTAGGTATACGTAACCTTCTAGATAATATATATATATATATATATATATATATATATATATATATATATATATATATATATATATATATATATATATATATATATATATATATATATATAGATATATATATATATATATATATATATATATATATATATATATACATATACATTTTCGTAGTTTAGATAATTATCTAGAAGGTTACGTAACGTATACCTAATATCTAGGCTCTACCTTTATTAATCGAAAAACTTTCTTAACAAAAATAGCTCTCAATAAGTAATCAATTTGGCAAAGTTAGGTCTAAGAGAAACAAATATTTGTGAAAGCGGTTTTATGAAATAAAGTATTAAATATAAAATTATTGATAGTTTTGGCGTTATTATTTTAATTATTTTATTATATATTTGTATCTTCGCTTGTGTTCGCTTTTATTTTATTATCGCTTTTTATCCCATATATAGCAGGGTAGACGGAGAGAACATAGTGTTAAGACACTTCGTTTTCCACATTCCACTTAAATTTGCATTTTACGTACAAAAGTATAATATAGAATAATAAAAAAATCACATCGCAACATGGTATACATATTTCAACATAAATTTGAACCCACGAATAGTGCTTACAAAACCAAGTGTCCAAGTCAAGTAAGCTATACGTACGTAAATTATTAGCTAGAGTAAAATTTTAAGTTATATCTTTCAGATTTAAAAATATCTAGGAATATTCTATAGAATAGATAAAAAAATTCAAAGAAAATTTGACAATTTCGCTACCTTTCAAGCGTACCGCAATTGATTTACTCTCACATCTCGCCACTTTGAAATTTCTACACGATTGTTACACTGTATACTTGTTGGCCTTGGCACCTTTGTTGGCAGATTTGAATAAAGAACTAATACTAAGATTTTATAGAGGATAATTGCTTTATTTAATTAGTTTATCAGAATTTATCATTAATTATCAGATACTGTGATGTTAAAATATATATAAGATATATTTATATGAAACTAATGTAATTTGAACAACAGTTCCTGAGCTCAGCGCCTTCAACCGAACTAACATTAAATAAAAAAATATATACACATAAATAATAATATAAAAAGATTGTAATACTGGCATTAATCTCAGTTCTATGGGAAACAAATACCCATAAAATATATATTTTTAAAATTAACAAGTACTTTGAACTTAATAACGAATCGACCTTGAATAGAGAGTTCATTTGGACGCGGTAGAAGTAGAAACGAGAGGTATAATAGTGACATATCTCTACTTTTTTTTTATTAATTTTTTTTCTAGAACGTACTTCGAAGGCGGCTAGTAGTATATATAGTATAGATTTGGTATCGATTCGATCGATTTGGATCAATTTGGTTAGATAAAGAGAGGAGCTTGGACAGTAAAGTAAGTGCTAATGCGCATTACAAAGGTGCCCTCTTAAATCTACACTAGGGTAGCAAGTCCCAGGAACTGCCTTGAACCTCCTCCCAACGCGATGAGAATGGTAAATCCATTGAATGCTAAGTAGTGTCTACTTAATTTATACTTACTTATAGAATAATATTATTATTTGTAGTTTTATTTAGGAAAATTTTTAGTTGAATATAATATAAAAAATAACTTACCGCTCATAAAGTTGTAAATAAGCGGATTGATTGCCGAATTGGCGTAGCATAGAACATGTGATATCAGAGCCAGGAACGTTATCACATCTGTTTGCTGCATGTCCAGAATATATCTGTAAATGAAAACCATGAAAAATATATGTCAATATGCTAATATATGCTAGAACTTTGTGCGGATAAAGGAAAATGATAATATATAAAGTGATGTCAAAAAAATAAAAAATTAGCTTTTGCGAGCTGTTGCGAGCTTAATGCTGCCATATTGGCCTTGACACCGATATCTGCATGCTTAATTTGCCATTCATAAGGTATTATTATTTCTAAGGAGCTCTTCATGCCACACCCCGCTCGCTTCGCTCGTAATAAGCTAAGGAAATCTTATAGGAACTATATAAAAACACATATTTTGTTTACAACAAAAAATATATATTTATTGTTATATCGACGACATCGCGGCACAGACGACTTGAATAAATACAATACTAAATGCTTGCCCCCTGCCTTTCGTGACATTGTGTGTTAGATGGCAGAGCTCGACACCACGCTTTTCTTATTACCAGAGCGAGGAAAATGAAAATAATCGACTCTCCCCAACTGGGAATCGAACCCATCAGACATAACCAACCATGCAGCGTCTTAAATATGATGCATGCTTACCACCACCATACCATACCATATTAATATTTTTAAGGCATATCTGTAATTATACATACATGCAAAGTTGAGAAGCCCCCCCCCCCTCTTTACACAATGTCTCAAATTTGTTCGTATTGAATTCCAGTGGAAATTGAAGAACGGAGAGTCATATCCCTAGTTTCTATCGACTTTAGACACTTAATTCTAAATGCTATTCTCGGAATAATAGTGTCGTAACACTATCTTAATATAATATTAAAAACATATAAAAATAAAAGTAATTTAGTGTAAGTGTCTTTCATAGAAACGATAACTTATATTTTCCCAAAAAAAACAATAATTAAATTAACGACCATCAATTTTCTTCAAGTCAAAGCCAATTTTGTGATGTCTGACAAATACATTCTCAATATTATTTATCATTTATGTTCACTTGTGGTTCTAGCATCGAATCCATTAGTTATAGGTTTATGTATAGCTAGAATTAGTTAGAATAAGTTTAATTTTTAAATGTAGAATAAAATTATTTATAAGATAATATTTGTACTTTGTACTTATTTTACCCTCCAACTACATTTGTATGCCTTGAAAATTGCTTAAATTTTTACCAACTATTAAGAAAATTGAAATGGCCATTATTGAATTGTTTTAAAATTGTTTACATATATAGGAACTAGTCTGAAACTTTTTTTTTTTTTTTCGTTGGGAAATGCTTTTACGCAGACCATCCCTGAGTAGGACACTTGTGTCCTACAGAGGAATGGTACTGTGGGACTCATTGAACCCGACACTACCCACTAAAACCCAGCGGAAACCCTCTCCACCTATATGAGATGCTGCAGGATCGCTTGCGCATGCCACTACAGCACCTCGGTGGGAGGCCCAACTAACGTGGACCACTATCGCCTTCGGGGAGCCCCAGTGTATCTTCCAGGGCGCCCGCAGCCTCGATGACTTGCGGGAAGATCTTCATGACCTTCCTGCAGTAGCTCCTCTAGGGTTAGGGAAGTTGGAGATGCGCGTACCGCCTTCTCCTACCTTCCGGTCTACGACGGCGGAGCAGATCTGCATCCACGCTAAGCTCGCGCGCATGCTCCACGGCCTCCTTCTGTGCGATAACAGATTCACAGAAGGAGACTGCTACAGACCAGTTCCTCTCACTCAACTAGTCTGAAACCTTTTTTTTTTTTTTTTTTTGACGCTGGGAAAAAATGACATTACGCATACCCTCCCCGCCGGGGGGCGGGAGAGGGGTATGTGGGACTCCCCGGTAAAGACGTTCCCGGTATACCCACTAAAAATACCCAGCGACACTCCGACCTCACCTAAGTGGAGAGGGCCTGGGAGTCCATAGCGTCCAGGCCCTCGCCGGTGACTGCCCGCCCTACGGCAGGCCCTTCACACCCCTCCCGCGTGGGAAGGGGTCTTTACAATGGCCGGAGTGCGCGGCCATTGTGGTCCGACGAGTGGGGTGATCCTTGAGGTGCGGGCGGTGGCGCCCCGCGCCAGTCGCCCGCTGATCACCCCCTGGGGCGGACGAGGACGGACGTTGAGCCCGCCGCTTTCCACCCCTTCTTCGTCTGCGGAGCGGCGCTGCGAGAGGGTCGTCCTCCCGCATGCGCTCCGCCGCCTCCTTCTGTGACATGACGTCCTCACAGAAGGAGGCTACCGCCGCCCATGCCTCCTCCCTCCTGAGCATGGCGGCGATCACGCTGGGGAGCGTG
Source organism: Dione juno (assembly GCA_037127375.1). Lineage (NCBI taxonomy): Eukaryota > Metazoa > Arthropoda > Insecta > Lepidoptera > Nymphalidae > Dione > Dione juno. Next base: position 4,675,240 of record JAXRJS010000088.1, on the reverse strand, counting down.
AGGTCCTCCCCGACGGCTGCCACCAGGGCGCGGCGGGGTTCGGCCCACGAGGGGCACACCCACCAGGGTGTGCTCCGCCGTATCCACTGCGGCCCCGCAGTGGTGGCACGCTGGCGACTCCTCCCTCCCGATCCGGTGCAGGTACGATCCGAAGCACCCATGCCCGGACAGCACCTGCACAAGACGTAGGGAGAGGGAGCCATGTCGCCGATCGAGCCAGTCCCCCAGGACGGGCCCGATGGCATCCAGCAGCCGTCGTCCAAACGGCGCGGAGATGAGGTCCTCAGCCCAATGCTGAGTGGCGGCGTCCCTCATCTCCCGGTGGATTGCCTCACGCTCTCCAGGGTCCGGGCGCTGGTTCAGCGCCCTCTGACCCGCCTTCCACTCGTACACTCTGGCGAGAACCCAAGCCTCGAGCTCCCAAGGATGAGTTCTCGCCAGAACGCACGCCGCCGCAAAACTCACTGTGCGATACGCCCGTGCCACCCGCTGTGCAATGGCCCTTTGTGGCCTGCGGATGGCAGCGGCGTTCTCCCGTCGACACAGTGAGTCCGCCCATATCGGAGCCCCGTAGAGGGCCATGCTCCTCAGTATGCCTGCGTACAGACGCCGGCATTGTTCTCCAGGGCTCCCTATGTTAGGGAGGAGCCATGAGAGGGCACCCGCGGTAACTAGTCTGAAACCTAGCCTAACCTAACCTCTCATTTCTCCACTATTACCTAATTATCCAGCATTTTTGATGGTACAGCACTCCCACAGTCCCTCGTATTTTTAATAAAATCTAAGTTAAGGTTAAACCTACAAGGCTGATTCCAGTCATTGTATAAGGGTAGCTTAGTTAGGGTACCGCTTAGTTATATTCACGAGAAAAAACGATAAGAATATTTTCGAAAACATAATATAATAGAAGTACAATAACAAGTTAAACGTCTCATTAAAGAAATGAAGCTTGTAAGATGATTTTTTTTCTAAGCATCTAAATTTTCTGTTGATATTTTTTTTACAGAAGTGATTCCCATCGGTGGGCACTTAAATCTTTTTTTACACATATGTTTTTTAGTACAATAAAGAATATAATGTAAAGTATTAACGATTAAATGTAACGTCATGAAAAAACGGATTTTGTGCTCTTACCCGTTAATCGAACGACGACGAATATAAAAATTTATGTATTTTGGGGAAAGTTATATGAAGATATGCTTCTAGTTTTCAATAATCCTTTATAGTTAATAAAAAATGAAATAATCTTTTAAAAAGTAATTTTTTTCTCTTATTTGTTCACCACAGACTGTGCCATTGTTGTTCTGGTTTTTTTATTGGTATTATCAGAGATGGAGTTATTTTCGAAAAACGAAAAAAAGAAAAAAAAGTTATTTTAAAAATAAGTTCTATGTCACATCATTACGTCAAGCACATACTGTTGTTACTGTACGACATGACAATTATGGTTTCATATAAAAAATATATATTGTCCGCTCCGGAGAGGCGAAGTGTGTCGACAAACGACGACGGCGTTCGAAATTCAACAGGCAGTGGGACGAAGTCAGCGAAAATATTTTCTGCTCTACTAAAACATAGTGCATCATTAAATCTTCAATTCACTCAAATTTAAGTAGAAAGCGGAGAACGGAGTGTCTTTACATTTGGTGTTTACTTGTTTTGTTAAGAGAAATTCGTGTAGCTAAATAAAATAACATACCTATACACAATATATTAATTATCTATAGCTGAAATATATCTGAAATGTCGAAGCGTGAAAATCAAGAGACTTACTAAATAAAATTGAGTTATTTTTACGTTTTTTTCCTATTTTGTTGTTATTTCAGTATTTTTTATATTTAATTATGTATAGCTGGTTGGTCCCTCGAACGAATATGCTTTTATATGAAGTAAACTGAAACTGGACTATTTTTTTTTTATTAATCATCTCTATTCTTATGCTAAGATAACATATTGATAGCATATTGATATTCTATAAAATTTCCTTTCTAAATCCCCTTTCCAATATTTTAATCTTTAGAATATAACAAAATCCGACTCCTCATTACGTCTAGCAGTCTAAGAAACATTTAATTTAACCGTTATTTTTCACAGAAGCCATTACAATATCTGCATTTAAACTCAACTGTGCCTTTATAGTGTTAATACTAATTTTAGGTATTATAAATGTTCTAGAACACCATCGAATACAATTTCAATAATTATACAAATGAATTGATCAATCTAGTTTTGCCTAATTGCGTTAATCTACACCACGTTCCACTATTAGGGGAGACAAACGTCAAATTCATTTTGACCGAATTACTATCACTATTTGCCCTCGAGAATCAAATGGTCACTACAAGAGGACACTTCAGGAGTCACCCTTCCTGAAAGGAGGTGTGAGATAAAACAGTGTACTAGCACTTACACGTGGTTTCGCTCTCGTTCTTAAATGGAAATAACTAAGAATTGTGTATGGCACATGACCCCTTCTTAGTGCCTTTTAAGTGACTTTATTATTTTTATTATTATGCATTTTAAGCATATCACATTATTATTATTATTATTAAGTAATATTAATTAAATACCTAGAAACCCAAATTCTGTTATAAATAAAAAAAATAATGTCATTGCATCAAAAATGTATTTATAATTCACATAAAAATATTATATCTATATATAGATAAAATCACAATCATGAAAATATTTGACAAGTTTATTTTAAATATGAGCTTGTCAATTAATCTGTGAGTTATGACAGACGATGCTAAAGAAATTCTATAATCGAAATGTGAAAATAAGCCTTAAAATTGGCCTGTCAATTGTCTCAAATTTAATGTTTATTTATTCAAAATATTTTAAATAAATATTTAATTTACAATTTATTAATGACAGGACATTTGTGTCACATCGACATTCAATTATATAATCAGTATGTACAGTAAGTTATGTTCCAGTGTTATTCTTTTTTTTTATCATAGGGGTTGCCTGAAAGAGATCACCTGTGGTGTGGTGGTGATAAGGCCGCCTTCACACCACATCACTCTCTTATTATTCATTATCTGTAATTTGTATTCTTTGTGTTGGTGTAATGAAGTATTGAAATAAATACATATTTTTTATTTCATCACGATAGCTCAAGTCAGACTCGTGCATAGGGGCTCTGCATCTCGTGCGTGATTCTTGGTCAAAGGAGAGTACGAATTTTAAAAATATGCAGTTGTCAAATTTGATTTTTTGGATTTGGATGTACTTATTTTATATGAACTGAACTAAAAATAAAAATTTATAATGATATTTTCCATAATATACCTATATAATTAACCTAATTTTTTACAGGTTGGCACATTAGCCAAATTCTATAATTACAGGTTATTGACCTCCCATTGGTGAGGTAACCCTATTGGTGTAATCCTGAGTATTTGATATTAATTTCAGCTAGATACCTCCATGCATTCCTAAGCCTTTACTCAGATCTTGACAGGTGGTCAAAGAAGGACAGAGTACAAGAACTAATAAATTCGGCTGAATTAATAAATTCAGCTAAATTATTTTTATGTATATTTAACTTGTATATAAATACATTTTTTTCCTGCATCATATTTCTGATTACTTACCTATATGGTAATTTATTTTATTCTTTCTTGTATGTTTTATACTAAACGTATTCTATATTAGACCAAAAAATATAGGCCAAAAAAGTAATAATTTATATATATATATATATATATAATAATTTCATCGATTGAACTTAACCTAGTACCACCACCAGAACAGGACATCGTTCCGCTGTACCACGATGTGCATTTTCCTTTAGTTACAAGTACTATATCTAAGAAATAAATTTAAAAATTATTAATAATATAATTATAAAAAAAACTCACCGTAACACAGATAGAAGGTGAACTGGAAAGTAGCAGACAGCAAACATGACGACTACTGCCACCAGCATCTTGGCCGCCTTACGACGTGACCGTAGTTGGGCTGTAACAAATTTGTTAACTTCATAAATTTTCATTCTTAATAATTCTTAAGAAAGATTGTTTCTTAACGCTCCCATATACTTCCCAAGAACCTACATGTCAAATTGATTTCTCCGCCTTGTAGATTCGACCCACACTATCCGTTAAGCTGGGTTATAATATAGTAACAGGATCTTCTAATTTTGAATGACGATAATTGATAAGTTGAAATGGATAGGAATGTCAAAATTGATAAGTTGATATCTCACTTCAGGTCGGTTCTTTAAGAATGGCGTTCCGAGCGTGTAAGTAAAGTTGTTCTTTACAATCACTTTCCGTTTGAATTCAAGACCTAGCGTATGCATTTAGGACATAGCATAAGATATAATAATAATAATAATAATAGTTTCACGCTGTATCCCGCACATAGCAGGTCAGGCAGAGGGAACCGTAGGAACCTAGAGTTAAGACACTCCGTTCTCGGCTTTCCGCGGGATTGCGTGTTGAGTGGCGGCACTAAACGTCACTCTTTACATTATTGCAAGAGCAAAGAAAATGAAAATAATTAATTCTCCCCGAGTGGTATTCGAACCCACAAACCGTCGCGCTTACAAGGCGCAGACGCTGTGCCTCTGTGCAACGACGGTCCTCATTTTAAAAGTACCCAATATCTTTGACATAATATATTGAAACATAAGTAAAATAAGAAAGTTTAAAACTATCGTAGTGTAGATAGATAGCCAGAAGACTACCTCACTAAGAATAGAACATGAAATTGAATTGTACTTCTAAATAAAACTTCAATAGGCGAAACCAAAATGCATAACGCAACCTACGTCATATCAATAAAAATCTAAAAACTATATAGTTATTAATTTTTGAGCTTAGAGCGGGTATAGTGTATAAAAATTATAAATATTGCAGTATTTAATTGATTCTTATAAATAACCATATTTTTGCCCGGGACGAGTGTTTTTATCTTCACGCTTTATCGAGCACTGTTCGCTGAGAGAGCTAAGACACTCCATTCTTCACTTCCTGTCAGAATTAACGCGACATATTATTTAACAAAAAGCGAGGTAATAAATGTAATTCATTCTCCTAAATGGGTATCGAACCCACAGTCTCTTTGTCCCACTCATATTTATAATATTACTGCCAATAACCTTATAATCATTTTTTAATATCGTTATTTTTTTGTGGAAAATTTTAATATTTGTCAAGACTTTATTGAGACTAGCAAGGCTTACATGAATTGACGTAAAAATAATTTAATCAGTCAACCTGTTTGGTCTCTATAACGTAACAAACATACGTACATACATAGACTGAAAAACACATTACCCTCCTTTATATTGCGCAGTCGGGTAAAATGGAAAAGAGTTATATAGCTGAGCGGATATCTAGTAACCGAAACAAATCGATCAACCAATCGATATATATCAAATATGATTTTATTAGTTCATAGATATTTTTATGTACTACATACATCTCTTATTCCAAATATAAGACCGGATGATTCAATTTCAATTCTAAAGTGTTACAAATATGTTATTTATATAGAAATAGTTTTGTTTTTCTTTAGATTACTTTACAACTATATTATAATATATTTCACGTTTAGGCCATTTATATTTTGTATCGCTTATTGGTAAGAGTACTTGACTAATTTTGGTGTACACAGTATTGATGAGACTGGAGGAAAGTCACGTAAACTGTTTATTAACAAAGTTAATATTTTGTGATTTTTTTAATAGATTCATGCTGTATCCCGCACAAAGCAAGGTAATCTAGTGTTAAGATACTCCGTTACCTATTTTTCTTATTTTTGCGGAACTCAACGCCGCGCTTTTGCCTTGTTGCCAGAGCGGAGAAAATGAAAATAATTAATTCTCCCCGAGTGGGAATCGAACCAATAAATCAAAAACTGGTAGATGCAGAGGCTCAGCTGTGCCATGACGGTCTTCGTCATATTTATAAAAAAACAATATAAAGTAAAATATTATTTACTTAATAACTTTTTAGTTATAACTCGATATAGAATCAAAAGTAATATTAATATGAAATAATTCGAAATTTTAAACTTACTATACTTTAATAGTAAAGAAGTTAATACAAACTTTGTTCTGCAGGCGCCAGTTTGATAGTTTCAGCTTGCCCAGGTATCTTCTTGGAGCTCCATAGAACTCTTACAATTTGATGATACGCAACCGTCATTAAGAGAAGTGGTATCCTGTAAAATGTACAACATTAATTTACCAAACGCTATAATAGGATGACCCGACGAGATGAAAGCTTTATATACAGATTTCATTTAAAACAAGAAATTCCTCAGCATTCCGAGTAGTATAGTGGCGTTGTAAAGAGAGAAGCTCGTAGAAGTGTTTAGGATTTACAAACCAATGTAAGATAATAGTTATTATATTGGGGTAACTTGCTTAGAATAAAATAGAAATACCCACATAATTATTTATAAAAGTGAGAAAATGTCTATATAAAGGGAGGATTTTGACAGTTTAGTTAGTACATCGTTATTCTGCCTCACGGAAGGTATACAGTTGTGATTGTGTACAAAATATTACGTAAAGTCAGCGGTAGCGCTGTTACTATGCGCAAAATTTAAAATGCGAACCTAACAAGTTTAAATTGTCCATAAGTGTAAAACTATAAGTGCAGTGTAATCGAGTGAAAAGTGTGTCATAAGAAATAAATAAATTGTTCAACTGGTCGTCGTCTTTACTTCCCTCCTGACATTGATTGACACCAAGTAGAGCTTTCTGTGAGTCTAAGGTGCTCCAAGAGAGCAAACGCACATCGAATCCACAATCGTCGTACGAAGAGTCGATCTGTGCCAAGATTTTATTACGATTCCCTCTCGGAGGAATTAATGATTTCCATTTTTTCGTTCTAGTATAGACAAAACACGGTGTTGAGTTCCGAATAAAGAACGGAGTGTCTTAACACTAGGTTATTTCTACCTACCGAGCTATATGCGTGCGATAACGTCAACCGAAAAGAAAAGTAGTGTTTAATTTGTCACTAAGTTCACTAGCCTTATTAGGATTTCCGACAGACAGTAAGCCCATTCCTCATGTTACAAGGAATTACATACAACAAAAAAGCCATTCGACACGTAATTACTTTTCTTTGGCATTCCTTTCACAAATTGACAAATTAATTTGGACATTTTTTTTTCAGCTTCACTATGTAGCGCATATGGCAGTGTAAGCAGGCAAAATTACATTTCATTTTACGTTATTTGATTTAATTTTAAACATTTGAAAATGAATTCCGCACTTTGTCTTACCGAGTTGGGACCGAACCCACAACCATTGACTTTACGCCACGCTTCTCCCATGCTATCTCACTACCCCACAAAGACCTATTTGGATAATTGGAAGTAAAATTAACAGTATCTAAATATAAAATAATAAATCACTCGTCTCTCCGTATTTTCGGATTTAGAACCAAATATAAACACAGCAGACACAAAAAATTCCGAATACATAATATATTTAAATTGTTTTTTTTTTTAATTTGGGGTCAATTCAGGTAATTATGGCGTAAAAGCCTTTATGAGAGCACTTAATACCTTTAAAAACGTTACAAGAGTATACTCGTAGCATGAGATCAACAAAAAAGGGATGCGCGTAATTTCATTTCTTTGGTATTCTTTGAGACATATCGATTCGGACAGTTAGGTAAATTATAATTTTCCATGAAAATATGGTTAGATTATATAAGTTTGTTAGTAATATATTGTGTACCATCAGCAAAACTACTTTGTAATATTTTTTATTATAGTGGACAAAAAAATTTAAATGATTATCATTAAAAAAACGATAAAATACTTTTATATAAACTTTTCCCTTTTTTTGCAAAATTATTCAAATATTTATTATATTAATCAAGCTAATTTAAAAATCCAATGCTCCAATTAAGGGGTAGAGAATGATTTACAATTCAATTCGAAGTCTAACAATGCCCCGATGAGCAATTTGATAAGAGCCTTCGCATTATTTTGTGATAATTTTTATTTCATACACTTATTTATAAAAATAAAAATGAATCTCATTTTCCGCTGATCATCGTCAAGGATTTTTTTTTAAATAAAAAAGATTGTTAATTAAAACTACATAGAAGAGACTAAGCTAGTGGACCCCTTAAGCGCTAGTATATGTTTAAAAATATGAACTGCAACCAACAATCTCATTTATAGGGACTATAAAACGTCTTGATCCTTCTACAGCGTGTATAGAAACATGTGAAATTTCTGCTGTGCGTTGTGTTTTATATAGTGTGTTAAATTAGATTAATAAACAGGAACTTAACATGGAACTATTAATTAATAATATTAATTTAAGACTATTATTAATATAAATGGTCATTGTTACACAATAGGACAATGTTTGACTATAAATACGATGCTTTTCATTTTCTCTCTGGTAAGATGAAGTAAGGCGTTTGCATTGGCACTTTCGTACTTTCCGCGAGTCTTGACTCTAGCCTTTCTCTGCCTACCCTGCTACAATACAACAGGGTATGATATGAAGCTGAAAAAAAAATAAGTATAATATTTTTGCATACTCACGTGTAAATCAACACAACTTTTATAATATGCCATATTAGATCACTGGTAGACGACCAGATAGCTGTACATTGTACTAAGTATTCCAGTTCGAATCTGAGTGGTACCATTTTAACTGTCGTCAAAACTACTAGTTCTGGAGCATCTGAAAAAGAGGGTCACATTAGTAAAGTGGTGAATGGAAGGGTGACAGGATAGGATATGGCAATATCCTTATATCAAGGAAGAGCTAGAAATTAGTCACAAAATTGTATTGACTTTAGCAAAGCCCTGAGACAGCTATTAACTGTTAACGGGATAGTTGATATTTCGACCTCTACTCGGATTAAGTTTTCTCATTTCAACACGCTACTAAGACAAATTGAGGCATAGAGTTCCGCCTCTTAACAATCAGTGTATTTTAATTGAATTACTTGCTAATGCAAAAAATACTCTTAGAATTGATCGATGGTGTAAATTCAAAAATGTTATTAAAATTTTATTTTCGTCTGCGCCACAGGCAGTTCCTCTCGCCCCTCAAGGAGGATAAAACGTAAAACCTATTTTAAGCTAAAGAAAGAAAGGATGTCAAAAAAATTTAATTTTAAGCGAATAGCATTTAGATTTCTTATGAAGTTTCTTTAGATAAATATTTTAATATATTTTAATACAAATTTCAACAATTGATATCTGAATACTTCTTATTCATATACTTACTTTACTATACTTTGTTTATTTAACTTAGTTAACTAATATATTTTACATACAATATTTGTATATTAAAAGTAAAGAGGACTGTCGTGGCGCAGGGGCACAGCGTCTGCCTGACGTGACGATTTGTGGGTTCGATTCCCACTTGCGGAGGATGTATTATTTTCATTTTCTTCGCATTTTCTTCCGCCACTCAACATGCAATGCCTCGAGAGGCGGAATGTGGCGAAAGGAATGTCTTAAAACTAGGTTCCTTCTTCCTATCGTTCTCTCAGCCTACCCTGCTATATGAGATATACAGCATAAAGTTAAAGAACCAAATATATACCTATATATTGAATTTTCTCACACTTTATATATTACATAATATAGCTATAGATTATTATTTATTTGCACTTTGAGCCCAATTTTCCTGAGATTGTGTACGTGGCAGAATTTCACGCTTTGTCTTACTTATTGCTACGCTTACTTGCTTTCTTATGCTATGCTTACTTTATTTACCTTTACAAAATTGACAATAAACCAAGTTGTATAGTCGATAAATAATAATGGTGATTTAATATTGCGTTGCCTTGAGAGTATTAATTATTAAATTATTATGAAGAAAGAAGAGGATTATAAATGTTGTATTTATCCTTTCTCATTATCCTGGACGGGATAGACTTTTCCTCACAATACATTATATAGAGTATTAGAACACTCTATTCTTAAGTTTTCGCTAATTTCAGAGTGAACGTAGAGTTTAAAGACTTCGCTTCCGCGATAAGTTTCCCAATTTTCGAGATTGCATGTTGGGTGGCGGACTCAACGCCACGCTCTGTCTCAGAGGAGATTTAAATACAATCATTCCGTCGAGTAGTGAAAAAAAAAATAATAAGCATTAAAGATAGAATAATTATTATAGAAAAACATATAAAAAATTTGAACATTGTGGAATTAGAACCCGCGCCTCTGGGTAAACGTCCAAGCACTCTAATCACTAAGCCATGTGTTGTCATTTGGCTGCATGCGTCGATTTTTTTACATGCTAGTTACAATTTATTTATTAGTACATTTTTTAATGTTCTTAATTAAGGTACTTACTGAACAGGAGTGAGACAGCCCATATGACGAATATCGCGGTCTTTGCTCGGTTGATGGTCGATTTAAACTTGAGAGGGAAGCAGATCGCGTACCAGCGGTCCACTGAGATGAACGTCAGCGTCAGTACCGACACTGTCACTGATACTGACTGCAACAAGAGAAAATGATAAATATGTGTGAATTCTATACATATCCAAGCGAGAAAACTGCGGTTTCACCCAAAAATGAGTATTATTCATATATTGCAATAATTCCTTCATTTGTGCTAAGAAAATACTCAACTTTTTAGGTTATAATACCCGAGAAAGCTTTTCGATTAATAAATACAGAGCCTAGATATTAAGTATACGTAAGCTTCTAGGCAATTATCTGAACTACGCAAATATAAATATATATATATATATATATATATATATATATATATATATATATATATATATATATATATATATATATATCTTTTTCTTCCTGGTATTAGTCCCGGCTTTTGCCAGGGTCTGCCTTCCGACTAAGACCAATCGGTCCATATGAGTGGCGAAGTGGTTTTTAGTGGAGCGATTGCCATCTGACCTCCAAACCCATTACTGGGAGAAACCAAGAAAGGAAAGGGAATAAGAGGCAGAAAGACTTGGAATATAGGGGAGGGACACCACTTACATGGATTGGATCGGGTTATGAAAGTGGTGGCTCGAGGTCCCGGGGTCGCGTACCCGTATGCCGGAAACCAAATATCGGACAGATAATTGGCTAGACACCCTTTGAGTATGAGTATATATATATATATATATATATATATATAGATATATATATATATATATATATATATATATATATATATATATATATATATCATTCATCTCGTTTATCGTTTCTAAACTAGCCTTGTCACGTCACGTGTCATTCACAGTGACAGTTAGTGATCGTATAAAACCCATATGTATCCAACAATCGTAACTTCATATTCAACTTCATGCACCGCTTGATATCTTATAATATTTCGATATATATATATATATATATATATATATATATATATATATATATATATATATATATATATATATATATATATATATATATATATATATATATATATATATATATATATTTATCACCAATTTTCGGAAACAATATCGTGAAAGCCAATAAATCAAAACAAAAGGTAATTCTTGCAATAAGGAAACACTAGGCGGGCGGAAATTTATTTCCACATCCATACACATAAATAAGAAAACGCGTAAAGTAAATATATCTCGCCAGAGAGAGGTTATTGAAAAGTATCTGACTGCATACGCGATAGTACAGGTTCGATAACTGCTCAGAGGCACTCAAAGTATTCGTTTGTAAAGAGCTGTCACTTTTTTGATTTATCGAGAGTTATCCTCTCTCATCTTTTAATCTCTTAGCGCCAAATTATAGTGTCTAATAATAAATTAATGCTTAATTTTGGCTGTTGAACGTTGAGGGGCAGTGGCTGGAAAAGAAACTCAACTCGTTTTTAGTTATTCACAAAATAATTGAGAATGTAAATAAAACTCCTTTAAAAAATAGTTTACCCTAGTCTTATTGGCATCATATCATACCAATATTGTACTGATATAATATTTGAACATAAGTTTTGAAGCCGCACCTCATGGAAACCGTCCAAGCGCTGTGACCACTAAGCCATTCGTTCTGCCGGTGGCACGGTGCGTCGAAATTTTTATATGTTTTCTTTAAGTAAAATATACTGTAAAATTTTTTTAAAAAATACTGTAAAGTTTTTATTTTCGACCTGAGTTCTATCCCCCAATTCTACATGATGCCTAAATAATACAGAATACATATTATCACAATATATCTCCAAAATTTTTATTTACAAAAAAGGGAAACTAAAATATCACTCAGATGCGACTGATAGACAGACAGACAGACACCGACGACAAACATATATATTTCCTTACAATTAACTAAGATACGGTACTCGAATAACCATATTACGTATATAAAAGTAAAAATTACGACCTCAAATATCTCCTCATTCTAATGATCGACCCGAAAGTTTTTACCTAAATAAATATTTTATTGTTATAATTTAACAATAGAAGTTGTTCATTAGTTTTATTCATCCATTATATTTAATGCATGAGAGTTTTGAAAACGTTACTTCATATAATTAAAGCGATAAAATATAAGCTCGACTGGCCTGAAATTCAAGCACTTTTAAATAGTGCAAAAATAAATAGAAACTAAGCGTTTGTCAAGAGAGGCATGCATATCTTCGGAACTATTTGGCATACGACATTTTTTACCTGGCCGGTATACACAATATACCACCAGTTAAATTATATAAAAATTAAGAAATGGCTCCGTAACAAAAGTTATTCGAAGCGATGATCATATTCTATTGCATATAAAAATCTAAGTTTTTAAAAATTTGGTGAGAAACTCTCTATTTTAATGTGTTAATCTTAAATACTTAAAGAGAACATATGAAAATTTGAACGCAGCGGAATTTGAACCCATGTAGGCCATGCCACTAATCCATGAGTTCTTCCTCACGCCATGTCGAAATTCTGATATGTTTTATACAATATAATAAGATTAATAAAAGAAATGATGCTATTGTTTACATTATGTTTAGAAACTGTCTAACCATAAAAATATCAAAATGGGCATTTTGAAATATGGTAATGAGATATATAAATCAAATGTCTGTAACATCTGATGTACGACTTTACCAGTCTATATGCAAGAGTCATAAAGTCCACACAAAGTTCCAGTATAATTATTCGATAAGCAGTGTGTGTTTTTTTTTTTCATTTTAACAATGTATCAGTTTTCATAAGTTATAACACTCCAACTCCATCCAACACATCTTTCCGCCCAACAAAGCGCGGGGCTTAGTTTCTTCACTCAACATGTAAGTAGAGTTAGGGCGGAAATTTGGAGGGCGGAATATCATGATTCTGTCTGCTTATGTATGGACTTAAATATGAGACTGAAAAAAACTATTTCCGAATACAGATTGAAAACATTCAGAAACTTAAATAATCAATTTTAATATACGGAACCCCAAAAGCCTTACTTCACCTACGTCATCAATATTTTATTGCCTAAATAATTAATTAGTAAGTCAAAGGTCGAGAATTTTAGGCGTTTTGGCTAACTTTGTGTCAAATTAAGTTTAGTAATGATAAAAGCTCGTTAATTTCATTATTAAAAGAAAATGTATTTATTAAAATTATTATTCACAAATTTTATTAATAAAAAAAATGGAGAGATAGTATATTTATGTAAAATAGAGCGTGGTGTGTACGGTGTCAATAATTATGAACATATATGTTTAAATATGAATAGAAGGATTATCATTTTGATATGTTTAAAAGCACAGGACGTTTTTTACAAACGTTTGTCCTATTTGGTTAGATTTTCATACATTTTTTATATATTATTAATGGAATTTGTTTATTTCAGACAATTACATCAATATACGTTAATTCAGTAACATAATTTGCCATATGTACTAAATATTTCTTGCTAACTTAGTAATGATATATATATATATATATATATATATATATATATATATATATATATATATATATATATATATATATATATATATATGTATATATATATATATATATATATATATATATATATATATATATATATATATATATATATATATATATATATATATATATATTTCAATAACTATGAACATCTGGATGATGAAGACAACCTTGTTTATCTGCTTACATTAAATATTACGAATTTATATAAAATCAGGTTAAAAATCGCTAGCCTATATCACTTTCGTCATTTATTTGAAATGGATTTTCGCTCTGGAACCTTGAACATTGACACCAATGTGTACATGTAACATGTGCGACGTCGATCAATTGGTTCCCGAACGGTGTAAAAAAATAAGCATAGTTAAAGTGGGGTTTTAATTTTTTTTATCTTCATCCTGTATTCCGCATATAGCAGGGTAGGCAGAGCGAACTACTAACCTAACCTAAATGAATAAATAATATTAACACATATAGCAAGGAAGGATATGGGCAGGAATAATCTTGCGATTTAATGAGAATTAAACATAACCGATATTAGAATTTTTCATATATATTCTATGCAGGATACTGCTACCATTGTATTTAATAGAAATTGTAATATAGATATTTCAAACAGCTACTGCTGAGTTTTGCTGCCGGCTCTTCCGAGCTCTTGCTTGGCCGAGCCGGTAAAAACTTCGAGCTAGTGATAACGAAATCTTCATTCAATAAATGAAAAGTGCTTTTAAAAGTCTATTTTTATATATAATATTTTAAAACAATCACAGCTCCATGTTTTTCTTGCATGCATGAGGAAGTTAAGTAATTCATCTCGGCCATCATGCCATAACGGTCTGTCATACATTATTATTTTTATCTACATATATTATACAATATTCCATTGACAGTCTATTGATAATAATGCCAATTCCTGAGACTATTGTCAAATATAGACAAAATTAACGTCGAATACATACTTTTTAGTAGCATTTACTCTATTGTGTTCACGCTGTGAAGCGATCCTCAGTCAATAGAACGTAGGCGAATAAAAATTCCTTTTAAAGAATTCAACGAATTCATAATTCTTGAAAGATTTTTCTTTATATAAATACTTCAAATTGAATTTACGTAATTCAACAGACACTGTTACCAAAACACTTATAATGTTCTCATTAAGTTATTGAAATTTGTATAATTGTTTTTTAATTTTCTCTTTAATTATTTTATAACATAGTATGGGTTATATAAAGTTATTAAGAAATTAAGTATTAATTTATTAATTTATTAAATAAAGTATTAATTTATTTTGGCTTCTCCACTTCCTCATTCACCATATTGAGGAGTGGAACTTAACGCGTTGCTTTTTTAACATACTAAAAAAAATAAGATAATTTATTGCCACGAGTGGGAATCAAACCCAAAACCATCAGAAGCTGCCGCTAACAGTCAAATGCTGTGTGGTTACTAACAGCTTGGTTTAGAAAATTTTGTTATACATCTAAACGGTTTCTAAGAAGTGAAATACTGAAATTCCGTATTAATCAAAATAGCTTTAATATATTATTCACAGGAAAAATAAATTCTATCAATTCTTATTCACTAAGAGAATATGCTATTTCCATTATATACAATTTGAAAAGTTAAACATACGATCGATTACGTATTAATATTTCATACATTCATCATATATAATCTACATTCTTACATAAATACCACTGTTTATTAATATGATGTAGATCGACCTCGATGCTAGAATCGCGAAAAATATTGCGCTATATTTGTATTTCAAATGGGCATAACAAATGAAAACATATGAGAAGAATGCAAAACTTATATATTTTGTCTTACGTCTTTAAAGTTGTCTCAACAGAGCAATAAAAAAGGCGGTAAAAAAAAAACTAAATAAAAATACAGTATGGTGTTGCAGCTACATGTCTATCGATACACCCAAAAGTACGTAAGTAGCGGCTTATTTTTTTTTTTTTAGAATAATTGTAAGGAAATATTTAGAATTCCATGGATTAACTGTGTGTGGTATTCAAGTGTAGGTTAAAGGGGCCATTTAAAAAAAAACCCTCCATAGTAGTATAAAGATATTCTTTGTATTGAAATTTCTCAAAATTCTTTATATTATTTATATGAATTATTAATTGAATTATTAATGTATTAGTGGTATCTTCGATGTACATTCTATTTGTCACAAAAAACGTGTTCTTAAGATTTATCTACAGTGATTACTTGTGCAAGATTATTTAAAATCTTTAAATTATATGAATTTGGTAGTAAATATTCATATTTAAGATAGCTCCTTTTTTTTTTTTTTTTTTTTTTAAAAATTGTATGAAGCTTATAAATAAAATATTTTAGTTTAGAAGTGAAACAATGCGATATGGCAGTAAATATCCCACATTTACTGAAAATGAAAGTGGGTGACTTAAAAATAAATTAGTTTGTCTTTGGTTCTTTGATGATGCAGTGCATATTGCATCATCGGCTCATTAACTTTGAAGCTTATCTTTGAAGGAAATCTATAATTGTAAATTAGATCAGACTAATACAGTAATATGAATAAGTGATTTCGAATTTCATATGGATTGATTTAGAGCTTTTAGCCCGATTCATTATGAAGCCCTCGTGATGCAGTGTCTGACTGCAAGCGCGGTGGATTCGGTTCGGTTCCCACTCGGGGGAAAAGCTAAATTTCATCATTTTCATTTGTAGCGTTGTTACTTCTGAGCCGCTACTCAATTATCAATTAATATAATGAAAAAGGAATGGAATGTCTTGACACTTGGCGGTTTCCCTCTTTCCGTGGATCTGTTTATTCTGGATCGTATAATAATTTCGACGAAGCACGATGAGAACGTATGGCTTAGTGATAAGTGTGCTTGGAGGGTTCCCAAGAAACGCAGCTTCAAATCCCACTACGTTAAAATTTTTATATGTTTTCTAAAAATATATAAACATTCTTTGTACAATTTATACTGCTCTATAAAGCATCATAATTCAAAGCTTTCGTAGCAATTAGGACGTCAAGTAGATTGTATTAGATTGGTAAATATAATTCGTTAACGCGTCTTTTTAATTTAATTTTGATAGTCCCTTTAATTTTACTCTTAAAGACAATTTTGCCAACTTTTAATTATTAAAATATTATTTAATTGATACAGCGAGCTTTTTCCACAAAGCTCTCTTTTATATTTTTCTATAATTAATTATTTCACAAATGTCTTGCTTAATAAAAAATATATGAATTATTTTAAGGGTACTGTGGCGTAGTAGAAACTTGTCAAACTACTAAAGTATATCCGAATCTTAATCTAAAAAATAAGTACTTGCATATGTGTACTGAAATATTTGTTCTTAAATATATTTTATTTATTTTTTCAACTTTACATTGTATCCCGTATAAAGCACGGTAAGTAGAAGATAGCTAGTCTAGACACTCCGTTCTCCGCTTTCTGCACAAATACGAGACACTAAATATTGAGTCGCGTAATTCAACGCCGCAAGTCTTTCTTATTGGTAAAATATAAAAAATGAACGATTTCTTGTATAAACTTAAAAAATCTCATTTTATCCGACCCAACACACGACGACCAATATGTCAAATTTTAGATTTTTAAGCTCACTAATTTCGACTGTAAGTTGTCAGTCGGTCTGTGAGTAATAGAACAATTTTTCACACTGTATCCCGCACATAGCAGAGTAGGGAGAGGGAACCTAGTGTTAAGACACTCCGTTCCCCGGTTTCCGCCTCTCAATAAATAACATGTTTAGTAGTGGAACTCAACTCTGCGATTTGCAAAATAATTCGTCCTCCCCGATTCAGAATAGAACCCACAACCGTCTCGTTTACAGTCACACGCTGTGCCTCTGCGCCATAGCGTGTTGATAATAAAACAATAATATACCAATGTACCACCAAATCCTTTCTTCCTATATAATTAAGCTCAAAATATCAATTAAGATCAAAACAAAAATAGTATCCAAACAGTCACTTAATTACAATTATAATTGGTTTCCTCGAAGACTCAAAGATGTATTCACAATATTTCCTAATATCGACATAAAACCTTCATTTACATTAATGAATTTTATATACCTGTAGGTACTATACAGAGGGCTCTCTTCATTTTTCTAAGAATAAAAGCTAAAATTATCTATATTTATAGAGTAAAGTGTTTATTTAGTTGAGCGCACTTATCTCAGGAACTGGTTCCTTAGTCCGTTTTGTTCCATTTTTTTGTCTATACAAGAAACATGGCGTTCTTAGTAAAATTAATGTATAGGACTATTAGCAGTAACAATAAAAATAGATATTTCGTGATTGAATGGCGGAACTCAACGCCGCACCTTGTCCTACAATAGCGAGAAAAAAAATGAAAATAATTATTTCTCCCCAGTGCGAAAGCCACAAACCTTTGAAGTAAATGCGCATATTTCACTTGACATAAGCGTATTAGAAACGTTATTTAAAAAAGAGCAAGTCCATTAGTCGTTGCGTCGAAAGCAACCTTTGCTCCAAAGCTCTTTGACTAATATCCTTAATGCACCTTTTATAACTTAAAAAAGGACTGTTTAACCCAGATTCTATTATACGTATGTATTTTTACTTATTGTTACGTAAGTGAATGCGATAAATGTGAACGGTAACGTTAAATACGAGGGAATTGAAACTGAAGTCGTTGATAGGAGGTACAAATTCAATCATATATAAAAAGTAAATATAAAATACTCGTAGTCTGTTTTAGAATATTTTAATTTGGAGGTTTCTTTTTAGTCGATTATTTACTTTGAAAAGCTTTGCTTGAGCTTTTCTTTTGTTTTAGTCAAAACTATACAGATATCATAAAAAATATATACAGCAACTAAGCTTTTAAATTCAATTTTAATTTAGAATCGCAGATGCAATCTTTGCCGCAAAAAATGATAAGTCTACCACAGGAGTAAATAATTTAAAGAAGTTATATTTTATATTTGTTTATTATATACTAGCGACTGGCCTGCGGCTTCGCCCGCTTGAACTACACGATGATTTATTTAGCCAGTATCAATAGTTACCACAATGCACGCAATGACACGTTTCTTATGACATATTTTTTGGGTTATATCATTACATTTCTATTTTTTTTTTATATTATATAGCTTATTGTGAGATTGCTAAGTGAAGATGCAGCATTCTAATAGTGAAGGAGTTTTTTCTGTGAAAATATTACAAACATATATGCAAAATTACAAATGTTTATTACTTTATAATATTATAGTTTACATTCTTATTATTATTTATTTTATACGCTTCACGCATTATCCTGCATATAGCGGGGCAGGGCAGGGGGTAGCTAGTGTTAAGACACTCCGTTCTCCACTTTCCACCTTTTGAGGCATTGCGTGTTGCTTTCGAGGTACTTCTAACAAACTTAACTATCACATTTTACATTTAAAAAAAAAATATTAAATATATTGAACTAATTAAATTAGCGTACATTTTGTATATATTTAAGTAAACATATACTATGACTATATAAAATAGGAACATACGTACCTGGAAGTATAACAATATTTTGCATAAAACATCTCCTAAAAACCATGTTTCCGTTACATCCCATAAAACGGTTGCTGGCAAACATAGTAATAAAACCATAAAATCAGCCACCGCTAAGTTTACTAAGAAATAATTTGTCACAGTTCTCATAGTGTGATTTCTATACACAGCTACGCACACTAGTATATTGCCAACCAATCCGATGACGAATACGGCTGTGTGCGTGCCTATAAGGACCCATTCATACGTTTGTGGGTATATATAGTCGTTTAACATTGCTATGTAATCTTCTTTAGTCATATTACAGAACTCTGCGTCTCCTATACATTCTGTCATATTCTCTTTCACCTTTTTTTCTTCTCTGTTCATTTTATTGCTTGTATTTTCAATTTCATCCTTTGTACTTCTATTGTTTTTTATATGAAGATTTATCAAATCAATGTGTTTTTCATAATCCATTGCATATTTTCCAGGTCCTTCTTCTTTATATGCGTTATTGAGTTTTATATTTATTGATAGAAATATTCCGATGAGTATTATTGTGAGCATATTGACAGATGTGTTCAAATTATTTCACCAATCTGTAACAAGAGATACACACCTGTTAATATAAATATAATTATAAAATATGTGATATTTTTGTTACGTATTCTTCAAAATAATACTATTTGTTATAATTTTCGCTTAGTATATAATTTTTATATTAATATGTATGTAACACACTGGTATTAACAAAAAAAAATAGAAACACACATAGGCAGTTTTAAAAAAATATAAAAATGTCGACTCCATTAGAAATCACAATATATTTTCTATTATTTCCCTATTAGTGTTCATTTTACCACCAAATAAAGTCTATATAATCTACATAAAGTTAAATAGACTTCATCAAAACTAAGTAGAAAAAAATTAGGAAAGAATCGTTTCTAATATCATATTCATACTGACTCGCGACGTTCACGATACACACGACATAACATACTTACAAAAATAATCAGAAAACTAGAAATCATTCAATACAATATTCAAATATATGTTTTTAGATATTTAACATATATATATTCGTGACGTTTTTTTGCTTACAATTGAGACATAGAAGTCTATAAAAATACAAGTGAAGATATAAGTAAAACAGCTTTAAATATTTTTGGTAAGCACAGTGGAAGTATGCTTGCTGCAATACATCAAAGTACAATGCCTGGACTTTTGACTGTTATAAAAAATTTTGTCTCGTTTAAGCTGACAGCTTTCAGGTTTTATTATAGAGTTGTTTATATTATAAATATGACAAAAATTTAATACATTTTATAAAATTTTAACACACAAAAGAAAAGTAAAATTGACGAAGACTTTCTGTAAAACGTAGCGCCTTAAAAAATACATTAGGCTTACTCTGTCATTTAGAGCAGTACTCTAAATGCTTGAGATGCCTCTAAATATAGAAATATATTTGTATAATATAATATAATAAAATAGTTATAAATTCATAATTTGTAAGCAAAATATTGTTTGTCCCACATCCATTAACAAATGTGTTTAATTTTGACTGACTCGTAAACATCATATATACGTATGATTAATGATATACATATAAGTATATATGATTGGACATATACGGTATGGTTTGGAGGTTCGACTCTCACTCGTATAGATTATTTTTATCGCTCTGGGAACAAGGCGAAAGCGCGGCGTTGAGTTCAGCCCCTCGAAGCACAGTGCCTCGAAAGGCGGAAAGTGAGAAGCGGAGTGTCTTAACACTAGGTTCTTTCTGCCCACGATTCCCTCTGCCTACCCTGATATGTGCAGGATACAGCGTATAGATAAGAGATTTTTTTATACCTATAATAAAACGTTGTGGTACGCTACTATTGAATATTTTTTTTGTCAGATTATGTTTTATTGTTATATCGTATAAAACGGATACCATTTCGGTGCAAAGCAAAATTAAAGGCGGGCGTGGCACAGTGGGAATCCGTCTGGCTGGAAATGCGATGTTAGCCGGTTCAATTTCCACTCGTGGGATTATTTTACATCAATTGTTAGTTTTCCCGCCCTGTTACACAAAACGCAGAGTACAGTTCCTTTATTGACAACGCAATATCTCGAAAAAGGGTTATAATATACTTATAATAAAGTTAATAAAAAAAATTGAAAATAATTTTCTATGTTAATTTTTTTTTCTATGAAGACAATCATATATTACCTGCACCTATTTGTAATGCTTATGTCGTGACAGATAATTGTATTTTTCTCTCAATAAAGCCCAATTTCATCCTTCGTCAAAACTTTTGACACATGTCTCAAACTAAACGCCATGGTCGTATATTCAAGGCTAATCCAAAATAATGTTTTTAGGTGGCCGTACTTGAAAAGAAAGCATTTATCTCGAGAACGCGCGGAGTACAAGGTGAAATCAACATAACATATCCAAGTCCAAAGGTCTCTTAGAGCACAAAAAAAATCAAGATTTAAGTTTAAGAATAAAAAATGTCATTTATATTTATTAATTATATCGAGTTTCAATACATACATATATATATATATATATATATATAATATATATATATATATATATATATATATATATATATATATATATATATATATATATATATATATATATATATATATATATATATATACAATTTTTCCAAATAAAATCATATGCCAACGTCCATTTATTTATGGACAAAAATTCCATTTCAATAACGTATAATATATAAAAGGAATCACATATAAGATAGATACAAATAAAAAATTCCTTGTAAATAAATTCCTTTTATTCCGTAAACAGTTCATAAAGTTCCATCATTCAAATATATAATACAAATCATCAATATGAATGACGTATGAGGAATTTGGATGGAAAATAACAATTACGGCAAATTAATGTTTTCTAAAATATTCTCAACATTCTTATCATATGGTGTAGCGGATTTTAATATTATAATTGAGGTAACAGGTTCTATTATGGACATGGTAAATTCTAATTCAATATATTCTTTACTTAAATAGGCTTTTGTAAGCATTTTTGAATCGTCAAATGACCATAGCGATATCGGCTTTTTTCGCTGAAAATGTTACGCCTTTTTAACTTACTTCATTAAGATGGCAATTGCACAGTGTCTTACTGTAAACTCGACGGTTGTGGGTTCCATTCCCACTCAGGGAGAATTATTTTTGACTCGAAGGCGGAAAGCAGGGAACAGAGTGTTTAACTCTAGGTTCCCTCTGCCTACCAAAATTTGATATGTATATATATATACATATACATATACATATACATATACATATACATATATATATATATATATATATATATATATATATATATATATATATATATATATATATATATATATATATATATATATATATATATATATATATATATATATATATATTTATTTTTTTTTTTTGTGGGTAGGAGCAAACGAATAACACCTGTTCGAAACAGCTGATTTATTAAATACACAAATAAATATAATAATACGTGTATTGTTACAATAATATGTATATGTGATGATAATAACCCACCAGCAAGAAAAATCCTATATAATTAACACATTCACTTTAAAATTCGTCATTTTTTGAAGACATGGAATCAATCAAAGAGTCAATGACTGCACTAACTAACTTATTTACCACAAAAATGAGGGAATTCCAACACGATCTTCACAAGGCAGCATCACCAGTCTCGACATCGATTTTAGCAGCAGAATTCAATCTATTTAAAAGTCTCATTCTTTCACTCCTGAGCACCTTGCAACGTCAGGTTGAGTTTCTCGCAACTGAGATAGATAGGCAGGAGATGAGAAGAAGGCGCAAAATTGTACTGTTTCATGGTGTACCAGAACAAAAGGCTGAAGAATTAAAGACGAGCATCACCGGGCTAGTAGGTAAACATTTGATGCTACCCAATTTTTCATCCTCTTGCATAAAGACCTCATATCGGTTGGGTGGATCTTCTGATAAGCCTAGGCCCATTGTAGTAAAATTTACTGATGTGTCAACACAGGACATGGTTTGGTTCGCAAAAGGTAAATTAAAGGGCAGTGGGATCACTCAGTCTGAATTCCTCACCAAAGACCGTCATGATGCTTTTCTTGAGGCAAGACATCGATTTGGAGTTGGCAAGTGTTGGTCACGAAATAGATGGATGGATCCGGATGATAGGTCCGGATGGATCTCGACATCGCGTTGAAACAAAGGCTGAAGTTATTTCTCTTTCGGGTACCAAAAATAAGTCTCCCGTTGTCCAAAACACCATAACAAAAGCAACCGACAAAGTGATGGTACCGCGTGCCAAAAGATTGGTAAAGAAATAGTATTTATTATTTAGTTCTATTTAATTTTCGTTATTTCCTTTTTTTTTTATTTTTCTCATAGTTTACGCTCTCATGTTTTTAATTTTCTTGTGTGATGCTTTTGTTTTCTTTTTTGTTGTTTCAGTATAAAAGCATATGTTATTTAGTATATGTCACCATAAATAAGATCATTACTTTGTTTTTTTGAATATTAGTTGTTTTTAGAACATTTGCCTTTAATACAATTATTTATTTTAAATTTTATCTTCAATATTATTTTTAATCATTGAAATTTGTAACAAAATTGTAACTTGTGAAACACAATTTATTATTTTTGTAGCACAGATTATTAAAGACAA
Source organism: Dione juno (assembly GCA_037127375.1). Lineage (NCBI taxonomy): Eukaryota > Metazoa > Arthropoda > Insecta > Lepidoptera > Nymphalidae > Dione > Dione juno. The sequence goes on along the minus strand of JAXRJS010000088.1, from coordinate 4,651,185 downwards.
GTGGCACGTTCGTATTCTTGTACTATCTCGTTAATTATGCTTTGGTGATATCTTGTTAATATTATTACTTTTTTTGTTTTTTTTATGTACTTTTTTTTTAATTTTAGTTCTTTTTTTGTTTTTAATTTCCTTTATCTTTGTGTGTATTTTAATTTTTTTTTTGATTTCTTTCTTGCAACTGGCGGGTATGTTGAATAACAAACTTTTATTTTTATTATTTTATTTTTTTTTATCATATAATTTTTGATCTTTTTTTATCTATATTTATTATTTTAATATTAATTTATAAAATTTATTTATAATTGCTATTTCTCGGATGTTCCGAAAAATTTTAACATAGTCCATATCAACGCTCAGAGTATTCCTGCACATTATCCGGATTTGTTGTCAACTTTCACTAGTAAACACATACATGCAATTTTGATATCTGAATCATGGCTTAAACCATGCTTACAGTCTACCTCTTACGCATTACCGGGTTTTCAATTGATTAGAAATGATCGAATGGGACGAGTCGGTGGAGGTGTTGCGATCTACTTGCGTGCTTATATTCCTTTTTCTGTCGTGAATACATCACTAACACAGGGTAACGCATGTGCTGAGCACCTTTACATTGAAGTTGTTTTACATCATACTAAACTTCTCTTTGGAGTTTTTTATAGTCCTAATCATGCAGTTGATTATTTCTCGTCATTTGAAAGCCTGGTGGATCAATTAATACCCTCTTATGAGCATACTTTAATCATGGGCGATTTTAACACTTGCCTTCTTAAAAAAGATTATCGAGCTTCCCGCCTGCAAACTTTAATAAATTCTGCCAATTTAAATATTTTACCCACAGCGCCAACTCATCACTTTCCAAATACTAATCCTTCTCTTCTCGATCTAATGATAGTTTCTTCCATTGACCATGCAGTGAGACATGGTCAGTGTCCTGCACTAGCATTCTCTTATCATGATCTTCTTTATATATGTTACAAAGTGAGACCCCCTAAAGCTAAATCAAGAATTCTTCTCCAGCGCAACTTTGGAGGTATGGATTTGGACCGTTTACGTGAAGATGCTAATGATATTGATTGGTCTATTATTGAAGATGCAAGTACAGTCGATGAGCAAGTAAATATTTTCAATTCTCTCTTAACCAAGCTCTACGATATTCATGCACCAGTGCGACCAGTCAGAATGAAACATCTACCTGCACCGTGGCTTACGGTGGACTTTAAAAAACTACAAAACAAGAAAAATATTGCAAAATCTAAATATATCTCTAATGCAAATGAGTCCAATAGAGAGAAATATGTGAGAGCTCGAAACCGTTGCAACAGAGTTTGTAGAGATAGTCAACGACGCCATATCTATAAATCTATAATGGAAGAAGATGATCCAGTCAAAGTCTGGAAGTTTCTCAAAACCCTCGGAGTTGGTAAAACTAAACATGTTATTTTTCCCAAAAATATAAATATTAACTCACTTAATCAACGTTTCACTTCTTTTAGTACAATTGATAGTACAAATAAACTGAACACCTTAAGTTATCTTTCCACTTTATCAACTCCTGAGGTTCCTCCTTTTAAGTTTACTCAATTCACTGTATGTGATGTCAGGAGAAATATTATAGCTATTAAGTCGGATGCAGTTGGTGCTGACTGCATTAGTCGTAAAATGATCATTCCTATAATTGACCTCTTGGTTCCTATTATCACACATTTTAAATCGCTCTATCCTCCAAGGTGACTTTCCGTCGGTCTGGAAAGATGCTCAAATTATTCCCCTGCCTAAAAAATCTAACCCTTTTACTTTTTCTGAGTATCGTCCTATTTCCATTCTTCCGCTACTATCAAAAGTGCTTGAACGTCTTGTTCACAAGCAACTTAGCATGTTCCTATCAAAATATAATTTTTTAAATCCTTTACAATCCGGTTTTCGTCAAGGTCATAGTACGGCTACTGCTTTAGGCAGGATTACCGACGACATCAGACATGGTATGGAAGATCGGAGGGTGACGGTGCTGATATTATTAGACTTCAGTAACGCTTTCAACACTGTTGATTTCGGCATACTACTTGCTATACTTATTTCTCTTAATATATCTCCTGAGGTGATTGATTGGTTTCGTTCTTATTTGTTCGGACGCCGGCTGCGCATACTAATTGAAGAATTCTATTCTGAATGGTCTTCAATCAGTGCTGGCGTTCCTCAAGGTGGCGTGTTGTCTCCTCTCTTATATTCAATTTTTATTAATTCTATCTGTCATAAAATTTCTTCTCACTACCACCTGTATGCTGACGATTTACATATTTACGCACAAAGTACTCTCACGGATTTTCCTAATACCATCAAAAGGATAAACAATGACCTTGAAGAAATTTCAACGTGGAGTAAACATTTTGGGCTCATGATTAATCCTATCAAAAGTCAAGCTATAGTAATCGGCAGTCCTAGATTATTGCGGAAAATTGATGAATGTAAAATAACATCTGTATCAATCAATGGAGCTTGTATTCCATTTAGTAAATCAGTCAGGAATCTAGGGTTGGTTGTGGACCAGCATTTATCTTGGGAACCACACTATCCAGCAAACTCACTCCTTTTACCAATTCTTGATTATTCTGATATATGTTATCTTGATATTAAAGAGGAGTTTTTTAATAAACTTGAGTGGCTTCAAAATCTTTGCATCAGGTTCATATTTGGTGTACGTAAATATGAACACATTTCCGAGTTTCGTAATAAGCTTAAATGGCTCCCCATTCGCCTTTTAAAATTAGACGTGCAAAAAGCCTGCACATTTTAAAAAAATTACTTAAAAATTACTATTTAAGCCAGTAATTTTGCCTTTGTGTTATTATAATAATTGTTTTTAATGATTTGTATGTATAGTGTGTATGTATTGAACTTATTATATGTATATTATGAATGTATGTATGTATATGAGTATTTTTGTACGCTTGTATTATTTATTTATTCATATTTTATTTATATTTATTTGTATTTATTTGTATGTTTATGTATATGTTATATTTAATGCACCGCCCATGTTTGTACAACTCCAACATCCAAAGGTTGCCTGGAGGGGATCGCTTTTAGCGATAAGGCCGCCTTATTGTACTTCTGTCCTTTTTTAGCTCTTATGTAATGTATATATATATATATATATATATATATATATATATATATATATATATATATATATATATATATATATATATATAAGCCGTCTCAAGGAACACTATCTGGCACTATCTATATAATTAGAATTATATCTTATAATTTCATATTTATTGTATGTATGTCTATTTAAGTGTATAATATATACCTTTATATGTCTGTATGTACATGGTAAGCTCTTATGTATTTTTTTTTATTTATTTATATATGTTTGTGTATCTATGTGTATTTATAGGTATGTGTATGTATGTATATCTATATAAATTGTTATATATTTAAGTTTGTTTAGTATATTTATATATAATACCTTAAATGTATTTATAGTCGTAATGTAATACTTTTTGAACCTTCCTGCACTTGTGCTACTGATTCCATAAGAATATTAATCATAATGGTTGCCTGGAAGAGATCGCTTTCAGCGATAAGGCCGTCATAGCACATAATATACACATATAATTCTATTTGTGAAATGTTATATATACTTTTTTTTGTGCGTAGTTTTTGTATATATATATATATATATATATATAATATATATATATATATATATATATATATATATATATATATATATATATATATATATATATATATATATATATATATATATATATATATATATATATATATATATATATATATATATATATATATATATATATATAGATTTTAGACATGTTTATAGATTCTTGCAAGTTAAAGTCTTTCACGTCAACTGCTCAAAGGACTTCAATATTAACAGTTTTGTTTGCTTACAAATAATATATTTAACATGTAAATGTATAAGCATATTGAGGTAGTCATTAATAGAGTAAAGCGATCCTTTCAAACTGAATCTCTAACAAAAGATGATTTTGAAAGGTAATGTTTAAGAAATTAAATAGAATTTTCTTTAAGCTCTTGTCTATTGAGCTTTAGCTTCTGCTTTACCTATGTGGGAAAAAGCGTTAAGCTATTTTCAGAATAGACTAATTAATCGTGTTTATATTATATACATTTTACTTCATCTGTAACAATATGCTCCATACCATTATTTGAGCCAATCAATCTTCATTGCCTCTCTACTTAAGTTGACATTGATAAAGGCATTTCTATATTTGATATTAATAATTGATAGTAATTCAGCGTTTGATATGTGCTTAATGAATTAATACAAATCACGACCGAGGTAATATTAACATTTGTCTTATATATGTTTCCCCATACATTATCATAGTATGTTAAGTTAGGCAAGCTTGCACGGAGCTGAAAACCCAGCGGAAACAGGAGAGTAGAAAATCGAGTATACCAATATATTATTCTTAAACAAATTTTCAGCTGTTTTTCCCGCTTTTTTTTTAAGTATGGCAGAGATAATCCAGTAGCAAATTATCAAATTGACATATTGTTGACAACATAGTTATTAACACAATTATAGACATTAATATACCAGTAGTGGTTTGGTTACGGACAAAATAAAAGTAATATAATATTTTATTATTATTTATTCGAAAGCAGTTATATATCTTTGAAATTACAACAAATATATATATATATATATATATATATATATATATATATATATATATATATATATATATATATATATATATATATATATATATATATATATATATATATATATATATATATATATATATATATATATATATATATATATATATATACATGTAAATATATATATATATATTAATAAGCAATGTAACAGCTTTTAGTCGTGACGGATCGTGGGTTCGATTCCGACTCGTGGAGACTCCTCAATCATTATCATTTTCCTCGCTCTGGCAACAAGGCAAAAGCGCGGCGTCGAGTTCCACCACTCAACACGCAATGCCATGAGATGCAGAAAGTGGGGAATGGTATGGCTTGACACTGTTGTTTACGCCTACCCTACTATAGATATATCTATAAGATATGAACATTTTCCGTCCGAATATTTAAATGATAATTATCACTACATTTTCAATTTTTATTTAAACGCGTAAATCTCGATTAACCGGGTATATAGGGATAAAAACTATATGTATATACACATGTTCTCGTGAAAACTCGGTTCAGCTGTTCCAGAGATTAGCCCGGACAAATGGAAAAACAAAAAGACAGTTTTTTTTAATATTTACTTGTGTTTTTGCAATGTGTAAATAACTATACGCATTGAAACACCACAGTTAGTTTGAAATCACCTACAGACAATACTATTTATATACTAAGAAATAACCACACAATTGTTTACATACCTATTATATTTAATTTAGTCGCGTTAGTACGAGGCGACTGTTTTTTGGGACGCACGCGGGATAATCCACAGACTACCTTTAAAAGGGAATAACAATCAATGGGGAATATTATGCCAAGGTATTGGACCGATTTGAAAAAAAAACCGACCTCATTTGACCAAGAAAAAAGATCTTTTCCACCAAGACAATGCAAGGGCTATTTCGAGGACCTCGACAAATCATTTTTTTTTGAAACGTATAAAAAATTGGAGATTCGTTGGAAAAAGTGTATAGAGCTCAAGGGAGACTACGTTGAAAAATTAAATTATTTTCCAGTTCCAAAAATCTTCCGGACTTATTGACCCGCCTTCGTACCACCAGGATAGTATCTATATGTATATACATACGCCAATGCAATTTATTCTATCGTATAGCGTTTTAATTTAATAAGTTTATATTAGTTTTTTAATTTAATAAGTTTATATTAGTTGAGCATATTTTTACATATATCACACCTTAAGGAGAAATATTTCTATGTAGAAATGAAGAAATACTTCTTATACTTCTATACTAATATTCTAAATGGAAAAGTGTATTTGTATGTTTGTGGTGTATGGAAAGTGAATTTGTCTTTCTCTCACGTCGCAACGGTGCAATGTTATTGTATGATTTTCGTGAGGAGGTAGTTATGAGGCTGCAAAGCGATTAAAGCTACTTTTTACTACGTTAAAACAATACGTTCCCAAAAAAAAAAACATTAACGACTGTACCAATAGATGGCGTTTAGGACTAGATTTTTAAAATGTGCCTGCAACTTGTTTCAGTTTCAGTTTAAGTTTTCTCCTTAAACGTAAAATGTCATTTTATCTTGTCTTCGTAGGGATTTAGAGAAGCCCATCCCTTATAGCAAATTTCTGCCTTCTATGCTTCGTAATTTCGATTAAGCTTTGTCAGTCAGTCACAAACTAACGTGTGTGATATTGAATGAGGAATGTGTGAAACAAATAATGTACTCGTAGTGTGTGAGTCATATCCGTATTTGCTATGATAGAACCAAAGCACATATCGTCCTACGTATAGACTTTTTTTTTAAATCTATTACATTTTAAATTCTATTTCATATATTGTAAATAGCCATCATACAAAATTGAAGTAACTGTAAAAACAATACTAGGAAATGTAGCTATTCTGGAATATTTAAATGATATAAATGGAACTAGTTTGTTTTAAGCCATTGTATTTAATAATACAGAGAAATTAAGAAGAAGAAGAAGAAGAAGAATTTAATAATATAGAATTTAATAATACATAGCTACATGTTCATACGACAAATCAAAAGTGCTTGCCAAATTCATTTTGAATTTAAAAAAAAACATTGAATTTGAATTGAAGCCTCAAAATTCCAACGATACTTTCATTTGTTTATTTCGCTTTTAGAGATTAGTTTTAATTATATTGTGAGAGAAAGTAAAGAAAAAGTTTCTATTGTACGAACGCACTTTGTATGTAAATGTTCTAAATTTAAAATGCTTTCTTTACAGTGTTATTTTTATGAACTGTCGAATTTATAAGAGTATTTTAATGTCATCGTCAATTTAATACAATTTGACTATTTTTCTTTACAAGGTAACTTAACTTAAAAATATTAATAATAATATTCTACAGTTTCAAGACTTTTTCACTTATCTATCTTAAATAGAGGCTATCTAAACGTCAAAACTATTAGTTAATAATAAAAAAAAAATTAAAAATTAAAACAATTAGTTCTTTAGATTTGTGCGTTCCACCAAAAATATACAGCTTTTTAATAGAATAGTTTGAGCTTAATAATATTTGTAAAAAAATGCTAAAACTCTCTGCTTTTAACTTTTTTCCAAGTTTCGAGATATTGTATGTTGAACTTGTATGTTTCGAGACATTGTATGTTAATTTTAAGTAAAACTATATACAAAGGTACTTCCAACTCACCTTCTAATCTTAACACTTCTATGTAGAAGTATATTCTGAGCAACAACAACACGATATTCAAACCTGTTACGATCGTATCATTTTCAATTGAACCGGACCCTATTTAAAACAAGCAGTCAATGTAAACAAAATTCAATACTAATCACACAAATAGAAGCCACTATTACAAAAATAACATATATATGTGAAATCTGATGTTATTAATTTTGTTTACCTCGTCCCCGCTACAAGTTGGGTCCCTAAAGTAGTGGTCATATACCTATATATATATATATATAAGTAGCGAAGTGTCAAATTTTTTTGGGGAACAGAGTGACTTAACACTATGTTCCTTCAACCTACGGTTCCTTATGCCTACGCTTCTATGTGCAGGATACAGCGTGAAGTTAAATAAATAAAGATTTACAAAAGGTAACCCGATGGAAGTCCTGTTATATGGACACTTCGCCACTAATATGTTGTTATACTAACATTACTTTCGGCCTCCCTTCAGAGGTCAAATGGAAATACATAAGTAAGAGCTGTATATGTTATATATTATGTACGATTCATGACATCTATTAAGTGCCCGAGATAACATATCATAAGTACAGTGGGCTATATGAAAAGGATTAGCCTGATACAATATGACCTTAAAGGATTTTTTAAATTTGAAGCAATAGTTCTTGAGATACAACGGCGCGGTCAACTATGCAAAAATTATAAAGCTGTATTATAACATTAGTAAAGAAGTGCTTATACCTAGATGTTTTTATTTATGACGTCATTATTTCGCCGCGCTGTTGAATTCGAAGCGAACTCGAATGCATATTTATATTTTTTATACTTATATTTATATTATAATTTATATTTCTAATTATTTTCATTTTCTCGCACTGGTAACAAGCAAGACAAAGAGTGGCATTGAGTTCTGCCACTAAATAAACTAAAAGCGGAGAGCGGAGAATGGAGAGAAATGCACCAAAATTTACAATAGTTACGCAATAAAGTATACACAGTTTATTACAAAATAAAAGTCAATGAAACAGTAAACGTCCAAAATATTTATAACATCCAATGTAATTAGACTATCAGAACAATCCTGCTGCCATAAATCACTATTGAGTTTACGAGGTCAGCCTAATGAACAGTATAATTATTAGTAAACAAATTCAAAATATTACTTTAAATTTTTTTTTTTTTTTCATTTTTGCGAATTGCTAATACCATTTAATACTTTATCACAGAAAAAAAACATTATCGTCATACGTATACATATGTTTAGTTCATTTTTACAAAATGACTGCATGCGGCCGCACATTTAAATTTGTAAATTTTTTTTATAAGTTGTACTTTCCGTTAATGTAGAATCATGATCTACAATTGTTACGGAATCTCGGTTACCTCGGTGCGTGAATACAACTCGGACTTGACCGATATTTATTTTTTTTTCATTTTGAAAAATATTACAAAGCCATTTTGATGCAGGATATACAGGATATGCAGGATATATATGCAGGATAAAGCGTGAACCTAATAAAAAAATATATATAAAAGCTTTCATTGATGCCAAAATCGCAACCAATATACAGAAGCTCACATTCCACAGAAGGAATATCCCAATCAATGAGATCAATCCGAGAATATCACTTGGCCAAAGTTGTAATCTCTTGATGTTAAGTTTGAATTTCAATGTAATCAAAATTATTCTTTACAAATATTGACTCTGCCACTCCTACAGGCTGTCTAAAATATTCATAAAATAAATAAAATTACACGGATCTTTTTATCAATACACCTGTTACAAAAGACTTATTTTTATTAAGCATACAAAAGTATTTACGGAGAAAACCTAGTATTACGCTTAGTTCTCCGTTTTCTGCTCAAATTCGAGAAATTGTGTATTTAGTGGCGGAACTCAACGCCGGACTCTATCTACATCCCATTTACACTGAGATGCTCTCCCTCTGTGCCGAAAGCACAAACAAATAAGCTTCTATATTTATTTTATATTTATAATTCCTCTGTATAATAATCTGTAGACTGTTCAGTTCCTTAATCCCCACATATATTATATATAATATTCTATAATATATAATATTCTAACATAAAATTCCACCGTTGGAACCAATAGGATTATATGACCTAATCAATTCTATTGATTGATAGATTACTCACAATGACCAACCTTGTCACGTGCCACAAAAAGCGGCGGTAAGAAATTTTCTTTTTAAAATAAAAGGGGATTTGAAGGAAATTTGGCGCGAGATTTATTACTCAAATCATCTCAGGGTTATTTTCCATTCTTATACGAAGGTTTTTTTTTATACTTGAAGCTTTATAAATAGCAGGCATAGTTCCGTAAGGAAATAACGCCTTAATAGATGCCAAAGTATGTACGAAATTTGCCTGCTTCAACTCTAATAGTTGCAAGCTTGTCCCAAATATTCACCGGAACTGCCGGTTTGACAAGTCATTTCCGGATATCAATGACCTTGTTGCTCATATTTGAATGACAAATCAAGTTACCTTTACCTTACCTTACCTAATAAATATTTTGTACAGCAAAATATTCTAAGAAGAAATATCCGTTTTGTTTTAATCACAATTGTGTGGTACAATTTTGATTTTACGTATTTTGAGTTTACGATTGTTGTGTGTTACAAATAAGTTTAGTTTTATTTATGTGTATTCTTATATAGTTATTATTATAATTATATAAAGCACACTATGGACATACGGTCTGTACTTTTTGCTGGTATAATATAGACAATGTACTACACATTGTTATTATTAATGAATGATTATTTTTCAAGAATTTATTTTTATATTGATATTACATAAACTAAGACTTACATGTAAAAAGAGGAGACATTTGTGTTTTTTTATAGAACGTATCAAAATCTATAATATTCACCTTACTAAACATATAGTCGTGTCGTTCAAACGGGTGAAACCGCAGGTGGGTACAGGAGATGCTGCAGGATCGCTTGCGCCACTACACCTCGGTGGAAGGCCCACCTAATGTAGACCACCATCGCCTTTAGGGAGCCCCAGGGTTATAACTAACCTAACCTAACCACTTTCTGTCATGAAACTTCATTGCTAGATTTTAACTAAAAATAAGCGATGACATCAGATCTGAGCGATGCTCGAGCTCTAGATGAAAAGGATGTTTGTGTGTTTGGTTGAACGCGCTTAACTCAGAAACAACTCCTTCAAATTGAAAAATTCTTTCAAGTAGTTCCTGAGTTTATCGTATTGTACCGGACTGTACATAGCCACTGTATGTGGCCAGATATACCTCGGGCCCTTAGAACGATTCATGTGTCATATACAACTTGCAGGTGAAGCGGCAGGTACAAATTGAGTAATAAAAGTTTTTAAGAAGATCGAATGAAGACAGTCAAGTATCACTGAAGATTCTGAATCAAATTCCAAAAAAAAACTTATATAAATCAAAGACAGTAAAAAAGACTTGATAAAAAAGGAACTAAATGTAAAATTTAAAAGAAAATATAATAATTATTATTGATACATTAAATATTTTAATAAAAACATAGTATCAAAAATTGAACTGTGTTGTTATTTGTTTTAATGTACTGGAACTACATTAGTCATGTTATTTTAGGACAAATTTCGTAACAGAATTTACGTCCATAGTAAGAGGCCCTAAACTGGGTCGGCGTTAGGGCTAAGTTCAGAGCAAAGTTTCTAATTAAACACAAAACTCTCATAAAATTACTTTTTAATCAAGTTTGATAAAATGCGGCGTTTAATTTCGCTGTCTAACGCAATACTCGTTCGTTTCTTAGAGGGAGTTGAAGTGAGCAAAAAATAGCGAGAAAAAAATATATATAAAAAAAAAATTCCTGTTAGAAAAGTTATTCAAAGCTTATATTTGTCTTTTATTATATACTTACTTTTTACCTTATTATATTAACAATGCCTCGGGCCGTGCGTGTATAAAGTGAAGCGTGAATTCATTTGTTAGAATACAATTTAGTTAGTTACATTAGAAATTCACCGCGTAATCAAAACCTATAGATATACTCTCCCGAAGATCTGAAATTATGAAATTTGGCAAGAATTAAAAAGCTATTGTACATATAAAGTAAAGAGTAAAAATGTTCTATTTGTAGATCATTTCGTAGAAGGCACAGAGGCACACGTCTGTCTGTTCACACGACGGTTTGTAGGTTCGATTTCCACTCGGAGAGAATAAATTATTTTCATTTTCTTTGCTCTGGCAACAAGGCAAAGCGTGGCGTTGATTTCCGCACTCAACACGCACTGCCTCCAAAGGCGGAGAGTGGGGAGCAGTGTCTTAACACTAGGTACCTACGGGTTCCTCTGCTTACCCTGCGTACCCTGCCTACCATATTATGTGCGGGGTACAGCGTGAAGCTATCTTATTAGCAAGCTAATTAATGTATAGGTATGCCCGCAAATTTAAATGTGTCAACTTTAGTAAGTTGTACTTTCTGTTGACCTAGAATCTTATTATTGTTTTGGTACGGATCTCTCAGTGTGCGGGTACGACTCACACTTGACCGAGTTATGCTTTACAATTATAATTATGAACGGAGTAGTGAACGCATATGCTCAACGAACAAAAAGAAGAAACTAAATTTCTTAAGCCCCGTACATTTCAGATACAGCATATTGTGTGAGGAGAATCATTTCCAGAAACTACGATTGACTTCCGCTTAACCCAGTCGAGGGAATAAGAAACTTCAAATGTAACAAATGAAATATTGCGAATAAAAAAAAGCAAAGCGCAGGGTTAAATTACGCCATTCGTCGGTCAATGTCTTGAAAATGGATCAGATAGTGGAGAACAGGGTGTTGTGAAACGCGGTTCCTTCTGCTTACTCTATCATCTACATATGCGGGATACAGCGTGAAGCTATAAAAAATACGTTACCCAGAGAAAAAATTAAATCGCTACACTTATAGAAACTTATAATTTGACCACTTTCATAAGGAAATTTGAATTAAGATATAATGATATATAAAATGTAGATTGTGAAATAGAAGTAATTGTGTTCACCCTGGACCGTGACGAGGGTGTGACTTACAAGGCACTTATTTGACCGAATAGGCAGCGACTTCAAATTGACGTTAAAAGAATAAATATATTATACGAGCTGTAGCACGCGATTTTGTTCACGTGGACTATAAATTGTAAACTCTCCCTATAACGAGACCTACAAACCGTCGTGTGAACAGACAGACGCTGTGCCTCTGTGCCTTCTACGAAATGATCTACAAATAGAACATTTTTACTTTTTACTTTATATGTACAATCGCTTTTTAATTCTTGCCAAATTTCATAATTTCAGATCTTCGGGAGAGTATATCTATAGGTTTTGATTACGCAGTGAATTTCTAATGTAACTAACTAAATTGTATTCTAACAAATGAATTCACGCTTCACTTTATACACGCACGGCCCGAGGCATTGTTAATATAATAAGGTAAAAAGTAAGTATATAATAAAAGACAAATATAAGCTTTGAATAACTTTTCTAACAGGAATTTTTTTTTTTATATATATTTTTTTCTCGCTATTTTTTGCTCACTTCAACTCCCTCTAAGAAACGAACGAGTATTGCGTTAGACAGCGAAATTAAACGCCGCATTTTATCAAACTTGATTAAAAAGTAATTTTATGAGAGTTTTGTGTTTAATTAGAAACTTTGCCCTGAACTTAGCCCTAACGCCGACCCTATAACGAGAAATATTTCCCATATCCTTTGAAATTTCGAGAAATTCAGTCATAGCGCTTGCTCTACACTCCTCAAAGACTATTCCACGCCACGCCACAATCCAAGTGTCTAAATATATATATATATATATATATATATATATATATATATATATATATATATATATATATATATATATATATATATATATATATATATATATATATATATATATATATATATCAAAACCTGGTAGAATGTTTAATATTATATTACAAAAAAATTATTTAGAAAATATTCTGTAGAAGTATCTTATACGAAGGTCATGGAAACAATAGGAAATTAAGAAGACAGACAATTTATGACCTTTTCTTTTTATCTACCAGATAAATTAGTTGTAATGTGTCAACGCGTGTGTTCTTTACAACCGTGTAAGTATGAACATGGCACGTAAAATATTATATAGTACTTTAATAGGCTAAAGTGCCGTCTTCCATTTTCTGCCGGAATTTGGCACAGTAGGGATTAAGTAGCGAAACTCAACGCCGTTCTTTGCTGAACCAGACTTAAAAAGCGCTGTTGGACTAAATAGTAAGTAACTAAATAAATAGCTTTATGATAGATTCTGCGTGCATTATGCTTTCTTGCATACAGCAGGGTAGACAGAAGGTGATCTCTGGCGGCAACTTCCACTTGGTCTCCGCAACGCCAAGCCTTGATGGCTGCAGTTGGAAGAGACTTCTCACTCTCTAGTGTAGTGGGGACCATGCTGGAGAGTGAGAAGAACTGGTATGAGCACGTGAGTTGAACGCAAACGCAGATCCGCTCCGCAGTCGCAGACCAGGAGGTGGGAGAAGGCTGTACGCGCATCTCCAACCCCCCTCAATGTAGAGGAACTACTGCAGGATGTTTTGATTCTACTGGAAGTCATCGAGGCTGCGGGTATCCTGGAAGAAACACTGGGACACCCTGAAGACGATGGTATTGGCAATAGATGGATGGTGGCGCTGTAGTGGCATACGCGAGCGATTCTACAGCGTCTCTTATAGGTGGAGAGGGTTTCCGCTGGGTTTTAGTGGGTAGTTTCGAGTTTCGATGAGTCCCACAGTACCATCCGTTTGTAGGAGGCATTTCTCCTACACATGGATAGTCTGCGTAAAAGCATTTCTCAAAGACAAAAAAAAAGGGTAGACAGAAGGTCCTTAGTGTTAAGACACTCCGTTAACCACTTTCCGCCCAATTTTGATATATTGTTTTGTATTGAGTGGCGGAACTCGACATCGCGCGCGACGCTCGAGTGGAAGTTGTAACCAAAACCGTCGCATTTACTGTGCCATAACGGAATTTTAATAATATAATATTTGTATAAATTATAAACGTAAAATATACGTCATTTTTATAGATTTACATTATGATAACGCAACATAAAGAAATTTCACTAAGGCTTTAAAAAATAATTGACATTTTGCCTTTATCTTATTCATCATATCTGTGCGAAAAAAGCACGGAAACCATTCCCATTTAGCATTCAAAACGATGGCAAAGAATGAGTTTTGTTAAAAAATTTGTTTTTACGTATTTTAATACACACCATTTCATTCTAAATTGGGCAAAATTTATCTTCCTTATATTATAAATGCAAAAGTTTGTAAGTTTGTGTGTATGTTTGTTACTCAATTACGTCGAAACGGCTGAAGGGATCGAGATGAAATTTGGAAAAGGGGTAGATTATAGTCTGTAATAGCATATAGGCTACTTTTTATCCCACGGGAAAAGGATAAACGGGATATATTTACCTTAGTATTATATATATCCGACTAATAACGTAAATGTCAGAGCTTGTTTCCATTTCACTTAAAAACAACTGAACGGATTTAGATAAAATATTGCCACAGGTTTTTTATCAGAATAACTATGGGCTACAATTAAATAAATGAATGCAGTTAGCTTTACTATTAAATAAATATTTAATAGTGTAGTTGAAGCGGGCGAAGCCGCGGGCGAGTCTTTACTTTATATGTAAGTACGGCTAGTACTTTATATGTAAGTACAGTGCCAAACCATACTGTACCTTCATACTTATTTTGCCACCTGTATACGCCTACAAAGTAGATTTTTTAAAGCATAGAATACTCTTAGTAATAAAACAATCTGTTGAATAAACAGCTTATTATAATAATCATGAATTATTTAAGAGACGTATAAATTGTTTGTCGTAGCAAGACTCCATATCCTCATTCCTCATTCCTCTTTAATACTGTCCATTCTTATATTATTGATACTGTATATATAGTGGACAAATACAATGCCAATCAATATTTTACATAGATGTTGATACGATCTTTATACCTTGAAAATCAAATTATACCTACTAGCAAGTCAATTAAAGAAAATACATATAAAATTTATGTAATCGATACTCATGTGTATGTCAATGTAATAGCGTTGAAGTGTATGGACGATGGTTAAAGGTTCGATGCCCGCTCGGGAGGGCAAGTTATTTATAATTCACCACTCCTTGCTAAAAGTGCTCGTTTACTAAACTCTCTCTTGAGCAAAAGATGTGGGAGCAAAACGTGAAACTGTACTATAAAAACTAAACTATAACTAATATATATATATATATATATATATATATATATATATATATATATATATATATCTATATATATATATATATATTATATATATATATATATATATATATATATATATATATGTTGATAAATGACTGGTTCTATATATATCCTCTATCTATCTATGTATCTATATTCATATATAAATATTCCAATCGCGACTTCATCCGGTTTTATGGTATTCATTTACAAATACACGTGTATTACATTTAATATTGTAAAATTAATTTATATGATCATGAATATTGTGCGTAATACGATAAACCTAGTGATATATCACTCTGTTTGATACCTATTCCTTATGACATTGTGTTTTTGAGTGTCAAAAACGCTTCAGCTGTGGATTTATGACTAGCAGCCAGAGTAAGCCTTGAGCCTTGGGCGGCAAATTGTAGGGACCGAATATTATTGAAATCTCATAGAAATTCAAATATCTATATATAAGCAAGTAGCGTACATTACCTACCCCGCACTATTAATCATTAACTTGTATACCTCAGAAATATGCTTGTGACACACAACGTCTTCAATTTACAAAATAATCTCCAATTCTATACAAATATCAGTACAGAATGAAATAGTAACAGTATAAAGCTATCACAATTTAGTGTGAATATAATTCGGAGGCATTTTACGGCGTCGTAAAAGCGAAATGATCTTTTCGGCGCGTTCGAATGACCCTAAAGTTTATTCTATAGTTGTATAAAAAACATATAGTTAAAGCTGATGTTACAATAAAGTATTAAATCAAATTGTACAGCTGTGGGTTCGATTCCTACTCGATGAAAGAATATTAAGTGCGGTATTGAATGGGTACCTACCTACCGTCCTGTATACGATAGTAATACATATATGAAACAAATACGGATGGGTTTTCTAATATGTTCTTAATCTATTATTACGTCACTCACTGCCCTACAGTTAACGGTCACGTGTAGTATTGTGTAGTTTATTGTCTATTTCTATTTTCGTCCAACTGTATATACGAAACCGTTTATTTTCACACTTGCGTGTACTTTGTTTTTTTTTTTGCTTAAAATGAAATATATGAGGGTTGTATTTATATAGTGGGTTACAAATTGAATGCCCAACACAAAAAAAAAATCGATTCGATTCTGTAGGTCTTGAGATAAAATGTATGTAATCCATACTGATATGTCAATGTGACATAAGACGATCATTGTGGGTTCGATACCCACTCGGGAGGACAAATTATTTGTAATTCACCGCTCTACTAAGAGTGCAGTTCTTGAGGTAAGCGCTTTCAGACAGATAAACTCTTCAGCTATTATAAGTTAATCTTAATATAGGACTTATATTTATATGTGAGATTTTATTACAATTTTGTATATATTGACACCATTGTCATTAAAATATCGAACGTTGTTATACTACTTATTATATAAGTCAACATAAAATGTTATTTTCAAACGGAAACCGGCTCATAAGGTATTTTAAATGTAAAGATAAAAGTTAAAACTTACTAAGTATTGTATTTATAATATTAAACATTCATATCATGGAACAACTATAAGAAGTGTAAATTCCAATTTTTTAAAGGAAAGCAGTAACCGTATATAGAAAATAAAAATACGAGGTTTTAACTGCGTCTCAATTTAAGTTGCGCGCTTAGTTGATTTTGGATAGATAGTGCGAAACAAAGTATAGGATTACATGAAATTCTTCAAACTTTTCAAACAAGTTGTTTAACTTTTAATTAAAATCCAAAGCTTTTGCTGTTTTGATGTTAAATGAACTAGAAATGGGCATAATTCGAAGATGGAAGTGCCTGTGGTGTCAAGTCAATATTGTAAATTTTATTGGAAACATTTAAATTTAAACACGTATACGTTAAATAATTATAATTAAATTATTGTTAGTATGACCAAAGCTTTACTAAACAAGAATTAATATGAAAGTATCACATAAAACATAATAGAATGTTGTCGTGTAAAGGTCAAATTTTACTTGAATGTTATTGGCTGAGCTTTATAGCCTAATGGGCTTTTAGGATATGAATTGCTTATTAATAATTATGATCTCATTTCCTATAATATATTATGGAAAACATATCTAAACGTATTCAATATGCGTATGTACCGTTGTATATATATATATAATATATATATATATATATATATATATATATATATATATATATATATATATATATATATATATATATATATATATATATATATATATATATATATATATATATATATATATATATATATATACGTATTGCTTCTATGAAATATATGTTTACAAATTTTATATTTTTAACTTTAACTTTAAATTGTTCCATTGGAAGATCTGATATACCTTGTAGAATTTTGCTACACATACGTATACCTTATGCCATGAACGATTTATTCACCTTCTTAAGACGAAAACACGGAGTTACCCAGTTAGCACATTTTTATTTCTTGTATTTATACCATGTCTGTCACAACTGTATTTCGATCATTTTAAATATTTTTGCGGATAGGCAAAATATTATCATAAATGTACTGTGCTGCAATCATCAGAATACTCGTTTTATCAAAGAATTCTCACAGAGAATCCCGAGCTCTTATGATGTAAAAATAATAAAGCAAACGAGTTGAGCAGTATCAACATCCGTTATGTTTCAATCTTCTAACAGCGCAAGTAGCTGAACTCAGTCTACTCACAAGCGAAGACTAAGACTAGTTTTAATCCTAGAAAAATTGCGGAATCAGTGAACTGTACAATTTCATCATCGAGCCGTAGGTTAACCTTTTGTCTCTTTACGTTTGGAATTGTGAATTCAATACATTTAGTTTTCTTCGCATTCAAAACCAAATTATTGGCATTAAACCAGTACAGAATTTGTGATAGTGCGCTATTTGCCATAATTACTTTTATTCCGATCCTATTTTAAGCATTAAAGAAGTATCATCAGTAAACAGAACAATATTGCAATTATTTATGACATAAGACGGTCATTAATATATAACAAAAACAAGAAGAGCCCTAAAATCTATCCTTGTGGCACACTGAATTTGAAACGAATTGTATTACTGAGGTACGAAACAATGAGATTACGCGCGTTGCCACGAACATAGTGAGTAAGCTTAAGCAATAGGTGTCATGGTCTACGCAGTCATATATATACTTGCGACTTCAGCATCCGTTGTAGATCTGCCTCTACTAAAACTATACTGTGCATTGTTTAAAATATAAAACTCCGTAAGATAAACAGATAATTGATTGAGATTTATTTCCTGCTCAGTGATGGTAATATAGATACAGGTCTATAGTTACTAGGATCACTTTTTTTCTCCACATTTAAACAATGGAACTATTTTACCATGTTTCATAAGGTCGGGAAAAACATCTTTGTCAATATATTCATTAAATGTCCTGGCTAACTGAGGTGCAATATGTTATATTATAGATCTGAGTATTTTAACCGATATGCCAGATAGATCACCAGTGTTTTTACTATGAAGACTTTGAAAAGTTTTAAAAATTCATTTGTATTTGACATGATTTTTTTTAGTAGTACTAGTATAATTTTGTAATAACTTAACTCCAATTAATGGAGATTATTTTAATAAAGAAGTAAGTTTAATTGGAATTTATGCAAAATAATTCTCAAAAGTATTAGCTACTTCCGAGTCTGCACTTATTAATATTATCTATTTATTGCTGGCTGGACTATAGATTATATTTTTAATCAATGAATGGACTACAACACAACCATTGATTCGAACCTTTGTACCACCTGCGGTATATAGGGTAATAAGTACTGGCGTAGGTCCGGTGTCAACCATAGCAGCTTGCGCGAGCCTTTTATATGGTGAGGCTTACCAATATATATTAGTGGCAAGTATTGAGTTTTTAATGAATCCCACGGTATCCTCTTCAATTATAGGTGTGTCTTACAAAAACAAATAAGAGGCAAAAAAAGATGTAAAAGATCAACTGTTAAATTTGACTCTCTCCATTATATACCTTTAATATATCCCACGATAATTGCATTCAATAAACAACAAATACAAAGAAATACCTATTATACAAAAAGCTATCTCGCTCACAAACAATTTAAATTAACAATTAAATTAATTTACTTGTGTCCTCCATCTACTCGTACGTACGTGACTCAAGTGAAGTAAATAAAACAATTGAGATTCATCAGGTGCATTGAAATGTGCTATTGCGGCTACAACTCCACAAAGCTTAAATTATATATGTATGAAAATTATTGAGGCTATAAATGCAACGGATATGAGATTGAATTGCATTGGTGACATAAACATACCTGTGTTACCAATGGGAGAGAGAGAAAAATTCCTTTTTTCTCAATTAATCAAAAATAGCCCTTATTATTATAGTCTTCAGTAAATTCAGAATTTTAAACTCCCAAATTTATATTTTTTAAATATATTTAGTTGTAATTAAAAATCTACTTTATATCGGTCGATTTATTTGTGTTAGTTAAGCAAACCAAGCTTAAGGCTATATAGTCCAGATTCTCAGGCTTAAAAATAAAGATAAAATATCAAGGTTAGATTTACCAGGTATTTATTTCAATTAAACTTGAAGAAGTTTAATTGAAATAAATACCTGGAGAGGCTTCAATACTAATTTAAAGCGCTTATTTTGATTTATTATGATTATTAACACTAATTAAAACCCTAATATACGGGGTCGTGTATTAAAATGAAGAAAATAAGTTGATATAACTTTGATTCTCGTAATTTTTATACATTTTAAATTAAATAATTTTTCCATATTATAGTGAATATCAGCTGTGTTTGAGTATACAGTGGATAAATCCAGTCATTTCATCAGGTTACATAAATGTCAGTATATGAGATACTTGCTGGGGAAACAACCACCGCCACGAGGATATTGGAATATAAAAATATCCATATTTCAACAGAAATGATGGTTGGAGGCTTTCTACGACTGGAGATCCACCTAATAAAGACTGACGGCAAAATATCACCTGTATCTCGTGAACACAAACTCCTACAAAGTATTCGAAAAGTCAGGTTTCCAAAAAATACTCGATTAATCCGGTAAAAATGTTTTGTTTAACAAACAATTCAGATTCAAAACAAGTTTCAATTTAGTTTTAGCTAAATAAAATTAAAAGTTGATGTTACTACAAGTGTTACTATGTGGAAAAGTGAGTAAACGAATAGTCATTAACTTTAAACGATCCTATTCGTAGTTTCTTTAAAAGGACGACATATGTATCACTATAAACATCACTTTATTTTAGTGATTTATCACTCATTTCTTACAGTATAGATCTCATTGGGAGAAAGAATAAAGTAATATACATACATACATACATACACACATACACACATACATACACAGATTAATTTTATTATATAAAACCATGACAGAAAAACAGTTACAACACATCTTATTTGAGAATACCATTGATCTATTTACAATACTATCTGAGTCATGGCGATTTAAATCAGTCGTATTTGACATAAATATGGGTTGCGATTCTTTTTCTTTTCTGTTTGCGCAGTAATTGATGTCTACGTCGATGGTTTATCGTCGAAAGTCCAACAAATATGATTTATAATAACTTGTTATTACGATTGTTTTTGTAAAGAAAACCTCAGAAGAATGCGCGTTATTTTTAGATGTATTTAATTCTAGGTCAGTTGATTCTTAGTTTTAACAATAGCAAAAGGTGATTGGGTAGTTATTAGTATTTTTTTAGTAAATTCAGTTCAAATTCAGTGTACTATTACACTGAAAGCTATATATATATATATATATATATATATATATATATATATATATATATATATATATATATATATATATATATATATATATATATATATATATATATATATATATATATATATATATATATATATATATATATATATATATATATATATATATATAATATATATGTGACATATATATATTTAATTTCGTACTTTTTTTTGATTTTCAATGATAGTCAGAGAGAACCTAGTGACTTATCACTGTGTTATCTATTTACAAATTTATGGTTAAGTGTCAGAACACAGTGCCATTTTTAATCTATAATGGATAATTTAAATTATCAACTTGCGATCTGATGGCGGCTTCGCACGCTGTATAAGTGATATTTTTTTTTTTTAAATTTAAAAAACCACAGATGTACAGACAGACCAAATTTAAAAAAAATACGTTTTAATAACTAGGAATCTATAATATGCACTTGAAATAACAATTATTTTAAACTCACAGACACTTCAACTTTATTTATACATATATTTTATTTATATATATACAGAAATGTTGTGCCGATGGAAATTTTATATTATAGCCGCTTGGTATAACTTTAAAATAGAAGGAAACTGAACAATGGAAAATCTCTATATTTGACAAGTCATTACTTGCGTGTTCTAGAGACGGCGAATCGGTGGCGAAGAGTGTAATTTTTATAAAAGTAAGCCGGTGTAGAATTTAAACGTAAAAAATAAATGCAATTAGAATAATATATAAATTTATTCATTTAGCAATATTTTATGTATTGTATTGTAAGAAATAAAATTAATTTATACAAGAGATAACTCGATAGGAATCGTGTTATGCGGACAATTCGCCACTCTAGCATATATACTATACTATCCAACTAAACTATCCAACCAAAAACAAGTTCGTACCAATTGTTCTGTAAATTCTTCAGCTTCCTAATTTCAGAGTGGGAGGTGCATAAATTACAAACATATCGTACGTAAATAACTATGTATTGAGCTTTTAGCAAACATTGAAAAATTGTTTAACCATTTCAAGGAAAAAACGTCATAGACAGACGGAACTGCGTAAGCAATCATAACATTATTATCGACAGACACAAAACACGTTCATAATTGAATTATTTCTTATGATTTATTGACCGATCGTTTTAATTTTGTCTATACATGCAAAGCTTCAGATTATTTTATTTTTGAAATCTTAGTTAACGTTTTTTTAAATATTATATTTTTTTTATTTATTTAACAAAAATGTATATGCATAGGTGGTCTTATTGCTAAAGTAATCTCATTGGCTTGCAGGACTAGTTGATACTACAGGAATCTTAACCCTTTGTATTGGGCGGAACTGGGCTAATTATGGATGGTACTATATATATATATATATATATATATATATATATATATATATATATATATATATATATATATATATAATATATATATATATATATATATATATATATATATATATATATATATATATATATATATATATATGTTTGTAATTATAAATTCTCATAAATTTATACCATAAGTCTACCTATAATGATAAAAATGGTAGGTACAATATTCAACAAAACTGGCGTCAAAAGGTTTTACAATAAAGGAGGCGAGGGCGATTAATTAGCATTAGCATCCATCTTATCTCTGACGATCACTCAAAAGAATTGACAGTCGATAAACACATAATATCCCAATTCCAGCGATGGGACAAAGCTTCAATTTCCTGTAGAAATATTTGAGGAAAGTGTTGGCAGAGCTAATTTGTTTATCCATAGAGTACAAACGTATTATAGCAAATTAGATTGGAGGAAACGAAATGGTAAGCGTTCATATCTCCGTTTCTAAGTTTGACACGAGATAGTCAGAGATAATCTAGTGACAAAACGTGGAAAATGTAGAATACATTTTCCACAAGAATTCCAGACAACGCATGTTGAGTGACAGTGCTCAATATCACGCTGTGTCTTGACAGAGGGGGAAAAAAAATCACTACCCTGGGAGGGGTCCGATGATGGTGTGGTGGTCCGACGAGAGATGTTCCACTACAACACTATGAGTTCCATGTTTAAGTAATTTCAATGAAAAAGTGTATGTATATTCTTGGATTTTTTAAAAACTTACCTTAAAGTTTTGTTGTAACAGGAAAATAACTTTATGCACGAAAATTGCACGATTCTCAACATTTTTAGGGTTTACCCAAACGGTAAAATAAGACCCTATTACTCCACACTCCGTTATCCGTCCGTCTGTCCACTTGTCTCACCTGGCCGTATCTCATGAACCGTGAGTAGTTCGAGAGTTAAAAATGTATTTCTTTTGCTGTTATACTATAGAATAATAAATACAACAAAAAAAATGATTTAAGCTGGTTGGTTGGTTGATGACGTCAATAGGTAGACGCTTGAAATATTCGCTCTGATAACAAATAATTCAATTTATATTAAAGATATTTTTAAAGGGGCCCTCTTACAACATACATGATTTTTACTACTTTTTTTACTTGAGATACAGGTAATGGATATGCATATAGAAAAAAACGTTTTTTTCTTGTAGCATTGATTGGTTTATGGGTTCAATTCCCATTCGGAAGTAATGAATTATTTTCATTTTCTTCGCTCTGGTAAGTAGACAAAGCGCGGCGTTGAGTTCCGCCACGAAAGGCGGAAAGCGGGAAACGGAGTGTCGTAACTCAATATTCCCTCTGCCTACCCTGCTACGTGCGGGATACAGCGTGAAGCTAAAAAAATGAATGATTTTCACTACGCAATATATCTAAAATTGTAAAGAAAGTGGAGGAAATATGTAAGTAGCTTATCAAAGGAAATATGTAAGTGACCCAAAAACTTATCCGTTTAGCTTATGTTATTCTCATATCAAACTTGTTATATTCCACCATTTTGTTATACCTTCAGACCCTTATTCTGAGATAATACGCGTCGCCTACTATATATAATATTCATATCATCTGTACAAACATTTTTTTTTTGTGAGTAAATGAAAACACGAACAACGACAAACGTGAAACAATCCTCGTAGCGCGTAAATTAAAACTGTGAAAATGATAAATATATTTTAATATATTTATGGCGAGATTTATCTGTCTGTTACATGTGCGAGAACCTGTGTGTTGTATGATTCGTCAGTTCACCTGAACGCTCGAAAACGTAAATTCTCAGAATGCGCCTTCCGAGCTGGTGTAGCTCGTAGCTTCCTGTAGCACTGACAAAACTGACATATTTATCAAAAGCAAAAGGCATTATTTTGCTACGTTCCCTTTTTTTCTAATTCTTAGTATGTAGTAAATACTTTAAATATTGTGAATCATATTTCCCGTGATATCGAATCCGCAACCATCGCGATTTCAACATCTATTTAAAACTTAACTAGAAGAAAGTTTCTTTTATATTATAAAGTTTGCTTGTAGCTTAATATTTATTCAATTAATAAACTCAATAAATATTTAATAATTTACAAGTTTGACTTAGTTATTTAATAATTTACAAGTTTTGAATATTTAATAATTTACAAGTTTGAGTTTTTGAAGTTTGAGTTAAGACAAATGGTTTTGAAGAAATATTTTTGAAATTTTATATACAGTAATGATCCGTAAATATTTTGGTTATAGACTACAGTAAAATGCTTAAAGCACCACAATTTACTCTTAAGTAAATTCTCAAAGAGTATGCAGTAAGTACGATACAAATGGCTTATTTTCAAACAACAACAAAAAATCACAAATATCCAATGCGAAGGTTTGTCTCGGGTAATTTGTCTTGACACTGCGTGTTAAGCCTAAGCATAATAGTTACATAAATTGTAAAAATCTCTCATTGTAAAAAAAAAACATGTATTCAGTTGTCACAAACGTCTAATAATTTCGACGTAGCTTGATGACAACGTATGACTTAGTGATTGAAGCGCGTGGGCGGTTTCCAAGAGGCGCGAGTTCAAATTTTTATATGTTTTCTGAAAATTATTATGCAAATTTAAACTAGCTATGTTTTTATTTTAAATATATTTAAGCTTTTAAACTAGCTATGTTTTTATTTTAAATATATTTTTAAATATATTTAAGCTTTATAAATATAAGCTTTACCTGAGCGATAAAATACAAGTAATATCCACACAAAAAAGGTTTATTATCTCGTAAATGCTTACAAATATAAAAACATTACATTATACAGGTTAATGCTTTTCCATATAAATAAATAAAAGGGCGGAAGACTTTATTTATAAGAGGATTATTGAATCGCTTCATTTCTCACACTCGGACTCACGTGTGAAGAATGCTAAAAAAGTTAAAAACGTGGGCTTGAAATAAACAGCATACAGATTCACCTTAGCATTGAAATATTGTTTGTTATGAGAGCATGTGAGAATTACTATGTATGGATTCTACTCACAAATTGTATGTATGTACTATTCAGTTAGTGAGTAGTAGTGTAGTAGTGTAGTGTGTTAGTAGTGGAGTTAGGTACTGTTGATGCTCATTCGGGAGGCTAACCACAGTTGTAAATATACATTAAAAAAGTTTCTCGCTCAGCCCTCGGCCAGTTCTTCTCAGCAGAACTGCCATCATAGCTGGTGGTAGGTTCTAGTAGGACTAGTAAGATTTTCGATTCAATCTCTTATGTATCTTATACTAAAAAGAGCAAGACTCATTGGTAAGCAAGTGCGGTGTTTAATTACGATATTAGTTTTAGAAATGTCTCAAAAATAAATGATTTTTTGTTGCGGAAGATAAATTGGAAGTTACTTTAAGAGTAAATACTTTCTTTGATGCTTTTGTTTCTAATTACCAAACGTAGGCGTCAAATTAATTGGTTAGAACGTTTAATGTGGTATGTAGGTTGTCTTGACATTTTAAGAAACAAAGTAGATAAATATATCGTTTAAGTAATTATTTTGGTAATTAGTGCATTAAGCTCAGCTTATAAGTTCATATAGGAGCTTTATATATGTATATAGTATATATGTATATATATCATATAATTGTCTAGAGAATCAAGACACTATATCCTTCGTAAAATTAAAATTTATAAAATGATGTTTATTAAAAAATATAATCTAATGTAAACCTAAATTCGTTAAGACAGATGCGTCTCCATAAATATTCCCAGCGGGTTTTATTTAAGTACATTGTATTAAGTACTTCATCATCGTGGCTCAGCTGTATAATGTAATCATATAGTAAAATGATTTGGGTATTGTCACTTCCTAAAATTTGTTTCAATTTCTATGAGATAATAAAATTGCCCACAAATTTGCCGCCCGCCTTTCCGCCGTAGTCTGTTCTTTATTCTTACATGTAGACGCTCTCTCCTTCTCTTCTCTCTCTACATAAATAACATCAAGTGTATGGCTTAGCGGTCAGGTCGCTTGGACGGTGTAGGACGGTGTAGAGGCGCGGGCATAAAAAAAATTTAACTACTTTCTTTACCCATTTTACAAGATTTATGAATTTCCTTCTATAATTTTATAAAGCTGGAACTATATAAAGTTATAAATATTATAGTACATCACATCATTTGTTTCTGCGCCCAGAATTAAACTGGATACTAAAAATGTGTCAAGTGTCATATATAATTCGCTCTCCACTCGGTGGAATTAATATAGTTAAAATACTTTGTATAAAATATTCTGGTAAGTCAAATGGCATTGATTTCTGCCACTCAAAGTGTAATGTGGAGAGATGAGAACGGAGTGTCTCACTAGTTCACTACCAACACAAATGTTGGAGATTCAGTAAGCTCAAGTTATTTGATGGCGCTCAAATTGTATTTAAAATAACAAACTGCTCTAAAACAGAATAACCTAATCCAACCAACTTCAAGAGTAGGGATTTAATGAAGGGACGTATATCCTACAAAGTTTTTAAGCTCTAAACCAACAAATAAAGCTACACGAGAAGTAAACAGTTATCATTATATAGAATGGTGTCAATCCTTAAGTTGCAGCAGTTGCAGACATCACAGTGGTCGGGGGTTTGATTCCCATTCAAAGTTCTTTAACATTTCCGATATATTTTTATAACTTTACACTCGATCTCGCATATGGCAGGGCAGAGGGGATCTAGTGTTAAGACACTCCTTTCACTACTTTACGTCCAATTTTGAGACATTGCTTATTCAGTGTGAAAACTTAACGCCGCGCTTTGCCGTTTCTACCAGAATGAAGAAAAAAAATTTATTCTCCCGACTGGGAATTGAACCTGTCTTCGCATTTACAGTCAGATGCTTTGCCTCTGCACCACGATTGACTCAAGTATTTGAATATCAATATCGAACTTTATCATCACTTCATAACAGCTTCTGCATAATTTAAAAAATGTATACAAATTAGAAATATTCCTTATTAATATATATACATATTTATTTATAAAGAAATTAAGTCTTAAACATTCTATAATCTATATATTATATATAAGTATAAGTTTTAAAAACTCAACGAAATGCTAGCTTTGTATGATTTTAAAGAACATTATAATTAATATGGTGAGGACGGACGCACACGTAGCTGACGAAAGTGTTATATATATCACAGAAAAATTTAGTATTAAAATCATTCCAACACCATTATTTTTGTATGTTTATATACACCTAGTTTGGCTATAGCACAATCTACTTATTATTTTTAACATTATTAATATTTAAAATAATATTAATATTACACTAAAAAAGCTGCTTTACTGCTTTAGGTTTTAAGTAATTACCATGTCAAAATTAATTTAAAAAATTTAGTAAATATAAATAATCAATGTAATTTGATTTTATTTTCGTGTCCAAAGAGACAGACAGACAAAAATTTTAAAAATCATAAATTTATATTCTATTCGTATTTTTACATCTACACAAACATACAGGATATACAGGTGACAAATTATACAGGATAATTTGTTTCATACAAATATTCAATGTACACAAACAATTTTATTACTGTTTTAGTAATATATAAGGATATATTAACCAACCCAATTAAATATTTAAAATCTTCAATGAACATATGTATATATATATATATATATATATATATATATATATATATATATATATATATATATATATATATATATATATATATATATATATATATATATATATAATAACTGTGCCAAATATAACTCACTTCTTCAAGTAGTCAGCATTAATCAAAGTAATTGAACTGTATCACTACTATTATACCAAAGGGCATATATCCAGACAGAAATACAGACAGACAAAAATTCTGCTGAGTGACTTTTTAGTTCTA